>VZSE01001429.1:328848-398344 GCA_013398275.1 Promerops cafer | reverse complement strand
TTTTTTGAGAAGTACAGCTTTCAGTATCCTTTAACACAAAAATTCATTGTTTGCTTTCAGTGTGCATTTTACAACTGTTTTTCTTTCAGCTGAGTAGAAACATTGGGCACGTTTGTTAAGATGCCTCAAACTGTGGGTTTCAAGTTTTTATCCAGGTGACGAGTTATTTTTTAGCTCTTGTGGCCATGTGCATGGGCCGTGGCTTTCAGTTTCATTTGCACCGCTGCATTCTTCAACAAAGATTTTTTTTCTCCCTCCCTTTTTAAGCTTTAACCCTTTGTGAAACTGTCCGGAGCCTTTTTTGAAAAGGAAGAATGCTGGATCAGTGCGGGACACAAAAGGAATAATGTGCAAGGAATTCATATGAATCGTGATGTAATCTGTGTGCAACACAAAGGAGATTGTTCTTGTTTTGCTTTGTTCTGTTTCACATTACCCTCGTGAAGGAAGTGTCTCATCTAATTACGCATGCACAATCCTGAGGCTTTCAACTCCTCTGTTCCCTGTTTTGTGATTGCTGCCAGAGATGGATACAGTATATACAGTGCTATAAAAAGGGCTCACCAACTGCAAGAAGCTACATTTAGCTGTAATTCATTGTCTTCTGGATTGTTCTTTTTTTAGTTAAGCATCTTAAGCTAACTAATGAACTTGTATAGATTCTCTAAAATGCATGACTTTCGCTGAATAAAAATTGGAAAATGGGAATAAAGAGCTCACCTGGGTAATTCTGTAAGCCAGTCTCTGTGGCACAGCCTGGGCTGGGGCAGGGGCGTTGCCATGGCTGAGTGCACGTGTGTGCAGGCATGTTCCCAACTCCATGAGTGCCTTCAGCCCAGGGAAGGTGATGTGGCTCAGATCGCAGACTGGAGCCTGTTCCCCTTTCTGTCGGGTTGATGTTTCACCTGCCGCACTCTGAGGGCAACAGTTGCCCTTATCTGCACCTTCCCCCACTTCCTCCGAGCTGTGGCATTTCCGAGAACGCCGATCCCGGCTGTGCCTCGGGAGCAGCGCTGGGGCTGCCGTAACCACACTTCTGCGTTCAAACAAACACTTCCACTGGCAGCTTGGACAGGGCTCGGAAGGAGGGCCAGGAAGGCACCGATGTTTCATTTTAATCTCTCCAACTCAGTACAGGGATAAACCAATTCCTGTCTTTATTTTTGTGTTTCATCCCTCAGAAAGTTGCTCATAGCGTTAGCAGGTTACTGAGCTGCCAAACTTGTCTCTGAGGAATTTTCATACTGGGACATCTCTTAATCCAGGTTTATCAGTGCTGGTTTTGAGGAGCAGGTGAGGGTACCAGTGGCAGGTGCAGACTGGCCGTGAGGTGAAGTACCTGAGACAGCAAGCAGGAGCCTAGGGACTGAACTGAAGCTTCTGATGCCATGGACTGGCTGCTTTGGAACTCAAGACAGCCCAAGTAAACCTACTTGGGTGGGTTTGGCAGCTTACGCTGTAATTGCATCTCCTGATACATAACCTGGAGGTGTGTGTATCCACTGTATCTTGTTTCGTGTTCCACACAACGGTCCCAGCAGGAACTGCAATGTTAAATTAGGCTGCTAAGTTCTGGAGATGGAAAAGGCTTCTAAATCTCTACTTGCCCCTAGCTGAAATCCAGCTCAGGAAGGAGCTGATAATGGATGGAGAAAGCTGCTGTTCTGCTTTATCTCTTCTCTCTTCAAGGAAAATAAATACCAACAGCACAGCACTGGGGGAGGGGATGGCCTGGATTACCATAATTAGATACAAGCAGCCTTCTAGCAAAGGATGTGTTGTTCTACTGACATGGTGTCTTACATCAATCTTTCTGGTGTGCTTTTAGTAAAAGACGTGTGCTGAAATGCCATGTGAAGATGCTCTTTCAGTAGGTGCTGGTGTGTATGTAAAGCCCACCTGTACACCTGTAAAGCCCACAAGGCTAGAGGAGCCTTGAAATGAAAGGAAAAAAGCCCAGAGGAAAAGTTTACCCCTAGTGACTTGCAGTGAAGGTTTTTAAAGTCTGCCACACTGTTAATGCCTCATTTTCTTAGAGCAGGGAGTATCTTTTGGATATAAAGAGCCAAACGTTGCTGAGTCTTTCCAAATGTGCAGCAGCTCACTTTACATTACAGCTCGTGTAGCACTGCTGCTAAATTGTAATTTTCAATCTTCACCTTCCTTTATATTTACCTGTGGGCTGAGATAACCTACTCTGTACTACATTTGCTTTTCTTATCTTGACTAATAAGGGTTAAAAATTAAAAAGTTTTTAACAGTGATCTCAGATTCCTTTCTGGTATTGTGCTGGAAGTGCTGGCATGGCGTTTGATCTTGGCAGGGCTCAGTGCAGTGTGTCTGCCAAGCTTCACAGACGGGATGGGATAGGATGCTTAACACTTCATTGCTCACCAACCTTTACTCCAGCTATGAACAAGGGTGTTGCAATGTCAAGAATCCACTGACTCCAGACTCCTTAGGAAAAAGCCGTGTTGCAACTATTTATGTTTCTTGCAAGTGTTATTGTTACATATAGATGACTTAATAGAATTGCTAATACGTTAATTATAGGAGTAGTTTGCATCTCTCTCATGGGGAGGAACCTCTGTGCTTCACTGCAGTTGCCACCAGTTGAGACTTGAATGCCATGTGCTGTCTGTAAAACTCAGGCTTAGTGAGGAGCCTTAAATGTCTTGGTTAAAAACAGCTTTTAAGAGTCACTTGGAATAACCCCCTCAGGCCAGATCAGGCTCCGTTTTTCTGAACTGCAGGTCACCTGGAACCATAAAGGAATTTCTGCACCATCATGTTCCTGTTAATGGGGTTTGGGTCCTAATTTTCCATATACACTGCATGTCTTAAATCTGAGAGTTTTTGAAGGAAGTTCACAAATGTTAAGGGAGAAAAAGCACCTACTTTTTCTGTACTAATTGTGTGTGCACACTCCAGACCCCCTCATGCATCTGCATGTCCTTTGCCAATGGGTTGCACCTGTGTGCAGAGTCCCTTTGTGCTGCCACTGAGCTTCAGCCTGGCTGTCCCGGCGGGACATGGCACAGCGGTGGCTGGAAGGTAGAGAGCACAGGGACAGCCCTGCCCGCTGTCTGAGGAAGGTGTGCACCCCCGGGCTCCTGCTCCTCTCCTTGGCTGGCGGTGAGGTGGAGCTGGGGGCTGCCAGGAGCCAGCCGGGGTCCTCCGTGGGATGTGGAGCCCGGAAATGCTTCAGAAATGCTTGGCTGCCTCCCGGGGAGGGAGAGATGGGCCCTTTCAAACCCTGAGAACTGCAATTGTTCTCCCCTTTCTGTGCAGGGAAAGGGAAGGATGCTGCCTTGGAGATTATCAATGGTGCTCCTTAATCAACCAGACAGGTTTTGACTCCTTTTGTCCCTCTGCTGGTATTTTTTTCTTTTTTTTTCTCTTTTCCCACTAAACATCCCAAGCGTTTTCAGTCTCTGGCTTAAAGATCAGAGAGCAAGAGAGCCAGCTCTTCCCATCATGAATGAATTGCTCCTTTTGCTTGCTTATGCAAGTACAACGTAGTGTCTTCGTAGTGCAGGAAAAATCTCCCCCAGCTTTTGGAAAGTCTGTATCACTCAGGATAGCCCAGTGTGTTTTGCTGCGCTGCAGTGTAACAGTGAGGGATATATTTAGCTCTGCCTTTGGCATTTGGGAGTCCTGTGCTGGGGTAGTAGCAGTGGCCAGAATAGGCTGGAAAGCCTCAGAGCCTAGTTCAGATGGATATTTTGGAGAGATACCTCTTGGGTGCATAATCCCTCAGCTGGTACAGCAGCACCCTGGCCCAGCTGTGCCTAGAGCTGTGTAAATGTAATTCACATCCAACCCTGCAAGCCAAGTTTGCAGGCACAGGTGGGAGAAGTGTGGATTCTCCATGAAAACTTCTCACATGCCTGTTTAAGGGGGGGGAAAAAAAATGCTGCTGATCATAAAGTGAGGTTAGGGAAATATTTTTATGCTTCTTTGAAGAACACATTGGTAATCTGGAAAGGGCAGCCCTGTCACTGTGGGAGTTTGTTGTGCCCCTTTAAAGCTGGCCTGGGTTTGGACAAATAATATTTTGAGTATTCAGAGTTGTTTGAGACTCACTCCTAAACAGGATGAGGAGCTGGTTGTGTTTAGGATATTGTAGTTTTAATTCCTGCTCGGAGACAGATCAATGTGTAAAAGTACCATGCATAGGTGTGGAGAGGAGAGGAGCAGGAGTATTTTTCTTCCTTCCCTTCCCCCCATTTCTACTTTTCCTTGCAGGAAATAAACTGGGAAAAGCTCTTTCACCGAATGAGCCTTCTCAAGGCTTCACACTCAGAAAATCTTTGCCTTGAGAGACAGGCAAGCACCAATCACTTTTTAGTAGACTTTAAGAATAAAATCAAGGGAACTGAAAAAGCTAGGAATGAATTTATTTATCTTCAGTGTCACAATCTGTCCTTCGCTTGGCTCTCCTGCACACTCCATGTGCTGTGTCTGTATGGCCTTGTCTATGATTACTGTGGTATTTGCTCAGTCCTGTGTGGTACCCATATTGCTTTCTCTTTATCCAATGATATATAACTAGAACCCATCTTGTGTTCCTCTCCTTAGCTTGTTTAGCTTAAAGGTTAAATTTAGTTTAGTGCCTTTTTACAGCTACCCTGTGACTTGAGTGCACATATCAACATTGATGGTGCTTGTTTGTATTTGCAGTATATGTAGACATTTCATATATGTTTATATAGAAACATAGAATGGTGTGGGTTGGAAGGGACCTCAAAGATCATCTCATTCCAACCTCCCTGCCATAGGCAGGGACACCTTCCCCTAGACCAGGTTGCTCGGAGCCCCATCCAACATGCCTCAAATGCTTCCAGGGAATGAGGCATTCACAACCTGTCTGGGCAACCTGCTCCAGTGCCTCAGCAAGCTCACAGCAAGGAATTTTTTCCTAATATTTAATCTAAACCTACTTCCTTTCAGTTTGAAGCCATCCCCTGTGTCCTGTCACTACATGCTCTTGTAAATAGTTTCTCTTCATAATAGAGAACATCACATTTATAGATCAGGTATTCAAAGGAAATGTTTAACAGCAGCCAGTCCTCATCTCAGTCAGTGTGTTTGCCCTTTCTGTGGTTTGTCACCATGCTTGTGTGTCCCAGTTTGTGCAGGTCACTTTAGGAAGACAGACCTGTTTAAATAGTTTTAAGCTGGTGGCCTGTACTGGCTTTGCTGTTCTGTGCTTTCGAGTAAGTCTCAGGTTGGTTCTGCTGGTGGATGGGAGTGGCTTGGAGCAGCTGGCAGCCTGAGCTGAAGAGCCGTGGGGGCTCAGGAATGCCTCTCAGAGTTGGCTCTGCCAGACACCCCTGGTCTGGACCCTGCCATGGTCCTGCCAAGGCCAGTGGGGCTGTGGGGACAGGGCATGGAGTTGGGCTGACCCAGCAGCTGCCTCCAGCCCTGGGCTGCTCACCCCCTTCTCAGGATCTATTAGATTGGAAAAGACCCCTGAGATCATTGAGTCCAAGCTGTTGCTGTCCACTCTGCAACTCACCTGCACTGCCAAGCACAGTTTATTTCCACTCTTCCTGGTTACTGTAAAGGCTTGGGCTGGGCTGGGCTCACGCCAGTGGTGACCTGCTGTCCAGGTGTGTTATCAGTAAGCCTGGTGGGTCCAGCCAGTGCTGGGAACATGGCCTGCAGGGTGAGGAGGGATGGGAGTGGGGAGGGGCTGTGTCCCAGCCACTTGCCCGTGGCATTTTGGTGTCTGAGCCGCTGATGTGCACCCGGGTGTCAGTTACCCACAGCACTCGTGGCACTGTGGCCAGCAATTCACAGGAGTTAAATACAACGGTTCCCGCTGTCATCCAGCCCCTGATGTTATCCAGCCATGGGATAATCTGCCAAGGTCCCTCTCCAGCCTTCACGGGGTGGTTTTGCTGGTGCCAAATCCCTGCAGAGCTTGTGAAGCCCAGTGGAATGTCGCTGTTTGGATTCAAACTTGTTTAGATTCAAAACATTCACAACAGTTCTTAAAGACAGGAGGAGCCTTGCTTGTGGGAGGGTCTTGGGTTATTAATCCTCCTTTATTCCCCTGTCTGAATTCAAGTTCTGTCCCTCAAAAGCCACATTTTAAACACTGGGGCAGAATGGTCCCAGTTGGAGCCATTCTCCAGTCAGTTCTTGGTTTCACAAATGTGTATTGGGGTCATTTTTTCAGCTGTCTCACACCTTCTGGAAGCATATCTACTGTTAGTTCTTACTGAGAGCTTATAAAATTATTTGCTGTTTACAAAGATGATCCCCTATAAAATGAAGTCATATGTGAAATATGTGCAAAGTCTGGAGGCAGGCACGTGGTAATTGCCTTTTAAACTCAGATGCCTCACTGTAAAGCGTCTTATCACTGCCTTTCAGCTACTTATTTCTTGGAAGGAACATGTCCTTCTTGGTAAGGAATGATTTAGTTTTGCTTCCCTTCAAGTCAGGAGCAGGCTCTTAATTAAACCAGACTTACAGCCTGGAGGAATGTATTTGGCTGGGTCTTTGCAGATCTCAACTTTTTTAGGAGTTTCTCACTTCAAGGAAGTTACCAATGGTCCATCTGTTGCTTTCTTTTGATGTTCATGGGTGTTCATGGTTTTTGGAGGAGGGTGGTCTGGCTGAATTGTCATTTTTGTGACAATTAATTATAGCTTATCCCTCACTTATAGTTTAATTGAAACTAGGTCTTGTTTGGATGCTAACTCAGGGGCATTAAACCAGGACAAATTCCAAAAATAACTTCTGAAAAGAGGACTTAGGTCTCCAGGTATATACAGTGTTAGGCCTGATTTGACATCTAATGTTGCTAAGACATTATATTCTATTGGCAGGTAGAAATGCTTCCTGATTGTCCCAGTGACAGTTAGAAAGGATTATTTTATGAAAATAGGTTTTTCAGTTATTTTTTTATCTGATCAACATAGAAAAGAAGACAAACATATTTTGCCTCAATAACAGGAGGTTCATTTAAAAAAAAAAAAAAAAAAAGAATTATTTGCAACAGCCTTCAAAAGGACATAACCATTTCTCATCTGTGTTTCTTTCCTTAGTAGGGGAAGCAGGTGTGCAGACAAATACCTGCACACACAGATGTGTATGTCACCAGAGAAGTCTCCCTCCTTTCAGATGACACAGTTCACAGCCTGAAAAAAAGAATTACAGTGTTCAGACAATGTTGTGGATAAAGTACATGAATTATGGCTATTGATGTGCAGAGAGCCTGTGTCCCTGTGTCCTTGAAATAAAGCGTAGGGCTTTGAGGAACAAAGAGCTCCAGAGCGGAGGAGGACACTAATTACTCTTCTGCCTCTAAACAAATACTGTCAGAGCTGTCTGGCCTCAGTCTTGCTTGGGCTGTTAAAATTCCTTCCAGCTATTGCTCAGAAATCTGATTGAAGGAGAAACTGTCTTCCTCTTCCGTGCGTTCCTGTGGGACACGGGATGCCAACATGCCTCAAGCAGAGCCTGATGTTGCCACTTACTGTTGTGACAGCAGAGGGTTGGATGCCTCCAGATCCCATTCCTTTGTGGAGACCCGGCAGGATGGTGTCCTGCCGAGCCCTACCCATGGACACATCTGTCCCCAGAGCTGCTGGAGTGCCATTCCCGGGAGCAGTGTGGCACCACCACGGGGCATGGCTGTGGCACCACCACGGGTTATGTGTGTGGCACCACCACGGATTATGAGTGTGGCCCCACAGGTTATGGCCATGGCATCATCACAGGTCATGCGTGTGGCACCACCCCAGGTCATGGCTGTGCCAGTGGAGGGCTGTGGTGGACAAGGTGGGGACTGTTGTAGAGCCCGCAGAACAAGGGGCGTAGTGGGACACTGTGTGTGGGGCTGTGCCTTCGGTTCTCGTGGATAATCTCCATCCATGGGCAGGGACAGGCAGGAGGGACTGGGCAGCCTGGAATGGCCGTGGTTCAGCTTGATTTCCAGCCCTGCTTGCAGGACGCAATGAGATAACCCTGTTCTCTCAAACCCAGGCTGGCACAGTGAAACAGCAGCCACGGGTGATGGCTGCCCCCGCTCCTTGCAGAAGGGGCTCCGTTTGTGTCCCCTCAGGCTCGGAAGGCCGCGCTCCCCGCGGTTCCCCTTCCCCGGGGCAGTAGCAGGGATCCATCCCAGGGCCCATCCCAGAGATCGGGCACGGCCCCGCGGTCGCAAGATGGCGGCGGAGGGGCGGCCGCGAAATGGCGGCGGCGGCGCCTGAGGGCGCGCGGGTGCTGCCCCCTGCCCGCTCCCCGGCCCACAGCCGCCGACCCCGGGGTTTGTCCCGGCCGGGAGCGGGCCGGGCCGCGGCCTCTCCGGGCATCCCCAGACGGTGATCCTTGTGGAGTCGGATGTAAATGTACACGTGCACATGCTTTGGGTTTTTTTGCTTCGGGTTGGTTTTTTTTGTCTGTTGTTGTTTTTTGTTTGGTTGTTTTTTTCCCTTTGTATTATTTCTTCCCCTTTGTATTATTTCTTCCTTGAATCGTGAAATCTGAGCAAAGCCTTTGATGTACTTTGTTACTTTTGTACAAAAGTAGAAAAAAAAATAAAGATCTGTTTAATCTCTATGCGAAGTTTTCCTGACTCTTCTTTCATCGTGTTTTACCTAAGTGGATCCTTAAATATCACAAACACATCCGGCTGCCAGGGGAAAGCTGACTGGGAAAGGGGTGCTCCTTGTTCCAAAAGTTTGTAGCATCACTGTCACTGTGTTTTTGTTTGTTGTGTACTGAGATTTTGCTTTTTTTTGGATATTAAATAAAAAATATATATGTTGGGAGTGATTGGGCAAAAGTATTTGAATATTTTGGCCACCTAAAATAGTTTGGCCTCTCATTGTTTTGTTGAGGAGCCTTTATTTAAGGGGATACTTTGTGTCTTAACCCATTTTTATATAAAGATATATATATAAAAAAGAGGGAACTACACCTACTTAGTGTTCTGCTCTCCCTTTATAGGCTTGAGAAATGCAGTCTGCACAGCACTGGTGTAATCCTTTAAAGAGGAGCTGCCCCAGCCACAAGCCCATATGAGCTTCTTTCTTCTGCCCTGTTGCTGAATTCATTGTTTTTGGAAAAAAAAAAATTATATTTAACATCATTCATGGTGTTATGGGTATAGTGTTTGATACTGATCTCTTCCAGAAGGTGGATATCAGATTTATTTGGAACCACTGGCCACACTAGGATGCAGTGGAGAGCCGTGCTGGAGCAACTGCTTATCTTTACTATAGCAGGATGGTCTCCGGATGCTGCAGCCCCACTGTTCCTTTCTCTGCCTTGCTCCAAGACAGCCAGATCCTCCCAGTAGTAGCTGTGCTGCTGGTACTGCTAATGGTCCTCCTCACCTACCACCACTGCTGTTGTTCTGGTGATGAGCAAGAGATCCTGGACAGGGATTTTTGGGGCTGCACTCTCACCTGTGTTCATTGCCAGCCCTGGGAAGGAATTGCCTCTGCTGCAGAATGCCAGTGTGAGGTGTCTGGGCCTGCAGGGTCCACACTTGCATTCAGGCTTTTCCAAACCTGTTGTTGTGGCTCCGATGTGTCTCAGGTTTGCTCCCTGCGTATTTCACAGCTGTGTCAGTGCAGTTAAAATGTAACCTCTTCTTTCTCTACCATTAGTCACTCCGCATCCGAAGAAGCCTCTGGCTCTGACTCTGCAAGCCAGTCTGAAAGTGAGCAGGGCAGCGAGTCAAACAGCAGCTCCGAGTCCTCTGAGAGTCAGTCTGAATCCGAAAGTGAATCAACGGGTTCCAAATCCCAGCAGACCCCTCCTGAAACCAAAGAAAAACCAGCCTCTAAGAAGGAAAGGATAGCAGATGTTAAAAAGGTATTACCCCTGCTGCTCTGCACAGACACGCTACTCCTGCACCCACCACAGAAGGTCAGACAGCAGGACCTCAGTAAAGCTGTGTCCAACTTCCTGGCCACTTTACACATGGACCAAACAGCCTCTGACCTCCGGTGTCCCACAGAGGCTGTTTGGAGCCCTGCTGGTGTCACCCTTGAGAGCAGGAGCTGCTGTGTTTGTGGAACAACCCCTGGGGCGCCAAGGTGACAGGGCTGACTGGTGCGAATGAGGGGCAGGTGACTGTCATCAATACATGATCCTGTCATTTCATCCTCTCCCTCCATCTTTCCACTCCTCTCTCCTGTTTCTCCCTCAGAAGCAGTAAAGCCTCCCCATGTGATATATGTGCAGGAAGGTTTTGAAGTTTGTCTAGGGTTTGAAGTTTGAACCACTTCGTTTTTTTTTTACATTACTCTTCCTCTCAAAAAAGCATAGGAAAAAAAAAAGGGAAAGTGTGAAAAAGCTATTTTACTTCCACTGTTTATTAAGTCCAGAATAGTGCTTCTTTGTTGTGGTTTTTTTTTCCCTCCAGCTTCCCAACTCCTCCCTAGCAATACCCCTCAGATAGCCAGGTTTTCCCTCCACTTGCTGACCAGCAGGAATGAGGATTGGAGGTGTTATTGCACATGGTATCTGTCTGCACCTCCCAGGGCAGAAGCTGCAGCTTAGGTACCTGCTTTACCTGAGGGATGGAGCCACCTGAGTAACACAGGGCAGTGTGAGGTGAGAAAGAGGAGCCCAAATACCATTTCGAGACAGGAACTCAGTGAACTGAGCTCGCTTGGAAGGAGAAAATTCTGGTTAGGTCAGCTTGTTTGTGTAACCGTCCTGTTGTTCTTAGCCGTGGGTTGCACTGGGCACAGCTTGCTCCTAAGAGTGAGTTTTATGGGGAAAGGCTGCTATGTGTGTAAAGGATAAGGAGGAAGGACAGTGCTTCCAGCCTGTGCTCCCCATGGACCTGCCAGGGAGAAGTGAAGGATTTTGTTACCACCTTCTCCCTCCCACAAAGCTGCAGGCTGCTGGCTCAGGTCGTGGCTAAATCCTCCGGTGTTTGGACTGGCAAGGGAGCATGAGTTTATAAGGCAGTTGTGGTAACACCATATTAAAATTTGTGTCTTCTCTCCCTCTGAAGGATTCTAAGAGCATTTCCCTAACAATAAATGTTAACATTATCCTGCGAGGAAGCACATCCATACGCAGGGTGATAATTAGCATGGGTGAAACATGAAAAGGTCAGGACACCCTCTAATAAGAAAGCCTCTCCCTTCCTTAATTTCTCTGCTAATGGGTGTCTTCCTTAGCTAGGTCTAACATAGGCATGTTGATACCTCTTCCCCTTGAATAACCAATGCAATTAATTATTACATTATTGCTTATTTGGTATTTGTCTAGATACACCCATGAAGGTGAGGTTAATCTGTATTAGGTGCTATTACGATTTGTCATGGAAGTTGCTCCCACATTCAAAACCCATGCCACTTAATAGATGAAAAGACAAATTCTTCAAATGGTTTGGGGAGCATTAAATTTGAGGGTTTACTCTTTCATGAGACGGTACCTCAGTACTTGCATGCCCAACAGATACACACTGTTACAGCTTGTCCCTTATCCCATTACTCCTTTAACAGAGGCAGAAAAATTGCTGGGCTGCAGCCTTGTATCCATCACACTCTCAATCCCAATAACTGCTGCATCTGGCAGCGTAGTTTAATTTCCTTTTCCTGCCAGTGACTTACAGAGATGTTTGAGGATTGGCGGGAGAGAGAATCAGAAGATGAATAGAGAACTAAGAGCTCTGCTGAGGGAGAGAGGAATTGCTGGAGTAGGAATTTGAGGGGCATGGTGGTGGTTTGTGTCTGCCCTGTAACTCTTGTGTTCTGTGTCACCAACACAGCTCTGCATTCATCCCTGTCAGGGCATCCATTTTTGTGTTCCCTTTTCGTGCGTTCCCTTCCCTTCTCACAAGAACAATTGCATGCTCTTATGCACAACATATTGAACTGGTGAGGGCCTCATTTTACAGCAAGGAGCACAACCATTGCCAGCAGTCACCTCTGCACATCCCTGTGTCCTGCGCTGCCAAACCACATTCCCATCAGTGCATTCGGGAGAGGGACCAGTGGCCACTGCCTTGCCTTGCCAAAGGACAGGGTATCTTGTTCCATTTGCCATCCAGACTGGGCCACAGAATTCACCCTGAAGCTGCAGTTGGCAATGTCTCCAGGCAGCTGGTGGGGCTTTCTACTAGGAAGGGAGTTGTACTGGAAGCTGTTAGTGACAGGGAATTGCCCTGTTGAGTTGGTAGGTCTGTTCATTCCACGTCCAAGGTGTTGCCTCCATTTCTTTGGCACCAGTGCTGCAGAGGGCTGGTTACCTCAACGCTCTGCCCTTCAGCCTGAGTGAGCTGGAGAGTGATTTGTGCCTCAGTGGAAAGATGGACCACTGTAAAGATAACACTGAGATAAACACATGCTACTTTAGAGAGGTGTCAAATATCCCAAAATAATAATAATCTTTTTCAGCCAGTTTTTTAAACTGTCCATCTACTGGTTGCTAATTCCCTAATGGTTTTTGGTTGATTTTTTTAAGCCACCATCAAATTTCTCAAAAATGTCAAAAGTAATTGGGGTGAAGCAGGCCTTCTGATGGTCTGTTTATTTTGCAGATGTGGGAAGAATATCCTGATGTTTATGGGGTTAGGAGGTCAAACCGAAGCAGACAAGAACCGTCACGATTTAATATAAAAGATGAGGTAAGGAAAAAAAAAGGATGAGGGATTACTGAACATATAAAACCCAAAGAGGAAAGGGAGGTCTCAACTGCATTGCCTTGTAAACACTAAGTCCCAGTTTGGTGCATGGATGTTGGAGCTCACAGTTGAGGTCCCAGTCCTGCAGCTGGATCCTTGGCCCGAGACCTCTGGAGTGAGCGGGACACTGCCTGTGCTGAGATCTGCATGCACTGATCTGATTGCTGGAATGGGGCGTAATGCAAGTCATGCTCTGCTGTAGGAGCATCCTGGAGAGGAGTCTGTGTAACAAAAAACAACAGAACGAAACCGAAATGCAACACAAATCCAACCAGGAATAAAGGAAAGTTCCCAGAAACACCTCACAGCAACAAAACAGTCATTGTTGCCCATCCTGGAATGGATCCCACTAATAAATGCATTTGTGTGTGTGCGCAGCTTTATGACCCATCACTTTTTTTTGGTTGAATATTGGGGAGTCTTTTATGCTTCAGTTGAAGGTGACAGTGGTCAGAGCCTGGCAGCCAAACCTTCTAATTGTTCCTGTTTCGGAACACTGTTGGTTTTTTTTCTGACGATGTAGAAATTAGGTGCCGCCTTCATTTGCATCTGGCAGGTTTTCTGCATGGAGTATTTCATCTGCAGGTCTTCAGGAAGGTCAAGTAGCTCTAGCAGAGGGGAAAGAGAACCAGAGAGCAGCATCTGTGGAGAGCTTGGGGCTTGGGGCTGGGAATCTGAAGATAAGCAGCAGACTTTGAGCAGAGCAGGAGCCCAGTGGTGCTCTCTGACTCAGGCTGTTTGTGCTTTGCCACCAAGATGTGCATTTGGATGCTCTAGGGTCACACGCAGGTCTCCAGCTCCTTGCTCTGGTGCGTTATTGCTGAGCCTTGGTGGCACCCCAGTGCCACCAGCTGCCCCCCAGGCACTTGTGCTGGCCGTCCCGCAGAGCAGAGTCAGGAAGGGGCTCGGGGTGCACCATTGACGTAGCTTTTGTTTTCCTTTTCAAGTTGGCAGAGGCTGGGCTGGCCGGCCGCCCCTCTGTGCGATGCCCCGGCATGCACTGTGCCGGCGACCTCACACCCACCCCAGAGCTCCGCTGCACACCCCCCTGCCCTCTTAGGGGCCCAGGTAAGTCCCTTCTTTTTTTGTTTTACAATATTACGTGGTTTTGCAAATGTTGTTTTCTTTTTCAATATCTTTATTTCCTACTACTTAAGGTAAAATAAAAAAAATTAAAAATCTGAGATGCAAAAACTTTGCTATACCACAAAATATTGTAAAAAACAAAAAAAACCCCAAAGGTCCTCCAAATGACCCCCACTGCAACTCTTGTGAAACAGCTGAAATTAGAAAAATTGGAGCACCCCCTCACCTGTCTCTCCCCAAAGTAACACTGACTGGTCCTCACAGGGCAGCTCCTGCAGCGGAGTCCTATAGACAGTGTGACCTGTCAGGAGCACAGTTCGGGGGCCTCACAGAGAGCAGGAGGAGATGGAAAGTCTTGCTTTTGGAAGATGCCAAGAGAGAGGAAATAGCATAGCTCAAGCCTGCGTGGTGCTGAGCACTCCTTGCTGCTGCTACAGGGGGCAGAAACCCAAGGCATGTCTGAAGATGCTTTTTGCCTTTGCAGGGTTAATCCTGTCACCAGTGACCTGCACCTCTCGCTTGCTGCTTGGGACTTCCAGCACAGTGTCTGGGGGCTTGTAATTGCCTTCTTCCCTAATGCTTCTCTGCAGATTAGCAAAGAGCATCGTGCAGGCAGTGTGGCAGGCTCAGAGACCAGAGCAAGGATGAGCCATCCCAGCTCCCTGCGCTGCCCCGTGACTCACCTGCGCAGAGGTGGAGGTGATTCAGGTTTTGGGGCCCTGCTCAGTCACTGTGTCCTCTGAGAGCAGCACTCTGGGTAGGGTTATTTGTGTGTTAGGAATGGTTACTTCTGGGGATTTCTGGGCTCGTTGTGTAGGTGTCCGAGGTGTGATCAGGGAGGGTGAGAACTCGTGATCAATACCCAGGCGTGGGCTGAGCCATCGGGGAAGCGAAAGCGCAGCTTTGCATAGGAGCACAGATCTGCTCAGAGGCCCAGAGCTGTCTCCAGGAACAAGAGAATGTGTGAGTTTTTTAGTAAAAACACTACTTCCCCAAGCATTTTCTTTGCAGTTAATAAATCAGCTTCAGGTTTCAGCCAGGGGATGTGAGGCGTGCAGAACCAGGTGCCTTTCAGAGTATTTAAATTAAAAGGGGGGAGATTTTGGTTAGATATATAAAGGAAATTCTTCCCTGTGAGGGTGGTGGTGAGACGCTGGCACAGGGTGCCCAGAGAAGCTGTGGCTGCCTCATGCCTGGAAGTGTTCAAGGCCAGGTTGGATGGGGCTCTCAGCAATTTGGTCTAATGAAATGTATCCCTGCCCATGGCAGGGGGTTGGAACTGAATGATCTTTAAGGTCCCTTCCAACCCAAACCATTTTATCATTCCATCATTCTGTGATTCTGGGGCAGTTGAGAAATAAATGTGCCCCAACCAGACACAATCTTTTTACTATAAAAAGAATAGTTTTAGATTGATTTTGGTGACAAATGTCAGTATATCTTTTATGTCAGAGAGAGGCCAGAAGTCACGCACCAATGTGTTCTAAAAAATACAGCTGGTTTTCCTATTGGGAAAAAAAAATCTGCTCATTTGCATTTTGGTCAAGGCTTTGCCTCATGTATTTGCTGAAAATTTAAACGTTACTGGTCTCATTGGGAAAGAGAAGTTCAGCAGACGTAAAACTAATCTGGTGAGCTGAGATTCTCCAGCTTTTCTGGAACACTAGAGTTTGGCCTCCGTTAAGCCTGAAATGAGCAAGTCCTCACTGCGATTTTAGTCTGAAATACTTTTATCTCTGTTTAAGCAAGTCATTATCTCTCCTAATGTGAGCTCCAGAGGCTCACCTGGACCTCCTCTCCAATGGCCTGGAATCTCCATTTCTCCCGGCCTGGGCTAGTGGCAAGGACACCCGTGGATAATCTACAGGAGCTGAGCTTTGAATTGCTCTGTGTTGCTCTGCTTGGTGCTACGTGTGCAGCATTGCTATGTTTGTTCAGTGTTGCTCCACGGCAAAATACAGTGCAATTAATCTAAAATGTGTGCACTTTATGTGCTGGGAAGGAATTGATGGGAGGAGTCAGTGAGGCATGGAGAAGGAAGGCTGATTCCTTCAGCTGGAGATGAGGAAATTTTAAGAGGCCAGATCCTAGTCCAGCTCAAAGTAGTGGTGCAGGAATAAGTTGGGCACGTTTTGATAAGGGAGAGCCAGGGTTGTCTTTCCCCTTGGCCACAGCAGCAGCACCCCAGCAGGGCAGCCTGAGCCCAGCACTTGGGCTCTGGAGTGAGCAGCGTGACCCCAGCACCTTGTGCTGGGCTGACAAAAATCCCACTGAGACTGGGGATGGACTTTGCCAGTCTAGCTTGTGTCATCCGGGGAGGTGACATTCTTACAGTTCAAGTTTCATGTGATTTCCCAACCAGTCTGTTTTGATGATGGTGGTGGGCAGACAGGGCCTCAGGTGCACGCTCTGGACCTGGCATGCCCTGGCTGTCCTCTGTGCTTCCCCAAACAAGGAATTTACCACCAGGAGACTTGAGGGAGCGAGGAGGAGAGGCTGAGGAGCTCCAGCATGGCGCTTCCCATCACTCCATACTGGGATGGGGAGGATGTGGGAGCACAAGGCAGGCAGATGACTCAGGCTGGGGACTGGCTGTGTCAGAGGAGATAGGGCTGGGCTTGACGTGCATCTGAAACAGACAGTGCTCTCTTTGAAACATGTCAGAGAAGGCGGCTGAGCTGCAGTCACAAGTTACATTTTTCAAGGTGGAAGAGGGGAGGAAAAGTCGAGTCATTTAGAGATTATCATCAGCTTTGTAGGGACAGTGACAGAGCAGGGGGAGAGTACAGGCATTAGGAAAATGGACACTAGAAACTTGGAAAATGGGATTTTGTCACAGAAGTGGAGTTAATTTCAAAGAGCTAAAGGTTGTTTTTAGTTTTCTCCCAATGTGATCTCTGATGCAGAGCAAAAGAGAAGTCCACATCTCTTTACTTGTGGCTTGCCAAAAGAGCAAAAGTAAACATGCACTGAGGGGCAGCTGTTAAAATCATGCTCAATTGGAATGGAAAAGCTTCAGAAAGTGGATAAGAGATTAAAAGAGAAAAGGAAAAGTGAGGACTTCTAAATTTTATGTGTCAAAACTGGAACCTGTGGAATGCTTAGCTTGTGTTGCAAGCAAGGGTAGGTAGGGCTCTCCATGGTGTTTGCCAGGCACTTGCTTCATGGTTGGTAAATGAGACAGGGATTTTGTGCAGGGCTGTGAAACAGGTGGATGAACACATGCTTGTAGTAAGACAGGTGCAAAAGCTGTTACTGTGCCACATGCAAATCTGACACCAAATCCAGGAAAGCTCATGGTCAAGACATAGCATCCAGTATTTTAGTGTATTTCAGTGAACACACTGATGCAAGTGAGACAGAAGTTTCTGTGGGTGGAAGGAAAGCTGGAAAATGGGAATGAAGGATGCATGTTGCAGCTCACACCGTTTCATAAGGTCCTTGTGTGCACAGCTGTGGGAGCTCTGTTCAGGAGGGCAGTGGGGGTGTCAGGGGATGCAAACTGTGGTACCCATGGTGATGGACAGACAGTGCCTGGAGCCAAAGCTGAATACTGTGGCAAAAAGCAGCTAGAAGCAGATTTCCAGTGTGTGGAGAAAGAAATCTTGGAGGCTACTTCTGTCATTTTAATACTTCTTTAGAAATCTCATGTGGGTTTCTTCAGTTTTGTCCCTGCCTATTTGTGTTTTCTGGGGGAGGCTAAGGAGAAGTCATGTTATCTGTGTGGTGATCTGTTTTCATGGTTGACTAGGTTTTATGAAAATGGGGTTGTGTACAACCAGCATAAAGAGATCATTTTAGCTATCTTGGTCTGTGGGAATTCGTGGTGCCCACTTTTAAAATAGTACAGCAAGTAGTTAGAATAGCTCTAGATATATTTAGCCAGAGAGACTTCACTGGTGGAGACTGTAGGACTAGGAGGAAGGAAAGCAGCAGGACACAGCTCTGACCCAGTAAGGTCCTTGGTGACTTCTGCTGTGGGAGAAAAAGCACAACAGCAAGACAAGGACACATTTGATGAGAATATTGCCTTTTTATGACAATATTTTTATTTCATTGCTTGTAGGAAGTCTGTGCAATGAAGGCAGAGATCATAATGCATTTGCTGGGATCAGTTTACCCCTGGGTTTGCCATCCCTGTGGTGTTGCACACACTGCAGGTCTGCCTGGCCGCTGCTGCCGTGGCGTGTCTTGGGCCCTGGGGGTTGGTGCTGAGGGGTGGATGGGTCCTGGGCTCAGGGACTTCAGGACAGGTGATGTTGCAGAGCTCTCCAGGCTTCCTGCAGAGTTTTCTTCTTCACACTGAGAGCAGAGCAGCGGGACAGAGCAGTTGAGATGGCTGTGCTGGGAGGTGGCTGCTCTGCACCAGTGTCCTTCAGGCTGCAGGGAAGGGACCCCGGCTTGGCCCACGAGCACGTTTCACCTGCATCCTTGAGGAGCCAGGCCACAGTGAAGCCTACAACTTGATTTTCTTTCTTTTCAATTAAAGGCAAGTAGCGAATCTGAAAATGAGAGCCCAAAAAGAAGACGCCAGAAGCAGTTGAAAAGAAAGTAAGTTTCTAAGGAAAGGGTTTTGCGTGATGATGCTTTGGTTTGTTTCTCAGAACAGTAGTGCATTGGATTGTTTGATAGGAGTTGTCAACATGGTGAGCTTGTAAAATAAGTATATTAATAATACTTTGGATTACTAAAATTTAAGTATGAATATGAATCTATAGATGGATGCAACTTCTGTTTGTATTTTTCTGCTCTGCCTGTGATGGAATCTGAATGAGTCAGGTTCACTTTCTGTTGTCAGTCTTTCACTTTTCAATCAGGTTACTGATTCTCCTTCGGAGATACTTAAAACAGTTTAATCCCTTCTCCTCCCACCTTCTTGGTTAACTGAGAATAAAATGCCAAATTATTATCCTATTTTATCTTTTATAACCCTCTGTTAAAACAAAAGAACTTCCATAAAGAATGCTTTTGATATCTGAGCACCATAACTTGAGTTCTCTTACAGTCATATTTTACTGCCTTTTCCCATCTAAGAAGTACCTTCTAGTTTTCCCGAACACTAAAATGAAGTAGGGAACTATGAACTGCCTGATGGAGAAAATCTAAACAGAGCCACATGATCCTGCTTGCTTTCCCCTGCATCTTGTCTTTTAACTCTTCATTTAGTTGTGCCCATCAGTGCAGGGGGGAAGGTGACAAAGCACAGGGAGGACTGTGGTAGTATGGACCTCTCCTGGGCAAGGACACTGATCCTTGTGGACCTTCCACGTGCTCTTGGAGAGAGGAGAGGCTCCTCCAAAAGGCATTTTGGAGTTGCAGCTTTGTTCCTAGTTGCCCCCAAAGAACATGTTTCCTTCCACTAATGGTAGAATGTGACTTGGCTTCACACTTGGAAACTTGAATTGGCAGGAGACTTGTTCCATTTTCTGGGCTCCAGGGAGCTCGTGTAACTCTGCACGTTGTGGCTCATGCTCTGTGACAGTGAGCCCTTCTCTTCAGATCCTTCCAGCCCATCTCAAAAATGCAGAAGTAGAGAAAAAAAAAATCATCAATCAAAGCCCTTGCCCACCTAGGTTTGAGCAGTACAGCTCTGCCACCAGCACATGTGGTAAGAGCTGCTCACACTCAAGGCAGTCCTGCTACCCCAGGTGACTGAGGCTCCCCTCCTAAAAGCAGAGGATCACAACACAACATCCCCCCTGCATGGCACTGAACAGCCAAGGATAGAATTTTGAACTTTTTTCCTGTAATTATGGCCCTGATGGTTTGTTCAGCCAAGTATTTGTGTAGAAATATCGTTGCCCTTCATGACCTACTTTTCTGACTGCAGAATTAAATGGAAAAGAGAGGTCTCTGCTGGAGAAGAGGATGAAGATGGAGGGGAGCAAGGCACCAGTGGAGAGAGTGAGCCTGAACCGAAGAAAATTAAAGCAAGAAGACCCGTCCAAAGGAGGTAAGGAATGGTTGGTTCAGTCTCTTTTTTTGCCTGTGCTGTGTGGAGAGGAAATCCCTCTTTGTCACTAATGAATGTGCATTTTTCCTGCAATATTAATTTGTTGATTATCTAGTAAACCTAGGGCCTAGTTACTCCCTCATCTCCCCATCTCATGCTCCAGTGAGCACTAGAGTGGTTTCCATGATAGAGCAGATTACATCCCTTAGGAGTCTAATATTTCATGCTCCCTTAAAGACTTACTAAAGTGGATATTTACATAAACCATGCTGTATTATGGCTTTATTAACTCTTATTTTAGAACAGTGGCCAAAACTGGTGTTAAAAAGCCCCACAAAATCCAACGTGGAAAGAGGAAGAAACCAGAATCATCTGAAGATGACGATGATGATGAAGATGATGAGACGCCCAAGAGACAAACTCGGCGAAGAGCAGCCAAAAATGTCAGGTGTGAAGAAGTTTGGGGTTGCTTGGGGGTGAGAGCTGGCTGGGGAAGGGGGGGCATGGGGGCCCTGACTCCCTGTGTGGTTCTGCAGAGACCCTGCTCTGCCCTGCAGAGACCTGTGGCTGAGGTGTGGCTCTTTTGACAGGTTCCTGCTGGGCACATCCGGGGTTTACCTCATTTTGCCACCTGTGAAGGAGGGAATGTTTGCCAGTCCCTCTTAGAGAAACGTGAGGAGGTTTGCATAATACTTCTAAAGCGCTCTCAGATGAGATTAATAATTGCAAATAATAGATGAAAATGAGCAAAAGGGAGCAGCTGTGCTGGACTGGACCAGTTGTCTGAGAGTGGCTGATAGGTGGTGCCTTGGGACAGTGTGTTGAGCCAGGGTGGAGGTAAAGCTTTATCCATTCCCCAATGCACCTTCTCACCTTCCAGGCAGTCCCAATAAGGGACTTCCAAAGAGCCATCCAAATGATATTTTGTGGTGGTTAAACATCCATCAAAGATGAGAAGTGCAGTTCCTAGGGCAGTGTAGGCACCCATGCAGGCTTTCGATGCTCTGCAACCTCAATAGAATAATCTTTCCCTCAATAGTGGAGACTTTCTCTGTTATGGCCTTGCTTCTGCTGCAGGGATTGTTCCACCTTATGAATCATCTGATGTTGGCCATGGTCAGAAAAACTGTACGGGCAAGATAGAGGATTAGTCTGATAAAGTGTAGCTAAGTGTCTTGGTGAAAAATACTGAATGGATGACTTGAGACATGGGTGTGCTGAACGTGCACTGAACCACAGCATAAATGCTGGAGAAGGTGCTCCAGTCTGAGCCCTTCTCTGTGTTGGTGGGCTGGGAAGAGTCGAGGGTTTTATATCAGTTTGGTTTTGATCTTACGCAGCTACAAAGAGGATGATGATTTTGAGACGGATTCTGATGACCTGATAGAGATGACTGGGGAAGGAGCTGATGAACAACAAGACAACAGTGAAACTATTGAGAAAGTCTTGGACATCAGGCTTGGAAAAAAAGGAGGTGCGTGGCTCTGGAAGAAGCCTTTATTTCTGATGGCAATCCCGCGCGCTCACGGTTTCTCTTGAACTGGTGCAATGCTTTTGCAACTTTAAAGTGGGGCCAAGGGTTGTTTCAATGCTTTTCCTCTTTTCCTCTATGCCTCTTATTTATGTCTTGTAAGATGTAATAGCTTTTGTAACATATAATATTAAAAATCCTAAAATCTCTATAGTTTATGTGCTCGGCAGCTTTCATTTAGCCTGCACACGTTTTAAAGATGCAGCCATTGTTCTGCAATTCTCTGCTTTGAAATATAAAACAGATCTAGGAGAGTCAGTTTTCATAGCCCTATTGACAAAGCCATAATGAAAATAAAGCCAGTGTTTTCTTCTCAAAGCCTTACAAAAGTGTTTTTGTAAAACTGAATGGTTGTGAACACTTTCAAGAGGCCTTTGAATTATACTTAAAGAAAAGCTACTTATGACAGATTGAAAAAGATTCTGTTGTATGGAGAACTTTTGTGTGCCTGCCTTATAGGTTTGCGGAATCTTTTGGATGCTCTTTGTGCTCCCACAAAAGATGTATTACAACAGTAACTTTCTGCTCTAATGCAGTTGATGTGGTTGATAACGAGGGTACCAAATGCAGGCTGGTTTCTCTTGCAGCCATTGGAGCTTCCACCACGGTGTACGTGACCGAGGCCAACGGCAACCCCAGCGCCGACTTCGACCCCGAGAAGGATGAGGGGGAAGTTCAGTACCTGATCAAATGGAAAGGCTGGTCATACATCCACAGCACGTGGGAGAGCGAGGAGTCCTTGCAGCAGCAGAAAGTGAAGGGCCTGAAAAAGCTAGAAAACTTCAAGAAAAAAGAGGAGGAAATCAAGCAATGGTAGGCTTCACTTCAAGCAGTGATTTGGCCTTGGGCAAATTTGTTTTAGCCAGAGGTTTGAGGAGTCATGACTGAAAATGTTTGATTTCTTCTTACAAAGTGTGTTTCACGTGCACTCTGGTCTCTCTTTGCCTGCTGAGGAACATCTGCCCCTGCCCCACAGAAATGATATCTGTGGTGTGGATGGCTGGAAAATGGAGAGGACAAGGCATGAAATCCACACTATTGCCACTTCCTAGGCTTAAGAATTGGGAAGGCTGACAAACAATAACTGGTGCACAGGCTCACCTGGCCCAGGAGGTGCTGTGAGGGCTTGCAGCCTTATTAATCCTTGTTAATTATGGGCTTCTCTGTGTGCAAATTTTTGCATCAGTTTATGTCCAGCTTCCCCAGGAACTATAAGGGGAGCTACAGTGTCTTTCCAAAGTGCTAAAGCTGGAGTAGCAGCTTCCATCTCTATTTGGTTCCTGTTTTGAGGCTGATTCTTGCATCAGAATAAGGCAACATTTAACAGGGAGACAATCTGAACATCTATGACATTTGCCTCTCAGCAACAGTTTATAATTTTAGGAAATTTAAGAAACATATCATATAACAGTAGTTTGCCCCTGTGACTTGTCTGAATGACAGAACCATATAGGAAAGTAGATTTTCTATATGCAGCATCCTTGAGCACTATGACAGAAACATTATAGTGTTTTTTTGTTTTGTTTTGTTTTGAATTATTTTGCATCTAGGCTGGGCAAGGTATCACCTGAAGATGTAGAATATTTCAACTGCCAACAAGAGCTGGCTTCAGAGCTAAACAAACAGTATCAAATAGTGGAGAGAGTAATTGGTAAGTGGAGCCAAGACTTTGGTAAAGGGGTGAAATAGGAATGGGAACTTCATTCCATGTGACAGCAGAATGAGTGTGCAGCTCTTTCTTCTTCCCTGTCCTCCAGTATCCCTGAAGAAAACCCCATGGTGTTTACTGTATTTCATTGTGTGAAATTTAGGAATTTGGACAGTAGAAATCCAGGTTTACAGATTTGTATTCACAAGCAATACAAATCAGTGACTTCTTGCGTGGAGTATGGGATGACACACTAATTTCACACAGGTTGCTGAAGTTGTTCCTACTGGAGTTCTCTGGATGCAAGATGTTTTGTTTCCAAAGCAGCAGCATGGGCCTGGCTTTTGTGAGGTCCACTTTAAGTGGTGTGGTTGAGGATGTGGTTGGGCTTCAAGGCAGCTCAGGGGTGAGATTTTCATGATTAATTAATAAAAATATTAACAGGACTTACTGAGCACTTTGGTAATATCACAGTCGTGTCAGTCAGAGGTGCCAGCACCCGTTGCTTTGGGAATTGGCTTGGAGAGCTGTTTAACCTATTTCCAATACAATTCTGTAAAAACGTGGGTGTGAGGCAGGGATGGCCTGCCCTGCTCCCTCTGCTGGCTGCCAGCATTCCAACCCTCCCTTCCCTTCTCTCTCCAAACACAGCTGTGAAGACCAGCAAGTCTGCCACGGGACATTCAGATTTCCCAGGTAAAAACATGTTTTTGGTCTCTCTACACTTTTGCTATGAGCCAAGACCTGTCTTGTGGCTGTCTGGGCAGTTCAGCCTGTGAACCGTGCTTGTGGTTCAGCTGCTCAACCACAGGTGCTGAGGTTTGGGCTTTTTTGCGTATTTTACAGCAAACAGTCGCAAAACATCCTCGAATGACCCCGAGTACCTGTGTAAGTGGATGGGGCTGCCCTATGCTGAGTGCAGCTGGGAAGATGAGGCTCTGATCAGCAAGAAATTCCAGCACTGCATCGACAGCTTCAACAGCCGTAACAACTCCAAGACGATTCCCACCCGCGACTGCAAGGTTTGCTGGCTTCTCTCCCTTGCTGGGCTCCTCCAGGCTGGGGGAAGATGCAAGCAGTGGGAACATGAAATTTTGTCAGGATAAATGTCAGAGAACATTTTCCCATCCTCCCACCTGCATTGGAAGGGTTGTTTGCTGTTCTCGTACTTCAAGCAGAGACGTGAACCCCTTTGAGTTTCATTTACTCTGTGCACAGTGAGAATGTTATGTCTCCCTGGGGAGTGGGAGGCTTAATTAATCCTTGCAAAGTGCTTCCTCCTCAGAAGGAGCTGCAGCAGTTTTAATATCAGTTGGATGAAAAAACAGCACACCTGGGAAAAGAGGAAGCCTGCAAGACTCTGATACAGTGAAGGAGAGGGACAGAGATAAAGGGAGAAAAGCCAAAAGAGGAAAAAGAAGGAAGTGGAGCTTGTTCAACTCCTATGTATTTTGTGCAGCTTATTACACTCTTGGGGGACCCAGAGCCCTGATCATAAACCAGAGGGCAGCAGGCAAATCACAAGAAATGCAGACACAAGCACTGGCTAGGAAAATGAGGATGGACTTGAACCAGCGAAGAGATACACACTCTTTGCTGAATTAATCTATTTCATCGCTGAATTTTCAGCCTTTCAGCCACTGAGAGCTCTGTCTTTCTCTTCAGTGGACTGATGGCAGCATCTCTTTCAGGTGTTGAAGCAGAGGCCGAGGTTTGTTGCCTTGAAGAAGCAGCCCTCGTACATCGGCGGGGAGAACCTGGAGCTGCGGGATTACCAGCTGGAGGGCCTCAACTGGCTGGCTCACTCCTGGTGCAAGTATGTACAGAGGCTGTGATGTTCATTCTGTGGCTGTTTTGTCCCAGAAGGATTTGGCACTCCTCCTTTTCAAGTGAGGTCTTTACCCGCGCTCCTCCTGCAGCTTGGAGGATTTCAAATGTTGTCATGCCCTGCTGCATTGCAGACACTGCAAGCAGGAACTACCTAAAGCATGAACTTAAGAAACCTCGTGTGAAAACAAAAAGCATTTTCCCTGTCTGGGCCTGTTCACATGATGAATTTGGCTGTTGTGTGAGCCTGGTACATATCAGCCCTAGATTTCCATTGACTTAATGGGAAAAAATGGTTTCTGGCTTAATGAGCTTATATACTCATTGAAGCCTTTGAGAGATGTCTTTCTAAAATTAGGCCACTGATTCCTCTCTGCCTTTGCCTGTTTTTCTCCAGTTTGGAGTCATCATAGTTAATTTTTGCATGTTGTTGTGCCATGTTCAGTCTGGCTGTCCCTGGGATCCACTTGGAAGTGTTCAAATAACTGTTTTTGCACTGCCCCTCTCTGTCCTTGTTGTGGATTGCTGTTCATGTGGAGCACAGTAAATTAGAAGTGGCAGAAACATGCACTCAGACAGCATTTCTGTGTGTTCTGCTCTTTCTCAGGAACAACAGCGTGATCCTGGCTGATGAAATGGGACTGGGCAAGACAATTCAGACAATATCATTCCTGTCATACCTGTTCCATCAGCACCAGCTGTATGGCCCTTTCCTGGTGGTCGTGCCCCTGTCCACCCTCACCTCCTGGCAGAGGGAGTTTGAAGTGTGGGCGCCTGAGATAAACGTGGTGGTTTACATTGGAGACCTCATGAGCAGGAACATGGTGTGTAATCAGAGAGCAAAGGGTGAGGGCTCAGGGAGAAGCACTGGGTGCAAAGCAGCAGCTTGTGTGTGATGTGTGTGACACACAGTCAGCTGGAGAGGCTGGTGGGTAGTGCTGGCAGCACTGCAGGCAGCTGGAGCTGGTGTAGCTGAGTATGTGGGTGTAACTCCCTGCTGCAGGGAATTTTCTGCTTTATTTTGCCTCTTGGAGTGAGTGCAGGAGTACTGGCTTCTCTCAGAGTCTGGAAGCCAGTCCTGATCTGGACTGAAACATGCAGTGAGAAGTCCAGCAGTGTAAAAGTGCTTGTCTTCAGCATTTGGAGCTATGCAGACAATGGAGCACACAAGTGTTGGGACTCTAGTCTGCAGTGAGGTGATGTGTTCATTAATGTCACAACAGCAAATTAACCTCACTTTGTTACCTGTGCAAGGGCAGTTGAACCATGTGTGTACTAAACCAAATTGTTCCTTGGGCACCTTGAGCTGATCAAATGGCACCTTGGAGCAACAGGGGTTTGGACCTGGTTGTAGTCTCTGGCTTACAGCTACACTAAAATAACAATTGTTAACTCTTTCCTTTTGATAACAAATGTTCAAGTTAACTTTTGTCTCCCCTCACAGATACGTGAATATGAGTGGATCCATTCTCAGTCTAAAAGATTGAAATTCAATGCACTTATCACAACGTACGAGATCCTCCTGAAGGATAAGGTGAGCAATGGTCCAAGAATGTTTTTACTTAGACTTTCTCTCATTTCCAAAAGGGAAAGCCAGTTCTCAGCTAGTGGGTTCACCTCTTCCCTCCAGTGGTGATGGACAGCTACAGCCACTATTTGCTTTTCCTTCCCAGTAATGCAAGCAAATGTGGGAATGTGGGACACATTTTACAGTGTCTTCACTCTTGTACTGCACAGTTGTGCTTTTCTTTTTACATATAAGACATCTGGCAGTGTCCAGCAATACCTGGATTTTTACCTGGTTTAATTTAGGCTTGTTAAGAGGACAAAACATTACACTGAACCTCTGGCCACAGTGTTAACAGTATTTACATTTTTACATCTGCAAGAAATCTGTCTGCTTAGGAAATATTCATCAGCCCTGTCAGTGTATCACTGAGTCCTAGCAGAAAACAAAAAGCTTAAAAAAAACCCAAAACAATTTACATCAAAACTCTTGGATTACCTGAACTTTTTAGGCTTGTTCATCTGCTCTCCTGCTCTTGCTCCAGTGGGACTAGTGCTACCCAGGGCCCCAAGGGCATGGAGAAAGGGAGTAATAAAGAGCTGGGGAAGGACTGTGCTTTCTGGGTAAAGCAGAGGAGGATTAGGATAGGTGTACTTGCTGAGGACTCTTGAGATACAGCAGGAATGTTGTACAGCATGGCTGATTTTCACCTTTTCCTTTCTGGGAAGGCACCCTGGTCCCCAGATTTTGCTAGCAAGAAAATCCTGCGAGGGTGCAGCCGCAGGGCTGGGCCAGGACGCCCTGGGCAGCACACGCTGCAGGGCTTCCTGGCCTTGGAGAGAGACACGAGTGCAAGGTGGTGGGGCCTGTCTGACCCAGTGTCTCCTCAGCCCCTGTGTTTTGTCCTTCTCTTCCTGCAGGCTGTTTTGGGAAGCATCAACTGGGCCTTTCTAGGCGTGGACGAAGCCCATCGGTTGAAGAATGACGACTCCTTGCTGTACAAAACGTTGATTGATTTCAAGTCCAACCACAGGCTGCTGATCACTGGCACCCCGCTTCAGAACTCGCTCAAGGAGCTCTGGTCCCTGCTGCACTTCATCATGCCAGAGAAGTGAGTCTCCTTTTGGGCCTTCCAAGAAATGGCTCTGTCCATTCTTGTCTGTTTAATAGGCTCAAGGGAGTGCAGAATGGCAGAAATCCCTGAATTAAACTCAGTGGTGTGACAGCAATGGTAGGAGAACATGATAGAGGCATTAGTGGGGAAAATCAAAGGTTAAATAACAAACACAAGGAGTATTTCTGGCAGCAAACTGAATGGGGAAACCTGATACATGCCTTTCAAATCTGTCTGCTGTCTTCCAGCCATCTCTAAAAAGCTGAACTTGTTTTAAGCAATCATTTCAGCCATTTCAGGTTACACTGTGGTTCAGGCTCCTCTGCCAACCATTTTGTGGCAGCTCTGGGGGTGCTGTCTGGCTGATTGTGTGTCCACAGTGTAACAAATGTTTTGTTTTCTTTAAAATACAATGAGCTATGGGCATCTCTAAGGCTAAGGCAGGCATGCCCCAAAGCTCACTGAAATTGTGTTTGACTGCAAGAAGAGCTGTCCCCCAAATTCTTTTTGTTGGATCACAGAAAGAGTGAAGGAGAGGCTTGAGGTCTCCCAGGTGGAGGAGAGTGGATCTCCACATTTCAAAGGAGCTGTCAGAGGAAGCAACAATCCCAAAAGAGCCTTCAGAGCAGGGTAAAACAGTCCAGTTGTCAAAGCCGTGCCTGGGGAAGGCACCATGGAAAGTTCAGAAACTGCTGCCAGGTAAATGCCAACAGAGTAAAATAGTGGGAAACTTGGGATTTTTGGTCCTGGGAGTCAGTGTGGAGCTCAAATATAAGATATTAGGAAGGTGTCTAAGCCCAGAGATCATCTAGCTTTGCCACCAATCTGTTCAGTTAACCAGAGCAGAGTGAATCTGTTATCTTCCACTGTGTTTCCATTAAACTGCTGGTCTCCTGTCTTGTTGTGCAGCAGGAGTGTATCCAACAGATGCTGGTTGGTGCCATAAGACAGGAGGTATTCTGACTCCTCCCTTCTCCTCCTTTCTGTTGCCAGGTTTGAGTTCTGGGAAGATTTTGAGGAGGATCACGGGAAAGGCAGAGAGAATGGCTACCAGAGCCTTCACAAAGTCCTGGAGCCGTTTCTCCTGCGCAGAGTGAAGAAGGATGTGGAGAAATCTTTGCCAGCCAAAGTGGAGCAGATCCTCCGGGTGGAAATGTCTGCTCTGCAGAAGCAGTATTACAAGTGAGTCACTGTTTAAGTTACTGGGAGTGCCAGAAATGGTAGAAATGGGCACATCTGTCTGTGGGCCTTGGCACTGTGTTCCAGTGTTCTGTGCATACTGTGGCCTTCAGAGTGCAACATGACACCATCACCTGTAGTACTGGGAGCTTCCCAGTAGGAATATGAGGTAGGGTAGTTGATATTTTTCCTTCTGGAAGATGTTTTTGTAGAGTGATACAGTTCAACTGGCCAGTTTTGCAAGACAGAGGTTATGTCTGTCCTGGGGAAGTGACAGTATACACAAAGCTGGGATGCTGTTCAATATTAAACGGTGATAATATCAACAGGAAAGTCAGGTCAGGGTTTTTAGAGGGGAAAGAGCATCCTGTAAGAGAATTGAGGAGAGACAGAGGGAGGGAAAGTGGACTGGTGCCTGAATGAGCTGTTCCTGATGGTTTTATTCCTCCAAGGCTCTGCTCTGCACCGAGTAATGATCTGGACTTTAATTTTCCTGCCTGCAGGTGGATTTTGACAAGAAACTACAAAGCTCTTTCAAAGGGAACAAGGGGAAGCACATCTGGTTTCCTGAATATTGTGATGGAATTAAAAAAGTGCTGCAACCATTGCTACCTTATCAAACCTCCTGAGGAAAATGAGAGAGAGAATGGCCTTGAGACCCTGCAGGTGAGTGGTGTCCTTGGTCACCACCTTTTTTTCCTTAAATTTCATTCTTTTGTC
Source organism: Promerops cafer (assembly GCA_013398275.1). Classification (NCBI taxonomy): domain Eukaryota; kingdom Metazoa; phylum Chordata; class Aves; order Passeriformes; family Nectariniidae; genus Promerops; species Promerops cafer. The sequence continues at coordinate 369,109 of VZSE01001429.1, read as the reverse complement.
CTCCCAACAAAACAGCATCTGGTGAAGCTTTAGCTTCTGTGGCTTCTTTAAAAATAGTTCTCACAGCTAAGCCATGTGAACCCCCAGCCCTCCACTTCCACTGTAGGCAACATTTTATGGCCTTCTAGAGTAGGAGTTGCGGGCAGTGTAAGATCTATCTTGTGTGATTCATTGTGTGTGTGGGCTCTGCTGTGTAAATCCAGATGATGAGATCAGAGATACACAAGAGATGAATGACCCCAAAAGGAGCAGGTCTCTGCAGGTCTCTGTGTGATGTACGTAAGGGTAAGATTGGAAATGATGGTTATTTCTTCAGTCTTTGATCAGGAGCAGTGGAAAGCTGATTCTCTTGGACAAACTGCTGACCAGGCTGCGGGAGAGAGGCAACAGAGTGCTGATCTTCTCCCAGATGGTGAGGATGCTGGACATCTTGGCAGAGTACCTGACTATCAAACACTACCCTTTTCAGGTGAGAAACATCAGCATGGAAAACAGTGGGATCCCCTAGAAAGTGTGGGAAAAAGTGGAGGGAGCTTGAGCAACGGGAGACACTGAGTTCCCCAGAGGATGGTGGCTGGGATTACAGGTGGCACTTACTGGGAGGAGGGAACTGGGATGTCCCTTCATTTCAGTGTGGCCCCATCTCTGCAAAACTCCTCTGACAGGCCCCTGCTTTGGGCTGTGTCATGTGATGAACCCTGAGGACAGTGAGCACAGAGAGCCTGGCTGGGAGCCTGTAACGGGAGCTGCGGTGTCACCCGCTGTGTGCCTGTTCCCCGAGCATCCCCCAGCCCTTGTGACACAGCTGAGGTAGTGCAGTTATTTTTAATTGGTGGCTATTTTTAACAATTAAACGCTGCAGGCAGCGAAGGGGGCTGTAGGGCTGACAGCACTCGGGTGCAGCAGTCCCTCAGGGCTCCTTTACCTGCTGTCTGTGATCACTGCTGTTGGTTTTTGCAGCGCTTGGACGGCTCGATCAAGGGGGAGATCCGAAAGCAGGCGCTGGATCACTTCAACGCCGACGGCTCCGAGGTACCGCAGTCCTGGGCTGAGGGTTTGTGGCTGAGCCACAGGCTGTGACTGACACGAGGGGATTAGTTCAGTTCAGTTCAGTTCTGTTCTTTTTACAGGACCCCAGGTACTTTTAAAGACACGGATATGGCAGGTTTTGCAACCAGCCGTATTGCTTATGTTAAATCTCTCACATCCAAAGAGCAGGGCTGCAAGTCACATTTCCAGAAAGTCCTGAAGAGGCTGGGAAGAGCCAAAATTTAGCAATTCTCTCCCTCCTGGTCTGGAGAATGAGATGGTTGCTGAGTGATTCCAGTCTGAAGCTGGTTTTGAATATGAAATGACAGAGGCAAAAGAAGGATTTTAAGTGTTGGCAGGCAGTGGAGTCTGGTGCTGGAGGTGAAAGTCTCCAGTGTAATAGGAGAGGGCATCTGAAACCTCTCATCTGGGCTTGCTGACTCACAGTGACTGGTACAAGACACTTGTTTTTGTGTCAGTCAGCCCAGCTGTGAGAAATACCTTTCCTCACTCCAGAAGCCTGGCCTGGAGCAGAATTCTTGGCTCACACAGGAGTTGTGAGGGATTGTGGTTGTAGGAAAGTTAACAAAAGGAAGTGTGATGGGGGAAGGAGCAATAGAATGCCCATAGAACCTGCCCTTTTCCCTGTCCTGAGGACATCTATTGGGGCTCAGGCATCTTGGCTCTAACCTGGCACAGTCTGTTCATTGCTGATTTCACTCCTAACAGGATTCAGGCAGCAAAAAGCAGGTGTTTGCCTGCTGCCTTTGTAGGAGTCTGGTGGGCCGTGTGGTCTGACCTTCAGAAGTGACTCCAAGGTGCACTTGCCTTGAGCTGCTTGTGTTGCTCTCCCATATTGATTCATGCTTGGGGTAGCACACCCTTCACCTGGGCCAGCACTGCCTCACCCTGGGTCTGGGCTTAAAGTCTGGTGCTGCTCAGCCTGCATGAACAGGGTATATGGAAGGAAATCCTTTTTCTGCTTTAAGAAGCATGAGTACAACACAGCCTTCCCTCCATTTCCTTTAACAGCTTTTGAGTCACCACTGCTATTCTATGCCCACAGTTAGAAGCTGGTTAACTCATGGATGCTTTTTATTTTTTCCTCCCCAGGACTTCTGTTTCTTGTTGTCAACACGAGCTGGAGGGCTGGGAATTAATTTGGCCTCTGCTGATACTGTTGTTATCTTTGACTCGGACTGGAACCCCCAGAATGATCTTCAGGCTCAGGCCCGAGCTCATCGGATTGGACAAAAGAAGCAGGTCAGAAGAGCTGCCTGGGTTGTTTTCACTGTGGCTTCAGGGTGTGCAACTAAACATCCTCTCACCTCACCAAAGCTTCTGAAAACATGGGCTTTTTGTCCCAGTCCTCGCTCCAGAGACTCTCATTTAAAAAGTAGGAGACAAAACACCAGCCCAGATTTGCCAGGTGCCAAGTCTTTCTGTTGGTTTTGAACAAACCCAGAACCCAACCCATGGACTCAGCCTAGTCCTAGTGGACTCTGAAAATCTTAGAACGTAGAGCATCCACCTTTACTAGAGGTTATTAGATATGTGAAAAGCTAGTTTGGTGCTAGTTTGAAGTTAGAGTGATTGCTTCAGAAGATTTTTACTCTGTGCTTAGGCACATTACAGGATCTGTGTTCACCATCCTAATTTTAACTCGATCTCCTGAGAGACAGAGAGAATGTGCTTGTTTTTCTTCTGAAAAAGCACATCTGTACATGAAGAGACAATGTCAGCAGTGAAAACAGCTGAGGGATGCATTGCTGTATCAGCAGAGCCTGTCCAGGAAATAGCTGTGGTCTCTTTTTTCCTCTCAGGTGAATATTTACCGCCTGGTCACAAAGGGGACAGTGGAGGAGGAGATCATTGAGAGAGCCAAGAAGAAAATGGTGCTGGATCATTTGGTCATCCAGCGTATGGACACCACTGGCCGGACTGTTCTGGACAACAACTCTGGGAGATCCAAGTACGTGACTGTGTCAGGAGGCAGAAATGTCTGGAACACGTGGCATAACCAGCTTCACCTGCTGGCAGTTCTCATATTTATTTGATAGGGTACAGGGCAGAAGGCTAACAAATAATGGCAGCTTCCACTGATTTGGCTTCTGCAGCCATTAATTTGGACACTTAGGATAAAGATGATCGGAAATTTAAAACTAGTTTTAGGGCACTACTTGTTTTTGCTTCTGTCTTCCACCCAGAGATCATCCTGGTCTGAGGGAACCTGGCTGTGGAATGGCAGTGACCTCAGATTCTCTTCATTTCCCCCAGTAGATGGAGGTGGTTCCCATTGCAGTCCTTGTGTGTGCTAGAGCAGGAAAGAGATTAATAACAAAGCTTTTTATAGTGCTGGGTAGAAAACTTACTCCTTGCTTCAATTATGAAAACCTTGGTATGGCTTTGTGCTGTAGCAGTTCTGACCAAACAGCTCAAAACACCTTTTTCTTCTCTTGTTCTTGCAGCTCAAATCCCTTCAACAAAGAGGAGCTGACAGCTATTTTGAAGTTTGGAGCTGAAGATCTTTTCAAGGAGCTTGAAGGGGAAGAGTCAGAGCCTCAGGTAGTTTGAAATTGAAATCACATAGCAGTTTGTAGTGCTCTCCAGGTCTGCAAGAAGGACTGTGTGTGGCTGCTCCTGCTTTGTTCTTGCCCTGTGCATGAGAGCAGGTTGGTGAATAGGACATGTGGGAGTCTGGAGCAGCTGATAGTCTGGGATTGGGGGATCAGGGGTTGAGGAGAGCCTTGTTGTTGGAGATTAAATAATAATGGTCACCAAGGGAGTCCCTTGGCTCCTGAGGATTATTAGCTAGTGACAGCACAGCCTGCTGAAGGCTCCTCTCCCTGCCTCTTCTGAGCACTTGCTCATCCTTTTTTGGTGGTTCTGAGCCAGGCAGGAGTCAGCACAGTGCAGTGAACAGGTCGCTCTCTACTGCCTCAGTGCAACATTGCTTGACAGTTCAGCATTGAGTGTTTTGACCAATTCTCCTAATGGCCCAAGCAGCAGAGCTTCCCCCCAGGGAAACAGTCTGCAGTTCATACATCTCACTGCCTGGAAACTTTCCCCACTGGTCAGCCTTGACGGTCCTTTCCTTCTGTTCTGTCACCTTATTTGTACTTCATTGTACCACTTGAGATAGTGCATCCCTGCCCTCTGGGAAGACACCCTGCAGATATTTGCACTTTATTTAGCTCATATCAGCACACGAGTCTGTTCTCAAAGCCTCTTGCTTCCCGCTGTGCCTGGCCCCCTCCTCTTTATCCCTCCTTCTCCCTGACTGGCAGGAGATGGACATCGACGAGATTCTGCGTCTGGCTGAAACACGGGAGAACGAGGTGTCCACCAGTGCCACCGACGAGCTGCTCTCACAGTTCAAGGTATGGGCCCCAGGCTCTGCAGCGGGGTGTGGGAGTGTGGCTCCCCACACCCTGCCATGGTGCTGAGGTCAGTAACAGGCAGGAACACCTCGGAGAGATCACAGAATCACAGACTGGTTTGGGTTGGAGGGGAACTTAAAGATCATCCAGTTCCAACCCCCCTGATGTAGGTGTTAATTTGATTTCAAGAAAGTGGTTTTGAAGGCTGTGAATAAAATGGAGAATTTACCAAATTTGGAAACAAACCCAATAATTTACAAATACTCAGCAGTACTTCTTAAACTGCACGTACTTCCTCAAAAGCTGTTAGTCCAAAGACGTGGCAAGGAGCCAGGAATGTAGTGACATAGGGATCAATTATGAAGTAGTTATGGAAGTGCTGGCAGAATTCCTATGGAGAAGGAGTTGAGGCTTAGCAGACAGCTCTGGGGTATTCCTTCCAGGGGAGAGAATTGCTAAAACTTCTCCTTTGCTTGTAAAAGGTTGCCAACTTTGCAACCATGGAGGAAGAAGAGACAGAGCTGGATGAGCGGTCCCAGAAGGACTGGGATGATATAATTCCAGAAGAGCAGAGGAAAAAGGTGGAGGAGGAAGAAAGGCAGAAGGAATTGGAGGAAATCTACATGCTGCCTCGAATCCGGAGCTCAACTAAAAAGGTACAACCCATCTTGAGGGGATGAGAGGCTGGAGGAGAGAGCTGGCAAAGAGAATGCTCAGGGGAAGGCTCCTTGCCATCTGAGCATCTTTCCCTCCTCCAAAGTTGGTTTGGAATAAAGCACAGAGGTAGCACAGTGACCTCTTGTTGGCACTGTGCGTTGGACCAATGGTTTGGGATGCAGCCTGAGGGCCCAGACTAGACCTGGTGCAACTCATCTCACCTTAGCAGACAAAAGCAAAAGAACCTGTAGTGACCACAAAACAAAGTACCCAATTGTATTGGATTTTGCTGCAGATTTTGCCTTTTTTTGGCTGTGTCTTTTCCTCGGGCTCTCTAGCTCCCTGGGTGGCTCTTGCCTAAATCTAGATCCTGAGGAGCAAAAGAGATGGTGTCTTCCCAAGTTCTTCTTTAGGTAATGGGATCTACCCCAATCCAAAAGAAAGCTGACTGTGCAAGGATGTTCTGCTGGGACACGGGACTTTACGGGGTTAGAACTGTTCTCTGGGGTGAGCTCTGGGGAAAAACATTGATGTGAAAAACACAGAGAAGGATAATTCATGTTGGGTGAATCCAGATTAATTTCTGAGGTGTCCAGGTTTTCAAAATAGTCTAAGGGACTTTGGCACAAGCCCATGAAAATCAATATTTTAACATCTCTTAGTAGATCAAAATGCAGTTGTGAAACTGGTGGCTGTAAAAGGAGGATGACCACCACAGCCTCAGCCAGCTGGGAACTGCAGGGGTGTGCAGCCTCTCTGGGCTGGTCTCATGGGCTCCTGCACCTTCAGGAATGGATGCTCAGGTGTTTTACAGTCCATCAAACAGTGCCAGTGCACAGAGGGACAGAAAAGGTTGTTAGCTGATTAGATGAGCAGTTGTTAACTGCCCTGCTGTTTCTCTGGTACGTGCAGGCTCAGACAAATGACAGTGAGTCTGATGCAGAGACCAAGAGGAGGCTTCAGAGATCATCTGGATCAGAAAGCGAGACTGACGATACCGACGACGAGAAGAGACCGAAGCGCAGGGGACGCCCTCGGAGTGTCAGGAAAGACACTGTGGAAGGATTTACTGATGCTGAAATCAGGAGGTCAGTGCTGGGCACAAGAGACAGTTCAGAAAGCAAATATAGAAATCCCATGCAGGTGGAGAGGATCCCAGATTAATCCAGGACGTGTTCACCTGTAAGCACGTCAGTGGTTAGGCAGAGCTGGTTCACTGGCCCAGCTTCTGCACCTTTATATAATTCAGTTTGATCCCAGCTGATGACCTTAACATTCAGGTCAGTGCAAAATGGACTGGATTGTCTTTAGTCAGGCTACAGTGAAGCTGGTACCTTCCTAAAATTAATCCGTGCTGTAACTGCCCTTTGTGGGCCAAGTGGATTGAGCTAATGCCGTACGACCTGTGAGGCCGTAGGTGCTGTGAGCTGCAGAGCTGGAGAAGCCAAGGGCTCTGGCCTTCCTGACATTCTTCTGGCAGTCATCCTGCTGATTTAAGCTCTCAGTGAAAGGCAGGCTCTGGCAAAATGACCTCATGAGAAGCACTGGTCCTGTTGATCCGAGTGGTTGTGTGTCAGTCTCTGATGTCAGCTGGGGACTGAATTTCAGAGCATTGTTTTCTTCTCCTATCTTCTAATTCTTGAGTCTTTCCCAGAGATCTTTGTCTTACAGCTCAACCCAGATGTTCAGCCAAAGATGGAAGAGAGGGAGTTATGAGTTTTCCTTAACTCTATCTCTGAGCTGGTGTATTTTTAAGCAGGAGATACCAGAGTTTTTGGTAGCTGCCCCATAACCATGTTGAAGCCATGGAGCAGGAAGGACATGTTACAAGATGCAATATAACAGCCATCTAGGTTATTGTGATGGAGCAGACAGAGGCTGAAAGAATAAAAAATGAAAAAAAGAAGGAAAAAAATAATTAGTTTTAAAAATAACCTGTAGTTGTAGCCATTGTGTCTACTCCCAGCTCAAGGCAATGTTTGATTGCAGCAACTCTTGCCCTAAAGATGTGTTAGCCACAGCAGGGATTTTCACAATAAAAAAAAGACATGAAAATAAATAGCAAACCTCGTCTGCAAACCTCTGTGAAGGATTGAACCACATTTGGCTCTTCTGTGATGGGTTGCTACATTTACAGCCCGAGCTTTAAAATTACTAATGACATTGATTTAATGCCTCTTTTCTTCCTGGAAAAATGAAGTTAATAATTACCAACATGGTGTGAGCCAATGCTTTCTTCTATTTTTTTTCCCCTACAGTTACCACTTTCCTCTTTTTTTTTTTTTTCTCATCCATCAAACACTCAACATTTATAATAATGTTGTGTTCTTCTTCAGCCAAGGTCACAAAACTCTTTGTGGGGGCTAATGGATGAGGCTTCCCAGTGCTGAGGGGTGCTGAGCTGATCAGTGGGGAATGCAAGGATGATAATGTGACATGCTGTAATTAATATATTCAAGCATATTTGTGATATTGGACCTACTTTTTATGGCAGCTAATTTAGGTTTTTTTATTTTTTTTTCCTCCTTAGGTTTATCAAGGCTTACAAGAAGTTTGGATTGCCTCTTGAACGGTGAGTCCCAACCTGGCCCTGCTCCAGAGGGGAACCATGGAGGCACATTGTACTTCTGAGCACAGCAGGCACACATTGCTCTGGGTGTTTGACACAACCTCCACAGACAGCACAAGCCTTTCTGTCCTGCCATCAGACCCCAAGCACTGCTGTACAGTGCCTGGTGTCTCTGTTGATGGGCACTGATGAATGCTGGCTAAGAACCAGCTGGAGCAGTCGTGGTGCCAGGCTGTGACACAGCAGTGTCCTGCTGGCACAGTCCAGCCCTTGGGGCATTCCCACTCTGCCCAGAAAGGAGAGGGAGCAGCTGTCAGAACAGCAAATGCTACCCAAAACACTTGCCAAGCTTCTCTATGCACGTTAGCCTCAGGACTGAATTTGGAGCATCTTTCCATGCTCTATCCCTCCTGAAGGGAAATGAAGAGAGGCACTGTCCTCAAACATGGATCTGCAGAGCCCTGGCCCTGTGCTGGCTGTGGAAAGGTCTCAGGGCTGAGGCAGAGTTACCTGAACGTATTATAGGAGAAATTCAGTGCTTTTTCAGCTGGTTCTGCTCTTCTGGTATGAAGCACAAGGCTTGCGTGTGAGTCTTGATGTTATTGACTTCAGGCAGGCAAAAGGGACAGCAGATGGCAGCTTTGGACCATCAAATGGAATTAGTGTGGCACTGGAAAAGCCTGAGGGAATACTGGACAGTCACGGAGAGTCCCTGTTGTCCCCAAGACAGACAGTTCTCACCTTTGCTTTGGTACTAAAAAATCCAAAGGATTGGATCAGTTTTTCTACATCTGCACTGCAGCTGTTAGACCAAAAAAAAAGACAAAAACCAGGCTGTTTCCTGCACGAACTCCACTGGTGCTTGTTTCATACATTCATACTTGTACAGCCCTGAGCTGTGAAACTACTGAATAGGAAGTTACTGAGAGAAGATAGTCTGTATCAAACACAAACCTCTCCCCGTTTCCCAGGCTGGAGTGCATTGCCCGGGACGCTGAGCTGGTGGATAAGTCCGTGGCGGACCTGAAGCGCTTAGGGGAGCTCATCCACAACAGCTGTGTGTCAGCAATGCAGGAGTATGAGGAGCAGCTGAAGGAAAATCCTGCAGAAGGTAGGCAAGGGGGTGGTGTGCTGCTGTTGGGAGTGTTCCATGGAGCTTGTGAGGAAACCATTCCCATGCTGGACAGGGAGGCCACATTGTGACTTAGAAGCAATGAACAAGAACACACTTAAACCACCCCATCTCTGCCAGGCAGCTCTCACCCACAGAGAGGAGCCCCTGAGCTTTCTGCTCAGGCTGGACAGTGCCACTTGGGTCTCTTGGCTTCTGCTGGACATGAGTTTTTGTGGGGAGAGGCTGAAGTGACCAGCTTATTGAATGCTGGGCCACAAAGTAAAGCAGATCTTATTTTAACTGCTCCTGGGACTGGAAATCAGACTGGTGCTGTGTACTCCACAGTAAAGCTGGGTCCACAGTTAGCAATTCCCGGAGCTGGAATCACCACCCACTCTCTGTCTGGCTGTTCTTTGCTGTTTGTTTGGACATACAGAGTCAGGGATGGATTTCCTGCTGGGTCTCTGCCTGTTACAGCTGACCAAGACTGCAGAATCAACAGCTCCAGTGTACTTAAAAGTATTTTTAAGAAAATGATATTGGGAGGTGTTTAAATTGCAGATCTAAGCGAGTTAGTGGAAGAAAACATATTTTGGGCTTTATGTTTAAATAAGAGGTTGCAGGCAAGGTCTTGATCACTGTCTGTGAAGCCATTTTACAGAGATACTTCCTTCTGTAAGAGTTCTCTTAATTGTTGTGTTTTATTGCTGAGCAGGGAAAGGACCTGGAAAGAGACGAGGTCCTACCATCAAGATTTCTGGTGTCCAAGTCAATGTGAAATCCATCATCCAACATGAAGAGGAGTTTGAAATGCTGCACAAATCCATTCCCTCGGACCCAGAGGAAAGGAAGAAGTGAGTTTGGCTAAGTAGGCAATGCAGAAAGAGGCTCAGGGAATTTGGATTTTGTAGTGGAAAGAGAATAGCCTGGATGTGTGGATTTGCTTTATCCTCCACAGCATTAAAAGTAGCTCGTGTTTGAAATGCCTTTAGGTACCGCCTGACGTGCCGTGTCAAAGCTGCTCATTTTGATGTAGACTGGGGAGTGGAGGAGGATTCTCGCTTGTTAGTGGGAATTTACGAGCATGGTTATGGAAACTGGGAGCTAATTAAAACAGATCCGGAGTTGAAGTTATCTGATAAGGTAGGTCGCTTTGCTTGGTGCTTCCATTGGGTCCATTGCAGTGCTCATAGCAAACATGCCTCACTTACTCCAGAAACAGATGTTTATGTTTGTAGCCACTCCAAAAATCATGATAAATAATAATGAGAAAAGTGACCTTCGTGGAATGTTGCATGCTCAATGGAAAGCAGAGCTGTGTCATTTGGTGGGCAGTACCAGGTGAGCCACACTGAAACGATGCAGGCAGAAAATGGCAGTGCTGACATGTGTGGTTCCATGCACAGGATAGAAGAGGCTGTGACTTGATGTTTCCTTGAGCATCTCACAAGAAGCTGAGTGTGAATTTCTGAGTGGAAATAATTTTTCACAGATTTGACACTGCTTATGTCAAGGCTGGTCCGTGTTAGCTTTGAGGGTATGGTTACACGACTGGGAATGGCAGCACAGCCAGCTGGAAAGCCTCCATCCAGTTCCTCTGTTCCTCAGTCATCCCCACAAGAACAGTTTACAGGCACCATGTTGAAATGATCTGGGTTAAAAATAATCCACCATCCGTCGTGTCAGTGTGGTGGAAAGAGTGTGGAAACTGCAGCACAGGGCTGAGGAGCACTGGGAATCTCCACACCAGCTTTGCTGCCAGCATGCAGCATTCCCCTGACATCCCTGCTGGTGCTTCTAACAAAGATCAGGCTCTGCCTGAGAGCTCTCCATGTGTGGAGCTCAGAAAGGCATTTTGCAATGGAAACAGCTGCCTGAGACACGCCACCCATTTCCAGTGAAGTATGAAGCAAACCTGGCTGGCAAGCTGAGATATTTCCTCCACAAAGTGTCACCTTTCAGCCTTGAATGTGCATCTGTGCCCCTGCTGTAGCGATGTCTCAGGTTACCAGAGTGACTGGGCTGCTGTGACCAAGCTGTCACAAACAAATCTGATGTGTCAAGATGAGTGGACTTAGTTTTGCAACTGGAGGTCCCAAATATAGCTTGAAAAGGATTTTTCTTCCTTCAAGAGAACTTAGCAAGCTTGCAAGGCTTAGCAAGCCTTGGGATCCCTTAACTTCTGCAGGATTCCAAGGGGAGGGATGCTTGCTTGCTAGGAGCTTTGCCTTTGGCCAGACAGGGACAGTCTGAGAGGGGGAAGGAAGGCTTGAGCCTTGTTGTTCCTCCAGAAGGTGCAGCATCTGCTGCCCTTTGCTGGGCCTGGAAGGTGCTGCTGATGTGTAAATATTTTGTCAGGCTTTGTGCATATGGGTATATATACATATTTCTTTTTTTTCTGCTTTATCAAAGATCCTACCTGTTGAGACAGATAAGAAACCTCAGGGAAAACAGCTCCAGACCCGAGTTGATTATCTACTGAAACTGCTGAAAAAAGATCTGGACAAGAAAGAAAACATGAAAGATGGGGAAGAGGTGAGATGTGGCTGCTTGATTCTGGGGGTTTCAGGGGGAGTGGTTGGCTGATGGCAGGAGACACCCTGTGTTCCCAGGTCACCAGACATCATTTCTGTGAAGAAATATGGACTTGTCTGTTGTCTGATTGCATTGTGATATTTCTCATTTAAATGATAATTAATAAGGGGCAGGTTATTACAGCACTTACTGAAGGATTTGAGCTCCTCAGGCTTCCTGCCAGCCTGCAGGACCTGCAGCTGTTTGCACAATGCTCAGGAGATGGGAAATGTCCCCAGGAAGTAGCTGTAGCTATTTGCTTTCCCTGACTTGTTCTATGTTTTTACCAGGGCAAGCTAAAGAAGAGGAAACCAAGAGTGAAGAAAGAGAACAAAGCTCCCAAAGTCAAAGATGAGCACGGGAATGAACTCTCCTCTCCTCGGCACTCAGACAACCAGTCAGAAGAAGGTGAAGTCAAGGTGAGTCAGCCTTGGTGAATCGTGGCTTTTCCAGGTTTCCTTGGGCTGTGCTGTTACTGCCCAACCTCACCTTGGGAAGCATTCCCAGCAAAGCCCCCAGGAGTCAGAGGCACTAAGAGCTAATTCCCACAGGGTTGTCAAACCACAAAACCACCCATACAGCTATTGGTGTGAAAGAAGGACCTTTCCCACCTATTCTTTTAGGTCAGTGCTTTAAGGGGTTTGGGGCATCCCAGAATGGCCACAAACATCCACATACTGACTCAGGGGAAAGGTTGTCTCAGGACAAAGCCTGTTGCCCTTATAAAGGAGAGAAAGAAGAATTGTTTCCCTCTCCTTTTGGGCACGTCAGCCCGTGGTGAAGCTGGAGTTTACCAAGGTCATGCTGTTGCTTAGAAAATGTTCAGTCTTTGAGTGGTTTGGCTTGTAGTCTGAGGCTTTTTGTTCGTGTGCTGATCAGTATCTACCTCAGGGGCTGATCGTTGTGGAGCACAGCTGGCACGGGAGAGCAGGGCTGCTCTGCAGCTTGCCAGCTTGTCACAGAGTGGGGCTGGTCTGGTTTTCATACCCTTTTGTCATGTTTGGGGGGATGGCAGCTGTTTGAGCAGGGCTCAATGTCTGCTTAAGGAGGTGTGAGGGTAAATCTGGATGGACCTCAAAAGTTGCCTGTGTTTTATGGAAGAAAATGTACATGAGGTGAGGGACTCCAACTTTGTGCTGTGCCTGATATTCTAGGAGGATGGCTTGGACAAGAGCCCAGTGAAAAAGAAACAGAAGAAGAAAGAGAACAAAGAGAACAAGGAAAAACAGACATCCTCTAAGAAAGAAAAGGAAAGCGATAAAGAGAAAAAGAAGACAAAAGACAAGAAAGAGAAGGTATGTGGTACTTTCAGGAGCAGCATGAAGTCCCTGAGCAGGACAAATTGTGAGACTTAGGATTCATTAAAGGCCTTGTGTGAAGAGACATCAGTGAAGCACCATGGGGTGAGGGGGTGTCCCTTTTTCAGCCCTTCAGAATTGCCATAAAAAGTAGAAAAGGCAATTTGTCCTAAAGCTTCATGGAATGTGACCAAAACGGAAGAGATTTTGTCAGACTGCCTTTAAAGTTCAGCTGTCCTTCTGACATGGATATGGTCACAGAGCTGATGTTAAGGAAGAACAGGGAAAGAGCCTGGAGCACTCAGATCAAAGTTCTGTCCAGCTGTGATTTATCACAGGGTTGGCAGGTCCTTGTCTGTATTCCCCTTTAATTTAAACTCACCCAAATGACCCAAGTGTCCACACCATCAAGACTGTAAGTTGTCATTGTCACTGTTCAGGACTCAACAGAATGAGTGTTTCAACATCACTGGTATGCTGGAGACTCAAATATCTCTTGAATTTTGGGTACAACTGCCCTGAGGCTGGGTGCAAATTGGAAGGGGGGTAAAAGCTTCCATAATAATGACCTGAAGTACCTGTCCAAGGAACAGGTATGTACTGCATGCCCAGTGTGTTTTGACACTGAGGTCATAAGTGCAAACTAAGAAGTTTTGTTGCCTTTGTAGGGAAAAGTTTGCTTTCCAGTGATTTTTGGTATGGCTTTGACTGCAAGTAAGTCATATAGGTAAAAATTTACATGAACAGGCCATGATTTGAGAACTAGTGATATCACATAAAGTTGGAGATCCTTGTAGACATGAGACTACCCTGAACTCTGTCCTTTGCAAGGGAGAGATACTCTTTATTTTAACCTCTCCTCCAAGCCTTTGACATTGGTTTCTCCCCATGAGTGTGAATATCGTATTCGTGTCCAAACTGTTGGCTCTGACTTCTCCCTGCTCCCTCACGGATGACATAAAGCTCAACAGAGCCATTGCAGCTCAGCAGTTGGAGATCTTGGGAGGAAAGTTGTAGGAACAGTGCCCAGGTTTAGCAGCTGCCAGTAACAATAGTGTGGAGGTCGTTAGCTGGGTCACTGGGGATCCTCCATTCTGGCTATGGCGTGATGTGTGCAATTTGTCCCTGTAAAGCCTAAAGGTGGCGAGGCCAAATCTGGAAGTAAAGGGAAGAGATCTCAAGGTCCCGTCCACATCACTGCAGGGAGTGAGCCAATCCCCATTGGAGAAGATGAGGATGATGATCTGGACCAAGAAACATTCAGCATAGTGAGTATTTTCCTTGGGAAATGGGAGGGCAGTGCCGAGAACCCCGCGAGGCAGACAAGGTTTGCTCAGATGTCATCCAAGGATGTGTTTTAGGTGTTGGGGTGTGAACCCCCTCCTAGAGCCCCACAGGGGTTTCCTCTGGCTGATCTGAGAGCAGGGCAGGACAGCCCTGGACAAGAGCTGCCCACCAGTGCTGCCAGCTGGTAGCCTGGCAGCAGAGCTTGCAGAAGGGCTCTCTGCTTCAGCTGGTGACTTCCCACTGCTCAGCTGGCAGCCCTGGGTTACAGAAGACCCTGCAGCCTTACATTCCCTCTCCTGTAGAAGCCAAGGAGCCACTGAAGCTCTTTCAGGCAAGGAAATGCAGGAGAGTTTTGAGGGTGACCTTGTAGGAGGTGTGGAGCTGTGTAAATGCTCTCACAGCAAACATACCCACAAGGCTCATTGTAAAAATTGCTTTTTAGTAAAAGTTGTCATGGCAGATTCTCCTTGGCTGAAATACAACTTCTTAAAAGCAGCTCTCTCAATGCAAATCTCTGTATTTGCTGCAGGTCCTGTGGGGTTTTTGTCTTTTTCTTTAACTTTCCTTCTGTGATGCACAAAAGATCCAGGCAGGCAGTCAAAAAGCCTGTCGGATTTCCTATCTGTGCACGGTGTTGATGTGCCCAGGCCAAAAAACGTGGTGCTTTCATCTCATGTCTGCCAGTTTTGGTAAAAGCAAGCATTAAAGTGACCAAAGATGGGATTGGACAGGATTGAGTTGAGCAGTCTTTCAGTTGGGGTGCCTGCTTCAGTGTGTGGAGGCTTGGATACACTGCCCTGCCTGCCACGGGATCCGTGCAGGGGCAGACCATGTGTGGTTACTGCTTGCAGAGCAAATTGTTCCCCCCTAAAAGGCAGGGGCAGTGAAGGTGGGGACACTCTTGTCTTTTACTGATTATTGTCTGCAGCTTGTCTAATAATTTGCTATTTTATAGCTGATTTCTCCTTGCCTAATGACCAGCTAAAGCTAAACGAGCTTCTTTTAGATTAACAGGGCAATGATGTAGAACCCTCTGCCAAATTAATCCCTTTCTCCTCTCTATTGCTCTTTCAAGTGCAAGGAAAGGATGAGACCAGTCAAAAAAGCACTGAAGCAACTTGATAAGCCTGATAAGGGACTGACAGTTCAAGAACAGCTGGAGCACACGCGCAACTGCCTCCTAAAAATCGGTGATCGCATCTCTGAGTGCCTTAAAGCCTACACTGACCAGGATCACATCAAGCTATGGAGAAGGTGAGGGATCATTTTGTTTTCCTTAGCTGGTCTAGGATATTTTGAAATGGTGGTCAGAGGCTGCTGGTTTTTTTGTGGATGGATGTGCCATTTGCCTCTTACTTATTTAACCCGTGAAATCTTGTGTTTTCTGGTCCACTCAGTCTACAGAATCACAGAATCATGGAATGGTTTGGGTTGGGAGAGACCTTAAAAATCACCCAGTTCCAACCCCCTGCCATGGGTAGGGATACAGTTCACTAGACCAGGTTGCTCAGAACTCCATTCAGCCTGAACCTTGAACACTTCCAGGGATGGTCTTCCATGACCAGTCCCAGGCAAGTGTTTTGTCTTCAAGCTGTCTTGGTTTCATTAAAATTGATTTCAAAGCTAAATCACATAAACCACTGCAAACCTCTTTATTTTACTTTGAAGAATGTGGTTCCAGCCCTCCTGATCATCCTGTCCTGAGCTGAGACTTTTCCAGAGAGGGTAGAGTGAATTTGATGTTGGTTTGGAAGCCGTTGGCAGTTAAACTGCTGCTGTAGCACTTAACAGAAAATGTTCATGTCCTTCTAGGAACCTATGGATATTTGTGTCAAAATTCACAGAATTTGATGCCAGAAAACTACACAAACTCTACAAGATGGCTCATAAGAAAAGATCACAGGAAGAGGAGGTGAGAGCTGAAGTGCTTTCCCTTTGATTTCTGTCCTTAAAAGTTGCTGCGCTGGAAGGGCCAATTCTTTCTGCCTCTTTGGGTGTTCTTTGTTGTTGTTGGCAGTGTGTGATTTTCTCAACATCTAAACAGTCTGATTGCATTTGCCTTCTTTTTCATGTGGCATTTCTGGTCACTTTGTCCTGGCTGTTCTGACCAAGCAAAAGCATTGTTTGGTGTGGCATGTGATGTTCAGTTGCCCTGTGGAGTGAAAAGCCTGGGCACACTGCCCTGTAGAGATCAGGTGTAGAAGCAGAGCTGCCAGACTGTGCCTGTCCTCCACCACGTTTGTGCTGTTCTTGAGCACAGAGTTGGCTCACCAAGGCCTCAGAGACAGGAAAATCCAGAGCCTGGCAGACAAGGCCATTGCTCACAGTCCGGATCTTTGGGTGGGAGAGCAGCTGAGCTGTATCCCTCTGTTCCACCTTGCAGGAGCAGAAGAAGAAGGAGGACATGTCCAGCATGAAGAAGCCGTTCCGCCCAGAGCCTTCAGGCTCCAGCCGCGATTCCGTGATGTCCCAGTCCCACGTGCCTCACAATCCTCATTCCCAGAAGATCCACATGCCCCCTTCCCACACCCAGCAGCAGATGCACGGGCACCCACGGGACAACTACGGCCATCCAAACAAGAGACATTTCAGCAACACAGGTGAGCGCTGGCAAGGCAGGAGAAACCTTCCCTTCTCACCTAATGCTCCTGGACACAAATCCTTCTGGGACTTGTGACTGGTCAGGTTTAAAGGTGATGGGATAGAACATACACTGCCACTGAACTTACTGCCAGGCTAGAAAACATGGTGATGTAGTGAGGAAAAGAATGTAAGAATGGGACAGAATAAGATTTGTGAGGATGATAAAGAAATAGTGATAAAGAAATTCAAAGAATAAAACTGGGCCCACAATAGTTTGGGGAGGAGAAAGTTAAAGGGGCATCAATAGCTATTATTTCTTGGAAAATGTAGGTTAATAAATGGGCTTAAACCAAAGCATGAAAGAGACTCAGAGGTGCTCTTTGCTCATGGCAGACCGGGGAGACTGGCAGAGGGATCGAAAGTTCAACTATGGTGGCAACAGCAACCAGATGTGGGGCGGGGAGCGGCACCACCAGTACGAGCAGCACTGGTACAAGGACCACCACTACGGGGACCGGCGGTCGCGGGGGGATCCCCACCGGAGCTCCGGGAACTACAGACCAAACAACCTGTCCCGCAAGAGGCCGTACGAGCAGTACAACAGCGACCGAGACCACAGAGGCCACCGGGACTACTACGACAGGTGACTGATTCCCCTCACCTCGGCCGGGCCGGGGGGCGTGTGTGAGGGTCGCTGACCACAGGGGCCGGGCTTGGGGAGCCCATCTCCATCCTTTTTTCTCTCCACAGGCACCACCACGATTCCAAACGTCGACGGTCCGACGACTTCAGGCCTCAGAACTACCACCAGCAGGATTTCCGGAGGATGTCTGACCACAGGCCGCCCATGGGATACCATGGCCAAGGACCTTCGGACCACTACCGGTCCTTCCACACAGACAAACTGGGAGATTACAAACAGCCCCTCCCTCCATCTCACCCTGCAGTGTCGGACCCTCGCTCGCCCCCCTCTCAGAAATCCCCCCACGAATCCAAGTCACCTCTTGATCACAGGTCACCTCTGGATAGGTCATTGGAACAGAAAAACAATCCAGATTATAACTGGAACATTCGGAAAGCATAAAGCGACTGAGGGGGGAAGCACACGTCTGAAATGCTGGGATTGATGCGACGGTGGCTGCGTTCTCCAAGCCAGCATCGAGAAACTCTGAACATGCTGCTATCATCTGGCTGGGTCAAGGAGGATTTTGGGGGAGTGGGTGGAGGAAGATTTTCCCTAGTTCTTGATTCTGGTTTAGATTCCCATTTCCTTTCCCTTTTTTTTTTACCATTGAACTGTCATGGAACCAGCCTTGCTGGTTTTGTTTTTTGTTTTGTTTTTGCTTTCCTCAGTCCAGTGGACCCAAGGGAATTTTCCCCAGCCAGTGTTTCCTCAGAAGGAGAAGGCAGATCGATGCTGCTTAGGATGGTGCAGAAGGCTGTGTGCCTGCTCTGACTTGATGCTATGTGACAGATGCTGCTTTGGGGTTGGGGATTTGTGTGTCACCAGCATGGGGCAATAGGAGGATATATTCAAGGAGGGACAGGAAAGTCCCTCAGCAGCCAAACTTGGTTGAAAGAGGGACTTAACGTCCCTGCAGAATGACTCCAAAGTAGCTGGAGCCATGCTGGTGACAATCCATCATTTTCCTGGCTATGTTATCATTTTCATGTCTTTATCCATTTCAAGAAACTGGCTCTGCTTTGATTACTGCTGTGTCCTCTGCAACAGAAGAGGTGAGGGAATCTTCCTTCCATCTCCAGAGCTGGAACTGGCAAATCTTGACTCTGGGGGTAAGTGAGAGCTGGGAAAAAAAGGCCAACATCCTTAGCAAAGGCTTAGTTCACTTCTAAACAGCAGGAAAGAAATTGGGGTGAGAACAGTATTTCCCACTGGACAAGGGCTCAAGAATTCATAACAAAACTCTTCTCTTCTGGCATGGGCAGCTTGGGTGGTCCAGAAACTAAAAGATGCTGGCCAGGAGGTGCAAGATCAAAAGATGGCTCTGGGGATCCTGGAACTCCTAATCTTCCTGCCACTAAAGTCTCTGGTCTTTGGGCAAATCACTTCTCTTTGTGCTTCACAAAGCAGTGATCACAAACCTATACTGTAACTGAAGGATAAGGGATGGTAGAACAAAGTGAAACAGGAATCCAGTGGAGTGATCACTGCTCAGGGAATGGTCACATTCCTGCCACCTTTCCAGCACCCAGCAGTGACTCTGAATTGCTAAAAGTACCTGCACTTACCAGACCTTTTGTTTGTCTAAATTGGAAATGAGCTTGAGGACTTAGCACCTCAGTGAGCAGGGAGAGAATGAGGAATTCAGGACTGATCCCTAAAGACCCTTGGAGCAAATGTCTTAGAGCCCAGCACGGCAGAGGGAAAAGAGGAATGTGCAGCCCAGCTCAGTGGACTTCAGGGCAAACACTCCATGTATTCAAACCACAGCATTTGATGCAAACCAGCGTCCGGCCTGGACACTGGTGTGGTGAGAGGGGTTGGTTGTGCACGTACTGCTGGCCAGAAGCACCTTGGGTGATTATTTTTCAGGCTGGAGTTCCCTGGAGACCACAAAGGCTGCCCCAAGCGTGGCCTCTGGGGCTGCATCACCACCCGGAGCTCAGTATTAAAGACCAGGCTGTTCCAGACTCCTGTTTGGTGGGGCACAGAAGCTGGGCCTCCTATTAAGATGCCAGTATATGACCCTAATAAGCTGTGATGTCCCTTCCCCAAAAGACTGAGGGCAGATGGGTGTTCAGGGCTGGCTTCCTGACTCCAGCCAGTGCCTTGGAAGGCGCATGCAAACTGACACTAATACTCCTCCATGCAGTATATCCCTGGAAATCTGCTGCCATCACTCCTCCCTATCCCGCTGCTCTAACGGGACACACGGGAAGTGTTTTGTTCCCCTTTTGTTTTTATGTTGCAAGATTTCCACCACATTCAGGGCAGTTTTGTTTCCTTAGGGGCACTTGCTGCCCTGATAAAGTGTTACACTTGTGTTTACCTGTGCAGGGCGAGGTGAAGGCAACTCTTCCACAGTCCTCCTTGGAGGGGTGGAAGGTGTGGAGAGAGAACGTTTCCATGGCATTTCCCACTAAGCTGTGATTGCAGGCTGTGGTATTCAACAAAGAGGTCCTTTCTTTTCAGAGGTATTAGCTTTTAATGTGAGAACAGGCAACCTTGGAGGGGCAAAGAGAATTGCTCATTTTGTCACGGCGCGGTGCTGTCACAGCGGGAAGTTCATGCCACACTCGTGTAGCAAAGGCAATAGTGGCCAAGCAGTGTGAGGGTTGGTGCAGGAAAACTTTGGATCCTAGCAAGAGGCATTTTCTGTGTCGAGATGAGGGGGTTTCTGCTTATCCCAGGTTTCCAGCACGAGGTTGGTTGGGATTTCCTTCTTGTGCAACAGCAAAAGCTTTACCCATATCCACTGGAGAGCTGTCCCCACTGTCACTTTAGCCTGATGTTGAAGTCACATGTCCACTCATGGTGGTGGCTCTTTGCTGGGTTTGGCTTTAGTGAAGCTGGAGAAGGAGATTTGGGAGAAAGTCTTCCCTGAGCACACACACACTTACGCATTTTATGTCCCCTCAGCACAGGGACCATAACCAAACACACTCACGGGGACATGAGTGGGATCAGAGGGGACACATCCACAGCCATAAACTCCCCTGTGGTGTTTGTGTCAGCATCTGGTACAGCTCTTCCTTCCAAACCAGCTGAGGGATTCCCTCCAGCCTCTTTGCAGGAAAAAGAGTAACTTGCTGGGGTTCAATTAAAAAAAAAAGAGTTTTTCAGCCTGACCTCTTTGGAAATGGTGTAAAGTTATGAGTTCACATGGTGGAAATCCTGCAGACCAAAACTTGCTGTGGGGACAGGCGATGTGGTCCCGACCAAAATGGACACGGAACGAGTGCTGAAGTCCTTGCGTGAATGGTTTGTGATCCACACAAAAATATAATTCTGCTTTCACCCGTTTCCTCCCCACCTCTGCCTCCCCTCTGGGGAGAGAAGGACTCTTACTGTAAAAATACGGACTTTTAAACCTGTTGACTAAAAACAGTAATTAATATTAATTTATATTTGTGAAAGAAATGCCACTGTCCTAGTGATTTCTGATGTAAATATGTTGTTTATATAGTATGTATGAAATTTTCCTACATTGTAAAACTGCTGTACTTTTGATTCTTGTATATTAAAAAGTGTTACTGAGATTTTCAGAAGGGCCCCAGCATGGTGTCTCTGGGGGTCCTGTGGCAGGTCTGGGGGCTGGTTTGGGATGACAGGGCCCTTTCCTGCCAGCCACAGGCAAGCCACCATGGATATTTTCACTGTGCAGGAATAAGCATGTTCTGCTTGGCTGTTTTTACATAGTTTCACAGTCTGTGGTGATAGAGACTTGGAAGCCTCTTCAGATGGGAATTTCCACCTGATGCACATTCTCTAATCCGGATCCACCAGGATTTCACTGGGATGATACTGATGATTATGTGTTTATCCCACCTCCACGTTTTATGGATCTCTGAGGATGTGTAAATTTCTTTTTTACCTTTTCTGGGGAGAACTCCCCTTTCTCTAGGAGAAGTGTTGCTCCTGCTGCATGGGTGAGTTCTCCTCTCTGTCCCCAGCCCCTCCTGGGCAGGATGTGCCTCTCCCTAGGTGGGATGTGATGGCATCCAGTGGCTGCTTTGGTTTGGTCTTTACCCTCCACTGCTCACACTGAGGCCCACACGGCAAGACACGGAGCAGGGATTGGAGCCATTTCTCCCAAGTTATAAAAGCTCATTGTGAAAAGCACTTTTCACACCTGTAGCCACTGGGTCCAGCCCTTCCCAGTCTCTCTGCTGCTGAGCCAAGTTTCAGCCAAGAGTGAAATTTCACAGCTGAGTTATATGCTCCTGAAAAATGGATTTCCTAATGGAAAGAGTGACTGGCTGTTAGCCATGGGGCTCAGCAGGGAGAGGGGCTCTGTGCAGGGAGGCACAGGGGCTGCAGGGAGCTGGGCTGGGTGTTACGTGCCTGGGTGAATCTACCTGAGGCCAGTGACTTTTTAATTTTTTATTTAAGCAAGCAGGTAAGGATGTGGGCAGCCTGATGCCAGGTGCCTCCCCAGCACAGCTCAGCCCAGCATCTCCCTGCCCACCCATGTCCACAGCACCACCCTGAGAACAGCTCAATCCTAAGGCCGCCTCAGAATTGATGAGGAAATGCCCCCTTCCCACCTGTCCATGCCAGGCAGCTCTGGTCAGTCCCACAGGAAGGTATCATCCATAAGGACATGGTCCATGCAAAGCCGTGTGCTGGCACAGGGAGCAGGATCCCCAGCCCTGCCTTGCACTCACCCCAGTGAGGGGTCAGGGCTGTGCTTTACAGTGGGGCAGACCCTCTAGAGGGCAGCCAGTTCCCAGCAAAAAGCCAGTTTTTGGTGAACAACAACATTCTGCAGTCGTGGCTGCTCCTGGACACCCGGTCCTGGCTCACCCCAAGCACTCAGATGTGAAACTCAGAGCCCAAGACAGTGGCCAAAGGCCAGGGGATGGGCAGACACAGCCAAAGTGGGGCTGGAAACCCACCCCAGGCCTCCCCCAGGGGCTGCCCCTTCACCAGCCCTGAGCATGATCTGGAGAGCAATTTGAACCTCTCCCAGGTGCCACAGGGCCACCACTGCCACCACCAATGTGCCTGCACAGCCTGTGCCTTCCCCACTTACCTCCTGGGGATGCTTTGCTGCCTTGTGTGGTTCATGGGGACAGGGCATCCTTGTGCCTCGGGGGTCACCAATCCCTCGCATCAGCACTTTGTCCCACTGGAACATGCAGGGTGCTGCCTGCTCACTGTCCCAGGCTGGACAGCAAGGGACCATTGGTGACCTCCTGGCAGAACAGTCAGTGAGGGACACCCCGGCCCCTGCACTCCGGGCACTTTGTAGATGAGTTTTCAGGTTTAGCCATTTCAGGTTTAGCCATTTCAGGTTTAGCCATTTCATATGGCTAAACCTGAGCTCTGGTGCTAGGTGTGGCAGAAGGAGTGGATTTGGCTCTTTCCAAACACTGCCAGTTCTCTGGGCTCTGAAGGAGGGGAAGGCCAGATGTCAATCACATCTCTGGTGCTGGGCATCATTGCATGGATTCACCCAAATGTGTGTTTTGAGCTGGTGTGGGTGTCCCACCTGCCCTCAGCATCTCCCTGTCCCCAGCTGCTGTGACAATGAGTCCCTTCAGATTTCAAAAACGGAAATTTAACAGAAAAAAATGCAATTTTGTTTTTCCTCATTAGAGGGCAGCAACAAACCCAGCTGGGACAGGAGAGCTGCCAACCAAAAGGGAGATCATGGAAAGGAGGAATTACCATTACCAGGATGTACACCCCAATCTGCTGTGGTGAGCAGGGGAAGGGTGGTGGCACCCGCTTGGACTCCATTGCTGCACATCTCCTTTCCCAGCGAGGCAAGGCTCTGGTGGTTTATTATCTGTATTTTCGCCCCCATCCCCTTTTTCATTTTCTCATTTGGCTGTAGATAAATAGAACTCCAGAGTGAAATTCTCAGGAGAATTCAGGGCAGAAATGAGCTCTCAGATGGTCCTGCAGGTGGAAGAAAGCTGCTCTGGACTGAGTGCAGAAATGGGGCAACACTTGCATCCTGAGTGGGGAACAGCACCAGGCAACACACGGGGAACAAAGCAAGACCCACTCATTTATTGTCAAAAAAACCTCAAACTTTACTTGTGTTTCTCTCAATAAATAATTTACAGTATTTACACGCGGTGACACTCCCGTGGGTCTCAGCGCAGGGAGGAGGTGGGGGGGCCTTTTCAGAATGCCCCCCCTTTGCCTATGGTTTTTTTTTTTGTTTTGTTTGTTTCCAAGTATCGGGTCCTTCTTGGCCACACTTCACCTTTAACCAGAACTGGGTCAAACACAACCAAAATAAAGTGCTTCACTGTTTGCTTCTAAAATAGGGATACCCCAACCACCTCACACCATGGGCCACCACTGGAGCGCCCACCTGGACAGAGGGGATGAGCCACGCCATAACCAGACTTTCCTTGGATGGAAACTGTCCCTAAACCACAATGTGTCGTGCCATGGCGTGACTGTTTTATAGCAAGGGGAGATCTTAAGGGAATCATTGACCTGTTGGCACGCTGTGGCTGGGCCAGCTCAGGCAGCTTTCAAGCAGCACTGTGTGCTCAGAGGGAGGCCATGCACAGCTGCATTTAGCTGTGGGGTAAACCTCTTCTTTGCCCAGAGAGAGATTTTGGCTTTTAAAAGGTATATTTTAAACTTCTAGGGAAGATAAAAAATTGTTTTCTCTAGAACAAAGGAAACAGAAAGTCCAAATCAGCCTGGCTGAGCATTAGTGCATTGGGAAATGAAACTGTCCGGTGCCATGGTCCAGTGGCTGCTCCCCTCAGCACCTCCAAACTGTGATATCCTTATTTCAAAATCTCCCTAAACAGAGTATCTGGGGCATCAGCAAACAAAGCAAGGAGCAAAGTAGTAAACACATCTTGTTTCTTTTCTTTCCTTAAACATTTAAAAACCAATTACATCTTTTCTTCTGTACAGTCACACGAGATCAATGCCAGGGCTCTATATATTAAAGAGACAATATAAATTACATCAATTGACACAAGTTTGCATTTCTCTGCTGCTTTACAAATGGAGCTGAAAGGACACAATGAATAATCATGTTCAGTATTTACACCAGGCTGCCTCTTGGCACCAGTTCAGACTGCCAAACCAAGCCTGTTCCCACCGCTTTTGGTGCTAAGCTTGTCTCATCACACCCCGAGACCTCCCTTTTGAGAGCAGGAGGTGCCCCCAAGTGTGATGTGTTTTGGGGCTTGTTTCTGGGAACCTCCCCCTGAGGAAAGGTGGTGGAAACCCACCAGGAGGTCTTGAAGGCGCAGACCAAAGGTGGTCTTGGAGTTTGTTCAGTGAGTGATGGGGTGAACCACAGAGGAACATGGAGTGGAGATGGGCAGCACTACGTGGTGGGGGAAGATTATTGATGGTTTCGAGGCAGGGAACAGACATCTGGAGGCAGCTGGGGGGGTCCTCTGCTGCATCCCGTCTCCTGGCTGAATTCTGACATCGCCCCATTTCTGATTCAAGCCCAAAAGGGCTTAAGGTGCAACTGGTCTGCAATGGGGTTGCAAGTCGCGGCCCCAGGATGGGGAGCAGAGCAGAGACCTAGCAGCAAAAAAAAGAGCACCACGCTCCTGCTCCATCCCAGGGCTGGGCCAGGCAGAGCCACAGGCAGGGAGGGGCTGGAGGGAGGTGCAGGTTGGGTCTCCCACTGAGCAGCCACCCTGCTGCCAGTTTTAGGGGACCAGAGAGCGAATGGTGTGAGGAACTCATCCAATGCTGGGCAGAAGTTGCAGAAACCGCTTGAATACTGGCCAGGTTTCTCCCGTTGCCATCAACAGTCCACGGTGGGTTCAGGCAGAGGCAAAGGAGACAGGAGTAAAACTACTGAGTGATCAGCCAGGTGACCTAGCTAAAACAGGGGACGCCTTTGAACCACAAAAAACGCAGGCCAAGGCTCGAGGAATGTGTCCTCTTTCCACCCAGAAGGTGCCTGGCACCAGCAGCCAAGCAAGCGTGGGATCATTGGCCACCATTTCGGCCCTTGCACCACCTTCTGCAACAACAGGGCTGTGGGCAGAGCAGGACGTGCTGAAAAGCAGAGCCCAGCCCTGGTGAGCAGGACATCCTGCCCTGCTGTGCTGGCCAGGCTTGGTTCTGTATCACTGCTCTGTGCCCTCCTCGTGGGCTCTGCTCTCTGAAGACAAAGCCACGTTCACACACGCCAGTGTCAGTCACCACGCGCACGGTTGGGACCGAGGGAGCGCTACAAGGAGAGTAGCTACAAGGGCTCCCCAGCACCCACTTGACTGGGAGCAGGACGAGGGGGAAGTGAGGAAGGTCCAGACAAGGTACAGTCCAGCAAAAACTCCTGACTGGTCCCACTGGCAGCACATTCCTCCCAGGCAAGAGCTGGGCAGGTGGACGACTTGCACCAAGAGAGAGACTGAGGTCTGAGGACAACCCACATGGCTCTGATGTCCAACCTCTTGTTTTCCAACACCTGCATCTCATCCCTGGTTGCCTCCTGCTTCCCTTTCCCTTCTCTCCAAGGTGTGAAGGAGCAAACCTCTATAACAAGCACAACCAACACAAACACAGCAGTGCTACCCAGAGGGTGGGATGTGTTCCCGTGGGAGCTGTGTTGCCCGGGGTCAGGACCCGTGTCCTTTCATAGAGGTGCAGCTTGTCTTTGTTGGAGTGAAGCATCTTCACGTCCTCAAAGGCATAGTAAGCAGCCAGCATGAAGTTGACATCCCCCGTGGTGAGGAGGTCAAAGACACAGGACTGGAAGTAGAGGTCCTCCACGGGCAGCTTTTCCCTGCACTTGGCCGTGGCCGTTTCGTAGGTGAAGGCCTCGGGGGGGGCCAGCAGGCTGGGCCCCTTCCTACGGGCACGACCCTCCGTGGCCTGAGCCGAGCGGATGGTCTGGAAGTCAATCTGTTGGTTGAGTGGACAACCACGGAGGCACAGGTAGAGGCCCTGACTGTCCCGGTCCTCCACGGCGTTGACCACCTCCTCCGGCATGCGCACGGCGAAGGTGAGGTACCGCCCCACCTGCCTCACCACGATGGTGGTGCCGATGTACTTGGCCTGGATCTCGATGTGCTGGCCCGACACCTTCTCTGTGATCTTCAGGCTGTTGGCTCCGTGCTTGTCCCCTCCGTTCTTGGAGCCGTCGACAAAGGCAGCAGGGAGCTCGTCCATCTCTGCCTGGTACACTTTCTGATCCACACACTCCTGGAAGCTCTTGAAGATGATGGTGAGCTGTAGGGGAGGAAAGGAGCATGGTTACAGCCAGTGATGACCACCTGAGAGCACACAGCCACCACCAGCAGTGGGGTGGGAGGTGGAAGGGCTGGATGCTCAACCCAGACACGAGCGTGACCTTCAGCTCATGGGTAGGTCCTTCATCTTAAGAAGTGGCCCCAGCTTTTAGCCCCCCAGACATGGTGATCCTGCTCCAGCAAAAGGGTGACGACACTGTGTAGAGATCCAGAGGCTTGACTGAATGCACCACCTGGATCTGCCTGTTATCTCCAGGCCCAGCACAGGAGCTTCCTTGCAGCTGGAGCTGGGTGGAGTATCCCTACTCGCAGGCCTGTGGCAGCATGCCCGTGCACGCAGCACTGCCTTGCCTCCAGGGCTGGCAGACGGCAGCGGGGATGAGCCCTGACTCCCTTGGAGGTGGTGGAGCTTCTCCTCCGACTCCCATGACATTTACATCCCAAGGGCTGGACCAATTTGTTTCCCTAACCAATTGCAGACCAACAGGATTTCTCCCATGGGCCCTCAAACGTGTCCTGCTCCATCTCAACCCCACAGGCACACAGCCTGCTCCAGTGGGATGGTCCTGCTAGGGGTGACTTCGTGGTGGCCTTGGCAATGCTGGGTTAATGGCTGGACTCTATCTTAAGAGGTTTTTCCCAACCTTAATGATTCAGTGATTCTATGACACAAACATGGCCCAACATGCCTCCTCACCCCTGGCTGGGCTCAAACACAGGCCCCTTGCCAGAGGAAGGACCACACAGTGCTTGCTCTTCCCTTGCTGGCCTGGCTTTTGGAGGGAAGACCTGGGGAGGAAAATGAGTAGAATTTGCATGTACAAAACAGTACAAACTACGTTTCCTCTTTCAGCTCTTGCAGAGCTGCTCTTGAACCTTTCTGCCCATGAGGGAGAAGTGGCAAAGGGGACCTCCTGCCATGTGGGCCCCGTGAAGGGGGAGACTGGGACCTGGCCAGAGTGGAGTGGGGCTGGAGAAGAGAGCAGAGAACACCAAGAGCCCCAAGGATTGAGTGCTCCCATCGTTTCCAGCAGCACAGTGCCCACAGCAGTGCTTCCCACAGCTCACGCTGCAGATCTCATGACTAATCCCTCCTCACCACAAGCCTGTGAGGCAGATAAGAAGAGAAAAGGCTCAATTAAGATGGTGATCCTGCAATCCCAGCAGGTCCTGGGATCCTTAAGGCCCACTTCCCTCAAGCCAGACTTCCTTGCAAGCTTCAGCAGGTTCTGATGTCTTTTAGCAGGTAAGGACATCAGAGCATCAAGTATCTTTTAGGAGGTTTGTCAGGGACAGGTCAGAGCCTCACTGCCAGTTCCAGCTCAGGATAAAGGGGTGACATCCAGAGCAAAGAAGCAGCCCCTGTCCTACACATGCTTCTCTCCTCTCCCCACACACAGAGAGAAGCAGAACTCCCAGACATGGTGGGACAGGACATTTTCCAAAAGCAAGAGGATGCCTCCTGCTGAGCCTCCCTTTTTCTTTGGCACAAAAAGTGCCGTGTTAGCTTTAGAGCTTGTGTACCAGGGGCAGCACACCAGTTCCTCAGCTCCAGGTCCCTCCTGAAGCTGTGGCTGTGACACACAAGTCCTGCTCTATCACAGCAGCACATTTTCACTTGGGCTTTCTGTGTTTGCCTTGTACCTTCAGGATGTTTATTTAGTCTGTCAAAGCACCTCCAGAACAGACTGTTCCCCACAAAATGTCTTGACTTGGCTGCAAACCACAAAGACAATTACAAGCCTGGGTAGAGGGGAAGGCAATGTGAGGAGCTCAGCTCCCTCCAGGCTTTTCCTGCAAGCTGGAGCCTCCCTGGAGGGCAGTCCTGGGTTTGCTTGGGCCTTGGGGGTTCCCCAAGAGGTGCCAGCATCATTCCTGATCTGGCTGTTCACAGCAATCTGGAGTCCCAAGGTTGGAGCCTTCTTAATTTGCAATACCTGGCTTGGCCATGAAGGCCCCCTGAGGTGCAGCACCTCAGCCTGCTCACTGTGATGGGGCTGGATATGCTCAACAAGAAACCACATTTCAGTGAAGGCTGGGGACAAAAGAAGGAGGGACATCTTATACTGAGGGCCAGACATTGAAATTCAGAGTAGCTCATGCTCTGTCTTACCCTCCCCAAGGAGATGTGTAAATGAAGGAAGACACAGAGGAAAGACAGGCTGTTCTGAAGCCTCTCTGCCCTTGCCCACCTCTGTCCAAAGGGACAAGGCTCACCTTGCTGGTGGCAGTGGCCGAGGAGCCAGGCAGCACCGGCGTGTTGGTGACCTGCACGTTCAGGTAGTTATTGTCTATGAGTGGCCAAGCCCCCTGCACCTTGCAGGTCTGGAAAGTGTCCGTGAAAGTCCTGAGGTGGGGGTCCCCAAAGAGCCCGCAGTGGGTGTAGTTGGGGGCGGCCGAGTGCTTGTGAAAGCTCTTCTCATAGTGGCAGATCTCGGGGCTGTCGGAGCGCTCCTGGCTGTCCCCGGGGGGCAATGTCCGGAGGCGGGGCTGGGACGTGGGGCCATCCTTGGAGCAGTTGTGCTGCACCATGAGATCGTCTATGCCATGCACGGCGGAGTGGTAGGCCAGGTCTCCCCTGCAGGTGCGGGCGGTGCGGCGCGTGCAGTGCGCGTAGGCCCGCAGCGCCGTGCAGAACTCCGGCGCCTCCTCCGCGCCCAGGTGGTGCGAGCCCGACGTGGCCGCCCAGAACTCAGAGTTGCACTTGAGGATCTTGCATGGAGATGTCACTGCGGGAGGGGAGGAGAACACAAGGGGGTCAGTGCTGGCTTGCCCGTGGGTGGGATGCCCAACTCTACCCCATCCAGAGGCCCAAACTCATGACACCGGCCCGGCCGCGTGACGGGACCTCGCTCACCAGACGTGACCTTCTCACATGACCCAACTCCCATGCATCAAAGCCAAAGAAACCAACAGAATCTGCCCCAACTGAAGCCAAAAAGGGAAAGCATCCAGCCTTTAGATGAATGATCATGGGGGGAAACCATGTGTGGAAGAATGGGACATATTCATAAGCAGTGATGAGGGAGGATCATTAATGTGGGGGGAGATGCAATGGGGTTTTTAATGCCCTTTTAGGGTTTGACATTCTAAGCTCTGTGCTGTGTGAGTTACTGGGCGCTGTGTCCAGACTGAGCTCTATCAGCACAAAGTTCTCTTCCTTTTCCTCCTTTATGGGCTTGGGAAAACCGAGCAGCATCACAACCACCGTGCCCAGGTCAGAGCAGTGCCATGACCCACCCTGCGGCACAGCCAGAGGCCATCCACCATCACCAGCACCACAGCGGTGATGGGTGCAGCACTTGTCCCTGTCCCTCTGGAAAGAAGCGGGAGCCAAAAACCCTCTTTCTTGACATCTGCGCGGCTCTGCCCAGCCCTGGGAGCCCGTTCCCCACCACGGCTCGCTGAGAGAGAACAAGAGGTGGAGGAGAAAAACCGGCACAGCAGGTGCGGGGATGCCAGCGAGCGCCCGCCTCCCCTTCCCACCCGCCGTGTGTTGCCCAGGCGGAGGCGAAGCCAGAGGCTGCAGGGCCTTTGCCGGGCTCAGCCGCAGCCCTGGTGCTTCCTGGCAAGGCGGAGGAAGGCAAAGAAAATTCAGATCCTATTTCTTCCCCCCACACACAACGCCTGCTCCCTGGGGCAGCGTGGCTTCCCCGGAGCAGACTTGAAAGCAGCTGTGCAAAAAGCACATGGCCATCGCTGAATGTCGCAGACACTGCTCTGCCCCTGCCAATCTGGAGTCTTGCTGGGTGAACCCAGGCTCACACTATTTAAAATTCATGGCATTTTCCTTCCTCTCCTCTTAATCGACCCCCTCAGAGCGCTTGGAAACAGGATGGGTTCAGGCAGAAAAGGCAGCAGGAGGAGGAGAAGACAAGCCCCACGTTCCAGATGCTTTCATGGTGCCTTTTGCAGGCGTACCCATATATTCCTGTCTCGGAGCTTGTTTAGAAGGAGCCTGGCAGGGCATCTGTGCCAAAAGTATCTCAGATTTGTTTAGAAAGAAAGTTACAAAACCCAGTATTGTTTCAGGGAAAACAGTATGTTTGAGTTTTAAACATCTCAGTGCTGGAAACCTAAACAGAGTTGGTGCTGGAAAATCAGAAAAGGAGACTTAGACTATAAAACACTGAGCAGTTTGGCTGTGAGAAACAAACCTGTCTCGTCTCTGTTTCCAAGAAGACTGAAGTGCAAATAGGAAATGGTGACAGGTTCCTCACAGTTTTAAAATTCATGTTTAATAAACTCAGATGCTAGAAACAGCACCAAGAACCCGGGAGCTGTTTGGTCTTGGCAGCATCCCACTTAAACCTGCAAGAAGTTCTGTAGAAAGCCTTTAACTCATCATTGACCAGAGGTGACTCAACAACAAGGTTCTGACCTGGGACATGGGCTCATGTTTCTGCTAAGTCTTCTGCTGTATGGGTCAAATTTAAAGATATTTGTTATTTCACATCCCTCTCTTGTTCATTCCAGGAGTGTGGTTTTCCGGGACTGTCATAATGGAAGGCAGGAGTCAAAACAGCACACAGGAGTGTGACCAGTGCCACCGCTGCTGGTTATCCCAAACCCTCGTGGCATCAGGCAATTAAAGTCATTGCTCTCCTAGTTGTTATGCTAATGTACAGCTTGAGGATGCCTTGGGGTTTCGTGTGGCAGGAGGTGCTGTCACTGCAGCCCGACCTGCCCGCACAGCCCCAGGAGAAGCTGGAGGACACATCCCTGGACAGGAGCCGCACACCCCACAGCTCAGTAAGGCATCCGGATGCACTACACCAAGCACCCCATCCAGTGAGCAGCTTGCAGAATCCTGGCTGCAGCACTTTGCCTGCTCCAGCCCTTCAGCCGCTGCGTAGAGGGGATTTTTTTAGTAGGAACAAACCCACAGCCTCTTGCTCTTTAAGGACTTGCTTCACTCGCTTGGATGAGGAGATGCAGGCAGCTGTGGCTGCCTGGGGACACAGAGGGCCCTGCTAAACAGCCCCCCAACACCCAGTGCTGGACACATCCTGGCGCTGAGCATCCCTCACTGCTGCCCTGCCCGGGGTCACACATGACTTTATAAGGTACTGAATTAAAAAATCACAACCAAAGGGAGGGCAGGGAAGCCCATCTCCTTCCTCCCTGTGCCTGAAGGGGGAGCGTTCTGCTCTGAGATGTTATCGCTCCACTTTTGGCACGGATCCCCTTCTGGCTGTTTCGCTCAGGGCCCCATATAAGGCCAGATCTCCCAGTCCAGGTGCCCCGGCGCTGGGCGGTGTGTGAGCGCGGCCCTCCCCGGCCGCCAGCGCCGGGCCTTTCCCATGGACATCTCCCCAGCCACCCTCACGGCAAATCCCTCCTGCTGCTGGGGAGGGACCACCGCTGACAAAGGCTGTGGAGAGGAGCAAACACGACCCTTACCCCTCCCAAGCAGCCTTGCCTCGTCCCCTCTGGCAGCAGCTTTGGCACAGTGGTGCAGGCTCATTTGTACCCTGGCCAAGAAACGATGTTTATTCAATTTCGCATAATCTATTTTCCATCGACTCACAATGGTTCTGTTTTTCAACCACAGATGACTTAGCATGGAAACAAATCCCTCTCAAGCAGGAACCCAGCAAGGCTCTCCCGGGAGCCGTGAGACATCCCCAGGTCTGGGTGATTTCTCGTCCATGGCAAAGCAGCCTTCATCCCACAGACAGGTGACTTCAACCTCTCCAAGCCACCTCCCAGCTCTCCCCATGATCTTTCAGGGCCTTGGTGCCACTCAAACCAGGAAACAAAATTTCCTTTGTTATCTTGAAACCAGAAAGTTAAATCCAGAAAAAAAATCAGAAAACCACCTGGACTAGGAGAGCCCCCTCCCATATCCCCCATTTGTTCAGGGACACTTCCCGTGAGGACTCCTGAGGTCTGTGCCGACTGAAAAGCCACCCCGGGCTGCTTCAGGAGTTTATCACCTTTACAAAACACGGGTCTTGGTTCTAAGTGGATTTTATCTGACTTCATTGTAAGGACATAAAAAGAACCAGCGATTTTCTCCACAGCAGTAAAAGGTCCGTTAGTAATGAGTGTGTTTCCCACAAAGATATTTACACACTGCAATCAAGTCCCTTGTCAATCCTCCAGATAAGCTAAACGGTTTGCACTTTTAAGTTCTCGCTGGAAGGTGTTTGCCCAGCCCCACCATCAGATCTCCCTCCAGCAGCCTTGTTTCCTGCACAACCTACCACCCCGACAGGACACGGGGATAAAGACCCGCTCACAACTCTCCCGAGGTCAGCCCTTTAACCAGGACATTGCATTGAGCAGGCAATGAATTGTGACCTTTTCCTGAGCTCCTGGTTTGGAAAGCCCTGGTCCTCCATTCAGCAACCTCCCATGGACCACCAAACACACACGCAGGGTTCTGGGGTACCACACGACCCCAGATATGCTCTGCCCTCGTCATCAGTACATTGCATTACTCCATGTCAAATTAAGTGTACAAACATATGCACACACCTAACTTTAACGGCATTTAATTGCCCCCCTGTTCTCCCTTCAGCTGGTGTCAAGTAACCTGGATTTCATTTACTCAAATCAGGCTCTTATAGAAAAGTAGCACAAAACCAACTTTTCATCTATTCTCCTGTAATTCCTGTAATAAAGAGAATTACTGGAAATTAATTTCTATAAGCAAAAGCCAATTCTTTTAAGACTCTTGAATGCACATTCACCAGACCTGTTAATTTTAAAGTGTTCACTGCTAAGCAATGTTTTTTAATATCCTCTTGGTTCCTAACGGGCTGGAAAGTATTTCATCACCCACATGTGATGCAAATACATCATCCCGCGTTTTTCCAAATACATGGATTGAAGTGTAGATGTGCAAGCCTCACACATGCAGTAAAGGGCCTTTTTGGACAACACAGTAAAATGTAATTACCTTTGGCCTCGGATCTGAGCACCCAGACTTAGGCTCCTAAACACATATTTATTTAAGTAATCTAAATAAACATATTTATGCTGACACCTCAATAGGAAAGGCACAATTCTCCAAGGTGCTAAATACCAGCAACATCTGCCAGCTTCAAGGAGATGTGGGCTGCTCTGCTCACAGGCAGACAGCAGTCACCACCAGCATGAAAATGACCCCAAAAGAGTTAAAAAAAAGATCATCACATTGCTCCTTAAAAACACGGGAGAAGGGATTGCTTCCAGCAAGGTTTCAGGAGTCCCAAGCAAAAACTGAGGGAATGAACAGTGTGCTTTGCATCCAGCCCCTCGTGCTGTTCCTGTGCCAGGGGGTGTCTCCATGAGCCATTCCTCATGGTGGCCACGCTGGACCCACATCTTGATGTCCACGAGGGTCGTGAGATTAGATATAAAGAAGGAATTTTTTTACAATTAGGGTGGTGGGACACTGGCACAGGTTGCCCAGAAAGGTGGTGGTTGCCCCATCCCCGGAGACATTCAAGAGGTCCCTGCCCATGAAAGGGGAGTTGGATGGGGTGACCTTTAAAGGCCCCTTCCAACCCAAATCATTCTTTGATTCTATTTTATGACACGGATCAGCCGGCGCCTTGTCACACCAGGGAGAGAAAGGAGCGACTCGGTGCAGCCCTGATGGATGGGATGTCATGGGCAGGGACAGCTCTCGGAGCCCCACAGGGCACCGTGGGGCGAGCAAGACCCAAGGGCCACCTGACCCAAGCTTGGTGAAAGGATTTGTGCGGGAAGGCAGCGCCGGGCTCTTCCAGCGACCTCCTTTGAACTGTTAATCAAGCACAATCTTGCAGAATAATAGCCTGGTTATTATTGCCTTGTTTGCATAACAAAGAGGCCCAATAAAACTGATTTGACTGTGCTCAGAGGGGGTGTGAAAGATCAGCCCTGAGAAAAGAGCTGCAGGAATGCAGCAAACTGCTCCAAAGCCTCAACCCAGGAAGAAAGACAATGCAATTTGCCATCAAGAAAAGCCCAATAGACCAATAAATTACCCATGTGCAAAGGGATTAGATCAGGTTTCAGTTGCACTGAAGTGGGGGAGGACCGAGAGGAGGGAACTGAAGGAGAAAAATAAACCTGAGTCTCTTAAAGAGCTGGGGCTTGTATTTTGCAAGGGTGTGCATGGGGAGGTTGGCTCGGAGGGGCCACTTTCCACGCTGGGGCCGGGGTTATGTGCTCATTTCCACCGGCAAAAGCAGCAGATGCATTAAATCCAGGCAAAGGCCCTACTTTGTGCACGATAAAGTGGTTCTAGATGTATCCCAGCGCGCACCTCGAGCCACACAGCTTTCTTTAACCC
Source organism: Promerops cafer (assembly GCA_013398275.1). NCBI lineage: Eukaryota > Metazoa > Chordata > Aves > Passeriformes > Nectariniidae > Promerops > Promerops cafer. Next base: position 334,464 of record VZSE01001429.1, on the reverse strand, counting down.
AGTCCTTGTCTTGCTCAAGAGGATGCTGGGTGAAGGAGAAACCAGTTTCTTGAAGTCAGAAGAGGGTCACCGAAGGATTTTTCTCGTTTCAGCCCGTGTCAATCGTTAAAGCATCCGGAGGACCTGCCATGGCCATCTCCTTTCTGTCCTCAGTGCCGAGTTCACGGCCCCCCATCTCTCCTCTGCAGGCATCGCAGAGACACGGGGCAAGTACAGGCAGGAAAGCAGCAGAGTCAGTGTCTTCACCAGCTACAGCACAAACTGCTGCACGCTGCCGAAGGAGCCCTTGATCGCTCCTGTCACTTAGTCAGCTCTTTTGGCTCCAGACTCAGCTCACGGCTGACCCGGCATGCTCCGCGCCAGCCAAGGCAGCTCTCCCCAGCCCCCCAGCCAGCACGGCTCCTCCAGGCTCACCTCAGCATCCAAGTGTAGGGAGAGGGTGAGCAGACACCCTCGCAGAGGGCACCAACCACGGAGCTGCCAGCCAGGGCCGTGCTGCTCTGAGAACTACCAGCACACCTTGGGGAGCTCAGCAGGCACGATGGGCTGGGAGCGGGAACCAGCGCAACAGACAACGCAGCTACAGAGTCACAGACTTTGCTCTTGAACCTTCCTCCTGGGACTCGGGCCTCAGCGCTGCCTTTGCTGCAGCTGTTGAGCTTTTGCCTGCTCAGAGGAAGCAGTGCCAGTGAGTGGTTCAGAAGATGCAGGTTTTACTCCTCCACGAGCTGCTGGACGGAGGATGAGCAGGGAGGGAAGCGACAAGGCAGTGATCTCTGACTCTTCGTCTGCAGAAGGGCACTAACAAAGCTGGCTCTCCAGCACAGTGTGCTGCAGGCTGGGAAGCCCTTCTGGAGCTGCACACCTGACTCTCCCCGTTGGGAGTGCACCCCAACACTTTAACCAAGAGTTCCCAAGAGCTGGTAAATCTCCTCAGGCAAATGGTCCAGTTTAGAGATGAGGACACTGAAGGATGTTAAGGCTTTCACCCAAGATGAGCGCCGTGGGAAGAGAGGTGAATTTGCACTCTCATGCTCTGCATGAAGCATCACCCTCACCCTCCTCCTCAGCCACCCCCACCCATGTCCCCATCCCTCTGGAGCAGCGGTACCTGTATAAGGTCACCTCTGCCAGCCACCCCCACCACCGAGTGTTTCAGGTTTCCAGCAGACATCACTCTCCCCACGCCAAAGCTGTTTTCCCAGGGTGCCTTTGAAGGCAGCGCTGCCACCCACCAGTGCCCGAGGGCCCCCCAGGTGTGGCAGCGGGTCCCTCACCCTCCTCCCCCTCGCCCGGGCCACGGCAGGGCTGGCAGGGAAACGCTTTCTGCTCACAGGTGTGGATTCCCTCTAGGAATAATCATCCCCGCTGTGCTCTTGTGAAATTTCAACCCTTCAAACGCAGAGGTAAATGAGATACAAAACGAGGAGATGGAGAAAAGCCCGGAGCACATAAATCTGGATGAGGCAAATTTATACAATTAGATGTCTGCCAAAAAATTGCAGCATCTCAATCGGAGGCGTTGGTTTGCGCAGGGTGTGGGGTGGCAGCTGCTCGCCCGGCTGGAAGGCAGCAGCCCCACAAGCCCATCAAGACACCTGACTGATGCTGGAGCCCCACTTGGGGATGAAGGGGACCTTGTGGATCTGTTCCTGCAGGCTGGGCTCCCACCCAGCACCAGACTTCCTCCCCATCGCTCACACCCCATGGAAGCCAAATTTTCTGTTCATCTTGCACAGCCACAGACCTTCAGAGGTTTGTTTATTTTTAAATGCTGCCTCTCCTGGACTCAGGTTTTAATTTTAAAAGGAAAAAGTAACTTTCTAACTGGAACCTGCTCCCCCAGTCCCACTGCTCCCGCCCTCGTATCCCAGCACAGTGATGCTTTCTCACCACTGAGGGCTGGCAAAGTTCGGAGTCATGTCCTGCCACATACCCTTGTCATCTCAGAAAGGGCCAGCTGGAGTGTGTCACACAGCCAAAGAAAAAGGTAGCTTGTCCAAAACCCAAAATGCCATAGATCATTACTAAGGCTTTGGGGACCAAAGTCAACAGCTGTCCAGGAAGGAGAGGAAACCAAGGGAGGAGAAAATTCTTTGGCCTCAAGTGAAGCTTGCTCTCTGCCTGACCCATAAAACCTGTGCGTCAGGGACAGCTCTGCTTGCTGGGAACTGAATGGCCAAACACTTCTGGATGCTCATGCAGTGCAAAGTGGGACTCGGCACCCTTCTGAAGGACCTGCTGTCCCTACAGCTGAGGGGACATGAGACCCTGGCCACCCCACACACCACGGCCAGGCTGTCAGACAGAGCAGCTCAGTCTGTGCCTACCAGGGCTGCGTGTGTGTCGGAGCCAGCTTGTTCTCCGCAGTGAGAGCCCGATGACTTCATCAAGGGGATGGCATCTGGTTTTGCAGTTGGCTATAATTCAATTCTCCCCCTTGCTGCAGGAATTTCAGCTGGTGGAGTAGTGATTTACTCAGCCGGGCTGCACTTGAGTGCAAAGCAATCTTGAGGCTACAATCGAACGCACTGTTATTTTGAGAGCTCACAGACAAGGGAATAAATATCCTCTTCTTTTCATCCCAGTAGCTGCCAAGTGCAGGCTACAGAGCTTTTTAAAGGCATTTAGGAGCTCTCCTCTAACAAGTGCACTCTGGATGCTGTGCATGGTCAGGCAGGACCCTGCCTGCACAGCTCACTCCTGATCTGTGGCATCAGGATGCGATTTGCAAGGACAGCCAGACACAGGCCATGGCACCCCCTCACCCGCCCAGCACAGCTGCATCTCCAAGCAACCCCCATCCTCTCCAAAACCCCTTCTCCGTCACCCCAGCACACATCACTCCTGGATTCCAGCAGCCCTGAGCTCACCCCAGCCCCCTTCAAACCACCTGGGACCCTGAGGCTCCTTTGGTCCTGGGTTCCTACACTCCCCCTTACTCCAAGTCTGGTGTCTGCTCCAACCAGAAAAGCAAATCAGACCAAATCAAACTCATCCAGATGGATCAAAAGCCCTCATCTTCGACCTCTTTTGCTCTCTCACCAATGCTTATCCTTTGAGAGCAGTAGGACTTGGCTGTGGGATCCCCTGAAGGACTGACGGGCTGAGGAGGGGCTTGCTTGGGCCACACACTGCCATGCCAGAGCCTACGGATGCTTTATGGGATGTGCCCATCAGGGAGCCAGAAGAGAGACCACAAAACTCATTGTCACTGGGGCCGCAGCCTGGCTCTCCAGGGACAGCAGGTCAGGGCAGAGCCCAAGAAGAGCCCCCAGGTCAGGAAGTTTTTATGGCTGCCCAGCCCTGTGAGCACTTTTATGTGCACATCCGACTCAGCACAGCTGTCCAGAGAAAGAAACCTCTGCTGTTCCCATGATAAACCCAAAGTCACTCTTAACACTGCCTTGTCCCCAGTAACCAAGGGCCAGGAATTCCATGATTTTCTGTGGAAAAAAGCAACATATCCACCCCATCTACAATAAAAACAAGGGGCCTCCCTCCAGCCCCGCAACGTGCCTTGCTGGCAGTGGCAGAGAACTCCCTGTTCCAAGTACAAGACCAGCTCCAAGCTTGCAACAAAACAGGGAAACCAAAATATTTCCAGGTTTACATTTGAATCCCTCCCTTCTTCTCTGCCCTGACAACATCTCGCACAGGCGTGTTCCTCCCTTGCCTCCACCTTCCCCAGGATGGGCTCCATATTCACAGCACTGCAGGGGCTATTTAAGCCTCTAAGCCCCCCATCTCAATTTTGGCTTAATGCTGCCATCACCTCCCTGCTGCTGAGACAAAAACCATTTATTAACTACTCTGATACACTTCCAGTAGGGCTGGATCCTTATCTGGAATCCACTGTGCTGCCTGGGTGGACCAAGAGCAGAAAACTCCAAATTTTTATGGAGGCAAGAGTGTATTACAGCCAAAACAGCCAAGCTGGAAACAAACAGGGAAAGCCAAAGCAAACCTGAGCCTGCCACACCTGGGGCAAAAACACCCAGAGCCAGATTTTGGAAGTACAAAAGGAATTGCAAGAAAACTAAGCACAGCCTGTACTGGGAGGCACAGGTTTGGTTCACTCAGGATCAGGGTCTCAGCTGGGAGAGCACCCATGAGCATCCAACACTGGGAATTGGCACAAGCTCCAAGGTGAATTTCTGCCAAGGAAACTGTGAGCAGTGGCCTGCTCTGCCCAGACCTCCTTCCCCAGCTGCCCCACGGTCACCCTGACCCACGGCCAGAGGACCCAGCCCAAGGGCACTGGATGGTGGGGGCTGCCCAGGCGGCAGCAGGGCAAAGCCATCAGTGTGAGAGCAGCACAAGTGGGAATCCAGCCCGGGCTGTGAGCGTAGGGGGGTTAAGCAAATAAATAAATAGGGCAGGACTCAGCGAGGCACTGATCTGACACGCCGAGCACCCGCTTGGGCAGCCTCCAGCGGCCCTGCTCACCTGGGGCTCCCAGGAGGGGTGCGAAGCCTCCCTGGTGCTGGTAACCTGATGGGAACCCACAAATTCCCAGGAAGCATAGGGAAAAAGGGGCAAAAGGATATGGCAGGGAACAAATCCCCCCTTTCCCTACCTTCCCACCCACAAAGCTCTCAAAAAAGCCCCCAGCCTACTCCCAGCCCAGGGCACGGGGAGCCCCGTCTCCGCCTGCGCCCCGCTCCCGCGGGCTCTGGATCGCCTCGTTCTGCCAGTTCTTTGCACCTTATTTGACTGCTGAAGGGAGAATCAAACAAAGCAGGCAGCCAGATCTCCTATCAAGTTCTTTCTTGCACCGTACATCTCACAGCCTCGACGCTTTGCAACTCAACCGCTCCAAAAAGGGCGTTAAGCAACACATATGGGAGCAGCTCCAGAGTTTCCAGAAAAAAAACAGGGGGTTCAGCTTCCAGCCTGCTGGGAAGTTTCATGGGAAAAGTGGGGTCCAGAAAGACACCTCAGTGCTAAGGGCAGTGCTGAAAAGCTCTTCCTGGAAGAGGGCGAAGAGGGCAAAGATGGGAGGAAGGGCGTAAAGCAGTTATTTATTTATTTCCTACATGTGTGTGCAAGACTACTTCACCTACGGTTATGCAAAAGAAAGGCAGAGGAGATTTAAAAAATTAATAAATTAGAATTTAAAGAAAAGGAAAGTTTTACTAAAATAAAAAGAGAGATAGGGAGATTTAAGCCTTAGAGCTTTTCTTTCTCCCTCCTGCTTTCTCTCCATTTTTCCCCCACTTGCAAGTGAAAAAAAAAAAAAAAAAAAGAGGTAAAGAAACTGGAGAGTTTTGGAAGGAACAAATCCGCCTCTGTGGACTGGGTTTCCCCTCCCCCAACAAAAACAAGCACTCAGGGCTTGAAGGAATTTGCAGGCAGAGATCTGCCAAAAACATTGTGAAAAACTATGGGGGATTCATTGGAAACAGATGGCGTTTTCAGCTGTAATTCTGAAATTCTCCCCTTTTCTGACACAATACAAACATCGGGGCCGGGGGCGACGCGGGGGCCGAGCCCCGCGGCGGGTGCGAGCGGCCGGCCCGGGGGTGCCGATGCTCGCGGGACCATTTGGTTGCCATCCCGCCCTCGGACAGCACAAGAGCTCCTGGCCCAGCCAGGGCGAGGTTTCCAAGCAGA
>VZSE01001429.1:260993-328117 GCA_013398275.1 Promerops cafer | reverse complement strand
AAAAAAAAAAAAAAAAGGAGAAGGGAAGAGAGGAAGAGGGGGGGAAAAAGGAAAAAATGAATCAATCGAAAGAACTTGGGGGAAAAAAATGAAATCAAAAGCCCCACATGGCTCCGCGGAGCGCGGCAGGCACGGGCGGCCCCAGCTCCGGGCTCTGCACTGAAAGATTACACAGACTTTTTCTCCTTCTTCTCCTCCTCCTCCTCTCCGTCCCCTCCCATTACAACCCAGCCCCAGCCATCAATCATCCCGCTGCCTCCCAATGCCTGCATCCTCCTCCGCACCTCCTCCTCCGAGCGCGCCCGCCTCCCCGGCCATGCTGCGGGAAGGGGCGGGAGCGGCCGCGGCCATGGGAGCCAGGCGGGGAGGGAGCGGGGAAAAAGAGCCGGGGAGAGCCCGGCGAGGGGCTTGTAGCTGGGGATGGAGCCACCAAGCTCTCCTGTGCCCCGGGGGAAGGGGAGTGGCGGTGGTCTCACGCAGGATGGGTAACGGGAAGGGCTCTTGATGTCTGCCCGCCGTCACTCATCGCAGCTCGGTGGCAGTTCGGGAGAGGGGATTCCTCCCACCCCATGGGGTCTCAACACCCACTGTGCCTTCCCTGCCCCTCTCCCATGGGCCTACCAAGAGCCCTTTGGATCGCCCAAAATTTAAGCAATTTGGGGCAAAGGGGCTATTGTACAGCAGAGGAGGGAAACTGAGGCAGGGAGGCTTTAGGCAGCTGGTGTGGGGTAGGGGTTGTGACAGCGACACAGAGGTCTCCAGCCCGCTGGGGAATGGCATCCCTCTAGCACGTGGAGATCCTCCACGTCTTCCCAGCCCTGGCACCATGGTAGATGAGAGTTTCACAACAGTTCCAGGTCATTCACCCGCACCTGCACTGGCACTGGCAGTGGTGAAGTAACCCCAGGTGACTCAGAAACAGCAAGTCTCATAGATCCTTATCATTAGACTGGCACTCCTTACAGAGGGACACGGCTGTCAGGTTCCCCAAATCCAGCTGCCAGCCCACCAAGGACTGATGGAGATGAATAACAATATCTACACTCTCTCACTGCCTCCTCTGCACACCGGCCCACATACAGACCTGGATGTTCAGCTTTCACTGGGGGAAAGGCTCACCACTTATGTTGGTAGGGTTGTCCCAGGGTCTCATTTTTAAGTCTCCCTTAGAGACCCTCTGGGCAGTCTCAGGCAGACAGGCACCAACCCTGGGAGAACCCTGCCTGCTCACAGACCCTCAGATGGAGCAGCAGCTTGCAGCACACAGGCGTTTGCCTGCTGGGTTTCAAGACCCTGCTCTTCTCTTCCTCCTGCATTGCCACAGCGTGCAGAGGTGAGCAGATTGGATCTGCATCCCCACCATCCCAGGGGTCTGTGCCACCCATGAGAGGGCTAGGCCAGGAGGAAGACATCCACTTAGCTTGGATCTCTTAAAAATTTCCCTTGAGGGATGTTTTAGCCACAGTGAAGTAAGACCACTTCTGAATGAGGGTGCCCATGGGTGTAGGCTTTAATAACTTCCCTGTTTTGGATCATTAGCTCTCCTTTGATGGCGTGTCCCCTTGCCATCCTGATGTTTCATCTCCTTTCTTTTGGGGTTCTTACACAAAGAATAAAAGGGTGCTGGTTGTTTTACACCACCCTTCTCCCAACTCTGTAAGACCATGTGTCTTTCCTCCTGCAGGTTGGTATAGGCTGGGATACTCCTTCACATTTCTTCTAATTATTCTTGGAAACCTCCTCTTCTAGCTCATAAACATCCTTAAGGATGCTTTTTTGAGTGACCATGTCTTAAAATCTCTAATAAGAGTTTGTGATCTCCTCTCTGTCACTGATTGAATCTGTGATCCAATACAGCAAATATCCCACAGAAAGAGGAAGAGGAGATGGGAATAAATATCCTAGAAGCAAAGATATCTTTTATCACCTATCTATTTCTCCATGAGAGGAGTGAGCCCCCATGCCTTCAAATGAAGGAGGAGTTTCTCTGGGGCTTTATCCAGGCTGCAGCAGGAATTAAAACACTGCAGCTTTTCCATCTGGGACCCAGATGGGATCCAAAAATCCTGTGGCCTTGCCTGCCTAACGGAATATCTGTCTTGGTCCTGCTGGTCCTAGAGCTGTGCTCAGACGGTGTCCACTAAAGTCAGAGGGAGCTCTGTGTGCAGAGGAGCTGCCAGAGTGGGCAGAGCTGGGCAGGAGATGAAAGCTGGCAGGCCGGATCCAGACCTGTAGCAGAGGCAGTGTGGGAGGAACGCCGACTCGAAGCACCTCTTTGTGGGGGATGTCAAACAGGGGCAAATATGTCCAAACCCTGCCAGCTGCTCCTACCACCCAAGAAGAAATACCTGCTGATGGGATGTGTAGGCAGATGGAGCTGGAAGGGGCCTGGGGGGAGGAGAGAGAGGGTCTGTGAGCTGGGGAGAATGCAGGAAAGCAGGGGGTGATCCAGGGGATGGGGTTCCAGACCTCAAATCCCTTCCTCTTGCTCCCACCCTCTCCTCTTGCAATGCGACTTTTGCTTTTATTTCAAAATGAAAAACAAAATTTCTGCTGTTATCCTGACAGATGACATCTAACATGATCTGTTTAACTAAAAAAACCCCATCTGAATTACGAACTTTTAAAACCCAGCTGTTAAATAGCTGCTGTGAGGCTGCTTTGATGGTTTGACCTAAAGCACCACTTTGGTATTGCTGTTTTGGGGCAGGCTGACACATTGCAACGATAGCCTGGAATCCAGTCTGAGGCATTATAGTTAAAATAAGACCCTTGATGGAAATTCTGCCTTTGGTGTAGGGAAAACTGTGCTGCCATAAAGCAACGGTCGGATGCCCCTGGCTCCAGTTTGTAAAAATTTCTCCTTGATTTTGCTCCGTTGCATCATGCATTGCAAATGGGATTGCTGTTCTTGGCACCGATCAAAGCAGCGGATTTCGCTGGAGAAAACAACAGATGTGTCCAAACTGTAACTTCAGGGAGGAAAAGGCCCCAAATAAGGTGTGTTTCTGAAATCCTGCTCCCCCTTAACAGTTTTTTGAAATAAACTTCACCTTTCTGTTTAGCTGAATCAAAGATCTGGGCTTTAAATCACCTACTGAATCAGAGGCTGTGTGAAATTCGGGTCTGTGCCCTGCTTCGTGGGGATATCTAGGCTTGGAAATGTGGAGCTGCTGTGTTTTCCCCGACTTCTTTCCCTCTCAAAGCCCGTCCAGGAGTCCCTGTTCGGGCAGCATTGAGCCCGATGCTCCTTGCAAACAGAATGTGGGGAACCACCCACCACTGACACGCAGCCACTGCAGCGGCTCAGCTCCGGGGCACAGGCACCTCCGTGGTCAGCTGCACGTTGATTGCCGTGTTTGGTGTCATTGTGGAGGGGTGACATGCAAATCACAACCTCCCCCGAGGTATTTGCAGGATGCTGGGGGAGTCACAGTTCCCATGGGACACTCAGCCGGGATCACTGGGCTGAACTTTCCTTTTCTCTGCCCTGCTTGGCTTTTCTCACACCATGCGTGGCTGTGGGCTTCAGTGGGGCTGAGTGAATGTGGCAGATTTGAACCCAGAGGTTTGCAGATGAGAGCTCCCCTTACAGCCTTCCTAATGGAATCATTCACTACCTGTAATTATATGGCTAAAATAGTAAACATGGGCATTTCTGAGGGCTGCAACTAGTAGTTAGAGGAGTGGATGTTGGGGCTCCTGGTCTGCTCCTGACTCTCCCATGAACTTTCTGTGTGGCCACTTTCCACACCACTATCTCCACACTCGTGCTTTTGCCTGCTGTGCCTCAGGACACGGTGTTCAACTCATGGCCTGTCTGGGATAAGCCACAATCGCTCCTGCAGGAAGCTGATCCTGAAATGCTCTGCAGGGATATGTGTGTGTTTGGGGCAAGCAGCAAAAAGCAAGCTGCCCCTTAAAGGAGGAAGAAAGGAAGTTTGGAATGGAAACCTCCAAGTTGTTGTCTGGAGAGGTTTGACAACTGATCCCAAAATGTTTGTGGAAATAAAAGCAAACACTTGTGCTCTGAACAATTCACTTATTAAAGGAAAAAAAATCTGAATAAGAAGAAACAAAAAAAACCCAACATCTTTATGCAGTAACAGCCACCTCTGATATCTGCAATTAATTTTAAAGGCCTTCCTTTTACTCATCATCCCATTTTTTATCATTTTACAGTTTCCCTGGCTGACCAAGCAGACGCTGTCCCTGAGCTGTGCACCCAAAGCTGCCGAATACACATCTAAACTCCCTTCCCTACCAATGTTTCCTTGCAGGCAGAGCAGGAAAATGTCCCCCCAAGATCTCCTTAGTGCCCCGCACTGAACTTTGGCATCAGCTGGACGGGGCAGGTAGAGGGGATGGCACAGAGCTGGGCTTTGAAGAGCGACCCACTCCTGCATAGCAAAGTGCAGAGAGGAGTTTGTTGGTTTATCTAAATCCTCCTTCCCACAGCTGCCCCTGTGAACATCAGCCTCACCAACCTGGCTGTGTAAAAAGAGGCCAGTTGTGAAAGGTGGAAAAAAAATACAGCTTTGTGGCACCAGTAAATGAAATGTAAGAACTCTTTGTTGACCTGCATCCTTGCATCTGCAGATTAACTGATTATCAGCAGCCCCCACTGAAGTCACAGTAGGTAACTCTCTCCTCAGATTGCCTGCTCCAAGCCCACAGCCATAAAAATCACCTCTAAATGCTGAAAAACAGCCAGGCTACACAAGGGGAAGGGAAGATGGGCTGGTGGAAAACTTCCAGTCTCATCCATGAGAGAAAGCAAAACAAGCAGGAATATTTTAAAGCAAATAGAGTTAATCACATCAACTTTTTTTTTTTTTTCACTTGTAACATTTGTGTCTCCCCTTTCCCTTGCTTGCAAAGCCCTGAGGGGGTGAGGCCTAATTCCTACACATGGGAGCATGTAACCATCCCTTGTTCAGCAGTGTTTGGAGGGCTGGCTGGAATTCACCATCTGTATATTTAATTCTCTGCAGGGAGCTGGTCTTCCTGGCCCAGTCTCCTCTTTGGGGTAGATATCAAGCAATATCTCTGTAGTGTATCTTCTTCACATCTGGGCTCCCCTCTAAGCAAGAATAGAAGATGGGCTGGGAGGTTCCCAAGAGCAAGTTCAAATGGCCAAATGTCAGCTCAGCAGAAGAGATGGATAAGTTTGAACTGCCAAAAAATTATCAGAATCATAGAATCACAGAGTGGCTGGAGTTGGAAAGGATCTTAAAGATCATCTAGTTCTGATTCCCCTGCCATGGGCAGAGACACCAGAAGAATTGCAGAGAACTGGGTGTTAATCAGCAGAGACAGAAAGCCAGTCTGTGTGATGGGACAGTCTTTCTCTGCTGCTTTTAAAAGCTCCTGACATCTCAAGAAAGTGCAAACATAGCTCACTAATTCCCCTCCTCTGGCTGACAGGTCAGCTAAGGACATCTCCTCGATCCTATTTAGAGGTGGGAGATGGCATCAAGTGTTTGCAAGTCTGCATCTGCAGCCCTTTGAGCAAGGGGTGTCTGAAGGATCCTCTGGAAAAAGCTCTGTGAAACCCAATCAGCTTTGCCAGGTCTCCTTCTGTCAATTCATGGCAGCAGTGGCCAGAAATACAACCCAACACAGGATGCCTTTCCTGTGTTCTCAGTTGTGAAACACTGAGTGACAGTGACCTCAGCTGATTTAAAACTTTGTCCTGAGTATCTGACAAAGTGACATTCCTTCTTATGGGGGGAAAAACCCCAAACCCAAACAACTTTAATCCAGCACATCTATGGGTATTTTGGCAAATGAAAATGGGAGTTTTTGTGGAGGGGGAGCATCTTGGAGTTGGCACCAGGAGTCCTCCCGGGTGTGCCTGGCTTGGGGCTGGGCTGGGCTGGGCTGGGTTAGGGTTGGGCTGGGATTAAGGCTGGGACTGGGGCTGGGGCTGGAGCTGGGACTAGGGCAGGGTTGGAGCTGAGCTGGGACTAGGGTGAACTGGGCTGGTACTGGGCTGGACTGGGATTGGGCTGGGCCGGGGCTGCGGCCCCACTGGGTGGTGCTGTTATCCCTGCGCCGCCTGCGAAAGTATCCAGTTTATAAAATAAATGCAATCCAACGCCGCCTTAAACCACATGACATAACAGCAGCTTGCGAGCTCCCATTAAAATCTCAATTTGGGGAAATTGATTCTACCTCTGAGCAATTGCGATGCAATTACTCCAACAGGCAGCAATCAAGAATCACATCAAAACAACACCAAACTTTCATCTCCTGCCTCGCAACCACCACCACAACAAAAAGCACCTGTCTTGCAAACGCAACCCGGTTTCCATAAATATATATAATTTTTACGAAGGGCAGCGTGCGTGTCCCAGAGTGGAAGCTTGGACAGGGGCTGCTCTGGCTGGTGCGTTTGAACTGTCCTGTCTGGGGGCTCTATTCTGTCCCCCTCGTCTCCTGAAGGAGGTTTTGGGCTATTTACGGACTCAGGACATCAGGAACGAAGTCGCCCCCCCTGCCTTGCACGCTCCAGCTGCCCATCCTCTCCCTGCGCACAGATGTGCCCATCCCAGCCATGTCCCACATCTGTCCAGCTGTCACCCCCCACCTTCCTTCCCTCGGAGCTTGTAAACCCCCCAAGCACTTTGCAACCAGGGGAGTTCAGGGAAAGCTTTGTGTCCCCGCTCCGGTCTCGATAACCGCGGTCAGCCCCGGGATGAGCAGTCCAAGGGAAAGGGGGAAATATTGGGGAGGATGTTTACAGTTCTCATCAGTGGTCTGCAAGGAATTACTCGATTGACTTAGCGCAGCGGGGAGCAGCTTTAGTGGCAACCATCAGAAGGGAGGATAAATGAATAACCTCATGCATGCCGGCTAGCGCCGGGCCGGGCAGGGAGCGCTGGGCAGGGGAAGTGGGAAGAATCGAGGTTCCTTATAAAAACAGCCGGGGAGGGGGGAGCCAGGAGGGGACCGGGAGCCTCAACAGGTCCGGAGGAGGAAGGGCCATGCAGGGAGCCGGGGGACATGCGGCCGGGGGGGCCCCCAGCCCCCGCCCCGCTTACCTTGGCGGCCGCATCAGCCTCTCCAGCCCCGCGGGGGTCGGTGCAGGCAGCGGCGGCTTTTAAAATATTTTTTTTCCAGGAGGGGTAAATAACACAAAAATAAAAAAACAAATAAAATAAAGCTCATACGAAATAAAATAGTAAAAGCCCCCGAGGGTCGAAGTGGGGGTGGCGGGGGGGGTGGAGGCCGAGGGGCGCGGGCAGCCCCCCGCCCTGCGGGCAGCCCCGGCGGGGTGCAGGCGGCCTCGCTCAGCGGGACGCGGGGAGCCGCATCGCCCTCCCGGAGCATGTGAGAGGCAGCGGAGGANCCGCGGAGGGGGGCTGGGGGTCTCCGCTGCAACACCCCCGACCCCCAGCACCCCCTCTCCGTGTGCAGGCAGACAGGGCTGGGGGACGTGGAGGAGGATTTCAGGGTTTTCCCGAAGCGGTGGGGATGCTCAACCTGCAGCAGGAGGGCATGAAGGGGAAGTGGGGTTTGGGAGGCACCCCCCTCTTCAGCCCCTGGGGTACGTGTAGGTGCTGAGAGCATCTTTACATTGATGGGGGATCGTGACAAAGACTGGGACTGGGGGCGGGAGGAGGACCCTGAGCAGGACTGTGTGGTGGGGAAGGGATAGAGACCCCAGGCTGCCCTGAGAGCCCCTCAGCGTAGTCGCCCACCCCAGCTGCCCCAGCAGCCAGCATTGCCGAGAGCTGGGCAGGGTGGCAGCTTGCCCCCAGGTCTCCCCACAACTCCTGGGGTGAGCACCCGTCTCCCAGAGAGGCCTGTGGGGGCTGGTTTTGGCATGCATGGGTACCGGGGCGATGGGAAAGCTCTGGGTGCCCGGCTGTGCCAACCAAAGTGTCAGACACACAATTAATTACTGCAGCCCCAGAGCCACAAACACTAAATATGCTGTCGCCGTAGTGCGTGGATAATAGCAGCCCTTTGCAAAGTGTTTCTTTCTTCCCTTTCTCCTCTGTGTGCAAGAGACAGCGACTGCAGAGACCACACAGCAGCTCTCCAGTGCTTGATTAAGTCAGCAGTGAAGACAAAATGTGCCTGTACAGCTCAGGCTTAAGGAGGGATTTGAGTGTGTGTAAGGTACAAATTAGAAAATGGATGTGATTTAATCACAACAAATCTAAACAGCCCTGCTACAGAAACCTTGCCATCAAAGACGGCTTTCTCTTAAATGTGGACACAGTGAGTGCATAGTCCTGACAAAGGAACAACGTGTTTGGGGATGAGTTATTAAAGCAGGAACTGAGAGAAGACTGAGGAAAGCCTGATGTATACCAGATAAGTTATCGGTTATAGAAGGAACGGTTTCCTTCCGTAATAATTATTTGCAAATCAGTCCTCAGTTCTGGATACTGTGGAGTCTGGACACCACAGCAGAGACAGAGCAGCTTCTGTCAGGCTTGGGATGCTGCACAGACAGGAAACCAGGCACAGACCCTGCCTGGGAGAAGGTAAACTGCTTGTTCGGAGGAGCCCAAGTGAATGCAGCAGACAAAGAGGAGGGGGGAGAAGTGATGTCAAGCCCAGGCCTTCCTGCAGGTGTGCACAGTGGGTCGGGTGCGAGTCCCAGGCTGTAAAATACTGTACACTGGAGCGTTACTAATCCCAGCTCCTGGGGACTGTGCCCCTGCTGGCTGGGGGGGCATTGCCACCGCAACCACGGCAGCTTTGGCTGTGCTGGGGAAGGGCTTCCCTGAGAAGACAAAGCACAAGACAGAAGAATGCTAATGCACAGGGCGCTGAGGTGCCTTGGTAACAGCAGCAGAGCATTGCGGCGGCAGCAAATTGGTGCTGAGCCCGGTTCCTGCTGGGAACCAGGAGGCTCCAGCAAAGCACAGCTGAATTCGTGGGAACTCTCAGAAGTCTCCGCTGGCCACTTCTCCCAGCTCTTATCAGCGCGCCCGTTAATCTTTGGCATCACAACAGCAGTTGGCACCTCCAGTTCCAGGTGCAAGGTGCATGTCTTTGACCTTGCCATTTCCTCCATAAACACCCTGCGAGGTGTAGGAGCAGCAACGGCCCTTCATGGGCACCCTCTGCGTGAGCTTCACCCCTGCAGTGACAGCAGCACCCAGCCAGGAGAGCATGGTGGGGATGACTGAGGCTCCTGGGGCAAGAGAATGACTCCATGGTGGGTGGACTATTGTTCCTGCAGGGGAACTCCAAGAGTACTGATGTAAATTTGGTCCCCATGTGTAAAGTACAGACAGGTTAAAATTAGATCCAGCATGTTCAGTTTTCCCTTTTCTTTGCTTGTCTGGTGAATCCCCAGTTTAGTGCCTGTGACCAGTTTCTTAGTCCTGGAGATGAATTTGCCACTCTGCCTGTGCAGGGACCTTCCTGGCCACAAACCAAACAAAGCAAATAGTGCCAGTAGAGTTTGTCCTTCTAGATATGATTAAGACAATGCAATTGAACAGGCAGTTAAAGGAGGAGCTTGGCCATGGGAGAAGAGGAACGGTAGCATGAGACCCATTGTGAGGAGGCAGGTGGCTGTCCTGAGAAGCAGGAGGGCTCAGGTGACCTTGGGAATATTGATGGGTTGGGACATGCCATAGAATCATAGAATGGTTTGGGCTGGAAGGGACCTTAAAGATCATCCATTTCCAGCCCCCCTGCCATGGGATATGTGGCAGAGATCACAGCTCACTGACACCGATGGAAATCGTCTTCAAGAGTTTGTGGGCATCACCAGGCTGACATGAAGGTGCAACCAAGAGCGTGAGACACACGAGCTTTTCATCTGCCATTTCCATCCATGCATGAGGATTGCCTAAACCTATTTTTTTGAAGGCATTTTCCATGCTGCAGCTATCTTCCTTGACCTCTAAAAGATCTGACTGATCCTGATCTCGAGATGAAAGATTGCCACCTCACAGGCTGTGAACACCCGTCTGTGAGATTAGGCCCTGAATTATTAATACAATCAATGACTACCTCTTTTCATCCTGGAAGAGGCACAAAGGAAAGCTACGGGGGCCCTGAAAGGGAGGGAGGATTCTCAAGCAAGGGGGAAGAAGTCACCAGTGGAAACTGGTTTTCTTTGGGTGGAAATGCCTCCTGTGTCTGTTTTATTTTGGAGGCAGGAACAATGGCGCCATTCAGGAGGCGACAACCCAGCTGTGGTGGTAGGGCTGATGGTGGCACTGGGAAACCTCCCATGGGGACTGTGTCCCCAAGGGAGGGCATTCCTCCTTCCAGCCCCTTTCCTGCATTCAGTGCATCATGGACTGCACTAAAATGGGGGTCAAAGAGCCTGAAGTGCAGAGCTAAAGCATGTGGAGCCACGGAGGAGAGGAGGAGCTGGGGAGCTGGGGGGTGTGTTCATCCTTGCAGTGCCACAAAGCTACCAACACCTACACTCACAGGTGAGACCTGACCTGCAGGCAGGTGACAGAGCCTCTGTTTTGTGGGGTGCATGGTGGGGTTTCTTCACCATGGGAAGGATGTGGATATCACCAGACTGGAGTGAGGGATGGACTGCAAGGCCATGCTTTTGCTGCCTGGAGCACAGTCACCTTTCCTTTCCCCTCTTCCCTGTGGAAGCTTCAGTGTGGAGGTGTTGTGACCGTGTGCTGCTGGGTCTCTGTCCTGATCTTTACATTTTTCCTTGGCTTGAGCCTGACCGACCTGTTTGGGACATTTTGGTGATATTGGTTCCTTTCTCCTTTCCTGGTTACATTTGGGAGAAAGGTACCATGGCCCCGTCCTCATCAAGGACCAGAGAAAACTCCCCAGTTCTGAGCCCCACATAGAAAATGAAGCTAGTTGGAAACCAAAAATAAAATACTATCTTTGCTCCATTTTTCAAGAGGTTAAAAAAAAATTTCTGTGCTAGTGAAGCTGTTCTTTCTGGGTGGATAATGTGAAGCATTGCTTCAGTGCTGGCCAAAATGTCTGAGAAACATTTTTTCCCCTCCTTTTCATTAAAGTTGGTATTAACATTGCAAATAAGATAAGAAAAGAAGAGTTCAGTTACAATTATGTAGCGCTTTGTGATCACAAACAGATTCTGTAATCCCTACTCAGGGGGTTTCAGAGCTGAATTTAGCTTATTTCAGAGTGCAAAGTTGAGCTCAGCCAAGACAGCTCTCCTAGTCCTTATGATCCTCATCTGTGCTCTGGTCACACAAGGGACCCATGGCAAGCCAAGCTGCACAGCCAACAACATCTCACAGATGCATCAGCTGCCCTGGCTGGGCACCAAACCTCCTTTTTGCCTATGCAGCTATTTATTAATATTCTTCTACCTATTAAACTGATGCTTGCTTCAAGCATCGAAACCTGGTACTGGTTCATCTGCAGCTGCTGATGGGCTCATTCCCAGAGATGTGAAGCTCTTCACTGTGGCTGGAAGTGAGCATTTATGGGCTCTGACCTGGTCAGTGTTGTCCTCTCCTAAGCAGGACCGTGGCCCATGGGCATTGGCAGGATCCTGAGCAAGTGAGTGGAAATATTCCTCCTCCCTCACCTGTGTTTCTAAACTGTCTGACCTTAAAGTATTTGCAGCAGGCATGAGAGTAATCCCTGGGTTCAGCATGGCCATCCTGTGTTTAAATTTAGGCATGAGTTCAAATACCTGACTGAGAGCCTTGGAGTGACATTTACAGTAGAGTAACCCCTGGCACTTAATGGACTTAACAGAGCAACACAATCCACACTGAATGTGAAATTCAGTGCCAGGCTGTGCATGGATAAAGCTACAGGGAGATGGACAGGAGTCAAGTGCATCTGGGCTTCTGGAGAGCAGCCCCAGCTGCTCGTGGCTTCTGCTGTCATTCCTTGACTTTATGTCACGAGATGGAAAGAGCAGAGGATGGAAGGTCAGTGGCAAGAGGATGCCCTCTCCACAGAAATAGTCCTCTGCTGTGCCACAGAGCTCTACCTCCATTTCCAGGCAGCTGTTAGAGAAACATTTTTACATCATTATGTCTCCTAGAGCGATCTACAAAGAGTAGCTTAGGGAGGCATTAGCGTTTTATGTGAGTTTAGGTTGCAGATTGCAAAAGTGCTTTGTCCCTAAAATGCTGATTAGGTTTGCTGCAGACACTGGTGCGTTAGAGGCAAGTCTGGCTAGAAGGTGAGTAAAAAGTCACCTGCCAAGCAATTTGGAGAGCTTAGGCCTCTGCAGATAATTCAGTTCCATCAGGTGACTCCTGCAGGACACCACCAGAAGAGTCTCCGGTTCCGAAGGCTGCACCTGGAGAGTGAGTGGGGAGGTAAAATCAAATTCAATTGAAAAGTTCAGCTGAGGATTCTGGGGTTTTTCTGGAAAGATAGTGTTAACTTCAACATCAATCACTAGAAATAAAGATTAATGAAGGTCTGAGCTCCAAAAAGCAAAGGAGCAATAATGGAGGGTCTCAATACCAGCAAAATGGCGTGAAGACCCTGAAGAAGAAGCAGTGAATAATTAATACAAATGTCAATAATACAAAGGCACCTTAGACCTTTCTGCCTGTTTCAGGCTATGCTCTGCGGGGAGATTAGCCAAGCATCCCAAATCCTTCTGCCCCACCGTGCAGGGCTGATGTCCCCCCTCCCCGGGCCCAGCCACCCTCGCCTCGCTGCCGCTGCCGGTGACTCGCTGTCACTCCCTGCTCCGCTCCAGCGCCTCCTCACCGGGGGAATACAAATTGGGCAGCACTGAAGCATATGGAGGGGAAGAATGCTCAGCTGTGAATTTCGGGGATGGGTATTATACAAACCCAGCCACCAGCACGTCACCTTTTCAAAGGCTTCAAATCCGCTACAAATTGCTTCTGAATGACAATGGGAATTTCTCGCCCTTCACAAAGCCCCCGTATTAGCATCTTTATTGGAATAAACTAGCTAATTCCTGCAGTCGAAGGGCTGGTCTGGAGAATCCGTAATTCTAATTAGATGGATATTCATCAGCACCCTGGTGCTTGCGGGGTGTCTAGTCCAGCGAGGGGCTGCCACCTGCCCAAGTGTGGATCAGACAAAGGGAAGGGGAGCGTTCAGTCCCTGGGGCCAGCAGCAAAGCAGGGACCGAGGGGTCCTTGTAATCCTCAATTTGTTCTTTGTGCCATTTGTCAATTCCCAGGCACAGGGTGGGGAGCCTGTACGTGCAGGAATAATGATAAATCTGTGCCCTTCACTGTCTGTCAGGTCCCTGTATGGCAAATAAACCTACAGCTAAGCCAGGCTGACTGACTGTGGCCTGGCTGAAACACTTTAGGAGTAGAAGGAGATTCAGTCAGTCTGTCTGTCCATCCTGAATAACTGCATAACAGCTTGTCATTAATTTATCTTGCATTTATCTTGGAGAATGGTTGTGGGTTTCCTCCAAACCAAGGGCTGATGCCTTGCAGTTGGCAGTGGTGCACAGATGAAATTTCTTCTTTGTTGCTACCAATGGATTCCATAAAGAGAAAGGAAAAAGAGAAGAGATAAGCAAAAATCCATAAACATAAATATCCCAAAACTAAACCTTGATGATTTTTCAGGGGAGCAGAGCTTATTTCTCACTATGCATTGAAAACGTGAAGACGAGGGAGGGCTTTTCCTGGAGGCATGCTCCCTGGAGCAATAATTAATTGGGCATTCACAGGGCAGCACTGGCCTGGCTCATAGCCAGGATGGCTCACGACTGTCCCAGGAGTGTCCCCACAAAAAATCCTGATCTATAATGCAGGTACCAGCCATGCTGTAGTAACTGCAGTGTTATCAAGAGGGAGAATGAGTGATGTGCCTTCCTGCCTGTAGCAGGTATCTTTCATCTCTGATCTGTTTGGCCAGAAGTGGCTCAGATCAGTTGCGTTCAATGGCTCTCAATGTCAGCAGGGCAATATTTTCCCTTTGTTTTTATGTTAAACTCTTGGATTTAACCCATGGGGCATGGCTGTTCAGGAGCATTGAAGTCTCCACGGTGTCATTTGCAGGGGACAGATCCTTCAGATTTTATTCTCTTACAAGGTCAGGCTTGGTGGAGGAATGCTGAAAATGTCTCATCTCTGTGCTGAATAAACACAGCCTGAGGGCAAAGCAGGGCTAGTTTTGACACTGTCTGTCTAATTGTCAGAACAGTGAAGCCCCCCAGATGTGCAGCATCAGAGGCAAAGCTGGTGGCTCCAGAGTCCTTGTAACTGCTGTGCCTCTCCCAGTGTGCTGTGGACCAGGCAGAGCAGCCAGCCCATGCCAGGCTGCTGCCCCCATGCTTCCCCCAAGGATAAATCTGTGCCCGTGGTGTATCCTGAGAGCAGCTCCCTGCCCTTCACGCAGAGCACCAACCACCCAGTGTGCAAACCCATTCCTTTCTCTGCCTCCCACCTCTCCGAGGGTTAATGGAAACAGGAGATGGGCTGCTGAAATGCCAGTAAACAAGGCTCAGCTGCTGAGGGGGAGAAGGTCAAAGGACAAAAATGAGAACAAGCCTGTGCGCAGCCCGGCGGCTGCTGCTGCCACCTGCCCTGGCCCCAGGATGGAAATTGCTGCTTGACTTCTCCTTTCCTCCTGTTGAAGGTGTCACCCTTCATCCAGGCTCTGTTTGTATTTCAATGGATTTGCCAGAGGCTTTCTTCTCCCCCAGACCAGTGGCTGAGGGTCCCATGGGTGCAAATTTTCTCATTCTGGGTTTTTCTAAGATGGAGACACAAGAGTTCCTGCTGAGGAGGGGATTTGACCTAAAACGTGCAGAGCAGTGAGATTTGCTTCCCATCACCCAAAAGCTGCCAGGCCACCCCCTGCCTGATGCAACACCTTACTCAGGCAGATTGCAGAGCCTGAACCATGGTGCTGCCTGTTTTGTGATCATGGGTGAGCCTTGCTGCAGACTTATTTATGCTGGAAAAAAAGGTCTATTTGAGAATATTTTCCCCAGCCACTGATAGGCAGCCACTGCTGGGGTGGGATGTAGGAGCCTTGATATAGGCTTTCCTATCCCTTGCCAGTGCTCCCATCCCAAGTATCAGCCATCTTTCAGCAGTGCTCTGGTGATGGGATTAACGTGCATTAGGAGGTTTTGTTCTCATCTCTCCCTGGGAGGATCAGATGCAGTGAAATATCTCATTTTGCTGGTTGCTTTTTGAAAAATGTGTGGTATGTGTTAATGTTAGAAAGGCAAGGTCAAAGGAACAGGACCACAGGACACAGGGCTGGAAAAACCCTTTTAGGGCAAGGATTTTGGTCCATGTTATTGTAGCCCTGTTTGCCCTGTTTTAGAAGCAGTGCAGTTGTTTACCCCCAGCACATGTGCTGCAAGGCTGTTCCTGGATCCCAACTGTTTTCTGTGAAGAAATGTGGAAGAAAAGCTGCGGATCTTGTGTCACTTGTCCTTCAACAAGAGAAAAAGCCCTGTGCCAGCTCAGCACAAGCTCCATCTGCTGCACCTACAGGCATTATCCTGCCTCGGGAGGTTTCTGCTCTACCCAAGAAATACAAGTCGTTGCTGATATTTATCCCAAAGTGTTTCATTGGCCATTTTGGCCAGAGGAAGGTGAATTTGAGTTTGAGCAGTTTTGGCAGAAATCAGCCCTGAAAGGAGACTATCTTCAGTTTGTAGAGAACACTGATGGCGTGGTTTAGGAAGGATGTTAAGAGTAACAAATCCAGCTGAAAGAAGCATCCATGTGAGCAAGTTTAAACACCAAAAGCCATTTAGGAAGCATTGATACATTGCTGCTGGCATCAGGTACAGCTGTTAACTGAGCCCTTTGATGGACAAAGTGTCAGTGACATCCCCTCCACATACCTCCTGCATGCTTGATCTGTGACCCATTTCTCCTGTGGGGCCAATGCCCCCAGCTTGACCTGCTCGAGTCAGAGTCATCTCAGCCTGAAACTGTTCCTCATGTGGAAGTAGAAGTGGTTTTAGGTCAGCTGCTTGGGGATAATTTATACCTCTAGTACACTTCAAGTGTGGAAGTACACATCTATATTTCTAGGCACTTCTAGTTTTGTGGGTATGGTACCAAGAGCTCTCTGGAGAATTCCCTAATAATGATGCCTCACATGCTTTTCTTGGCTTCTCCCTCCTTCCTGGATCACAGTAATGGATAGGTGTCCAAAGAGGGTTGCACTTTTCTCCAAACAGATGTGACACAGCAACAACCAGGGTGACCACTGAGTGCTCCTGGGCCACACACCTGCCCTATGGCTTGGAATGAGTCCCACACTGAATGGTACAAGTGGGAGGGTTATGAACCCTTTCAAGAAAGAGATTTCCAAAGACAGGAGTGTTTTCCCAGTGCTGGAGTGAAATAAGTGGTAGCAGTGGCAGAAACATTGTTTTTGTGGTGAAGAAAACGTTGTGTGGCCAGTGCCAATACAGAGTGATCCACCTTCCTGGAAGAGTCTTTGAGCAGTTTGTTTCCCTTTGGCTGTTGGCACCCTTCTCCGTTCTGTTCCCTGGGGATTTGAGCTGAGCTGGTGTGTTTTCAAAAGCCAGGTCTCCAAACCCAATGCAGTTGTTGAACCAGAGGTACATTTGCCAGAAATTGCCTGGACTCAGACCTGACTGTGAGCTCTGTCCAAGCCATCCTGGACCAGAGCTGTTGGCCCATCAAAGTCAGCAACCATGGACGGAGTGGGTGAGGTGCTGAGGTGGTATTGGCTGATATTTTGGCTGCCAGGCTGGGGTGGGAAGGCACAGGTTATGTTTTAGGAGGGATGAGTCTTCTGTCCCCAAGGCATGAGTGTTGCTGGCTCCAGCTCCCTCATGCTGAAAGTTTTAAAGGTTTGAGTGCACATAGAATATTGGAATATCCTGAGCTGGAAGGGACCCACAGGGATCATTGAGTCCAGCTCCTGGGACATGGGATACTTGACAGGCACCACTGGACATGAATATTGAATAGACCCTTCTCCAACATTTCTTATAAAAGGGACGAACTTTGTGTGTCTTTTATGTTCTTCACCTCCACAGATCCCCAGCTACACCACGGGACCAAAATTACCTGGGGTGAACAGTTCTTGAGGGGATGTGATGGATCTGGAACAACCCAGCAAACCACACAGTGCTTTAGGGGATGAAAAGGAGCTGGTGCTCTTGTGGGGGTGGAGTACAGTCCCTCCCAAAAGCCTCTAAAGGCAGATGGGGCACTAAAAGGCATTTATCACAATGCTGTGATTAGCAGCCATGATTCTGCTCATGGGAGATTTCCATTACAAAGTTAATAATGCACTGGTAGGAGGCAGAAGGCAACCAAAGGCTGACTTTTTCAACTGTTAATTATCAAGGTCACACTGCATTTATGTTGGATTTTCCTGCTGTTGTGTTTTAATTTCATTACAGTTATGTTTGTTAGGATAGAATCACAGAATGATTTGAGTTGGAAGGGACCTTAAAGACCATCCAGTTCCAACCCCACCACCATGGGCAGGGCCATCTTCCACGAGATCAGGTTGCTCAGGATATAGCTGGGATGAGCATGGATGAGCATTCAGAGAATTCCCCATGCAGAACAAGAATTTTTTTTTTCCTTCCCCCAAACAGTCAGTTCATGCACTGCTTGTTCATAGCAGCATATTTCTGGAAGACAAGTAGTTTTCTTCCCTTTAAAAGGACTTGGGGAAAAAGGACCATCATTTCCCGGCAGAAATTTTTCTGAGGAGGATATTTTTGTGCCTGGCTAAGGAGAGACATATAAAGGTCATAGAAAATTAAAATCACATGCTCAGAACATTTTGGGGCAGGTGTTTTTCCTAAGCCAGAATTCAGTACTTGGAGGGTGTATCCCAGGATTTACATTCCTCCTAATATGTCACCTGTTGCAGTAGTACAACTGGAGGGCTAATGATTTCATACCCCAAGCAGCCTGGTTTCTCTGGACCCAGCTCAGCAGCAGTGCTCTGAAGCTCTGCAATTCCTGCAGCTCGCACTGCGCCTCGGCTGAGCGCTCCGGTCTGGCTGCTCATCGCTGCATTTCACTTGGCATGTAGGCTACGGATGAGGAATGCACAGAATTTCCTTTTCCACCCCGTCAGATCCTCTGTCTCGAGCCTGGCCCAGCCCCAAGAGCACAACGGATGCAGCTGGAGAAGGGCAGGTCCAATCTTGCTGCTAAGCCCCAGTGACACTTAACCTCCTCTGCTGTGCGATCCGCCAGCAGCTGGAGCTGGATGCAGTGAGTGGCCGAGCATCAGCTGCTGCCTGTTGGAACAGCTCGTTTGTGAGGGGAGAGGAGCTTATTTCCCAGGCTGGAGGAGGTGATGGAGCCTAGGGCTCCTGTGGGAGAAGAAGGAGGTGGCCTTGAATCTGAATGAAGGTGTTATCCTGATTTTGCATCTCGATTTCTCTGTTGGTGTTGGGCTGTGAGAGCAGGTAATGGGACCACAGGCTCTGCCTGCTGAGGGTTGCTGCCAGCAGCTTGGTCCCAGCAGGAAAACCAACCCCAACTAATTGTAATTCCTTAGTGTCAGCAGCAGTTGGGAATCAACAGGGAGCTTTGAGCTATCAAATAATGAGGCTGGTTAATCCCTTGTGTTGCTCCAGAAAGGTGTTTGGGAGGAGCATTACTCTTTGGGGCAAACATTTCTTGGTGCCACTGATGCTCTGTGAGACAGAGAGGCTTTCCCACAGGTCTGTTGGCTTTGTTGCAATGGGGGCTGCAAACAGGGGATCAAATTCTGTCTTATCTCATCCTTAAAAATTATTTTTCTTGGCTTGGGATGGAACATTAACTGGCTTCTTTCCTAAAGCAGCTGTACAGCAAAGATGGGATCGAATGAACCTCCTTCCCTTGAGCTTAGGAACAACTCAAGATGGGTACAAAGCTGCTATTGCATCACTGGTACAGAAATAACTATAATTCACACCATGTACAAAGATACCAGAGTCTGATTACTACCAGCAATGGCTGTATTGGTCACAACTCTCTTTATTGCATCAGGAAAGCAAGTTATATCCCAAGGATGTTTCTGAGAAATGAAAAAGAGGTTTTAGTTTTGTTTGGTTTTTCCTTTTTTTTTTTTTTTTTTTCCAGTGGAATTATCCCAGCAAACAGTGTATAAATTGCTGGAAGAAAGTCAGACTTCAAAAGACATTAGAAAGTATTCCTCTTCCTCCCCAGACTATAGATTTCCTTTATTGGAAGAACAGTGCCTGGAAAATAGCCTGTAATAAAATTTGCTGTTTAATTAGACTTCATTTAATTTATGTATTTAATTTTGCTGGAATGGTTAAAGACTACTGATGTTGAGGGAATTTCCTTTTTGTTTTTCCTGTGTATTTCCTTATCTTAGAATCTTTAGGACTGTCAAATGTTTTCTTCTGGTTTTGCTAGGAGGTCTTCCTTAGCTGTGTAGAGGCAAGTTTGCCTAATAATGTTTATTAACTTAATCAAAATATTAACAAAGACCTCTTTTAAACAAAGTGCTGGCTAGGCACTGGAATGAAATAACTGTTAACAAAACCTATGAGTTTAAACTAGAAAGGAACTTTCTGCATTCAGCTTTGTGTTCCTAATGGTGTCATTATTTTGCTATTTAGTAGCCATATAAAGCTCAACTCTCACTTGGATTTTTCACATCAAAAATTACCAAGAAGCAAAAGGTAATTTCTACAGAGAAGTTTTTCAGGCTTCTCTCGCCAGCAAAAAGAAATCTAAGCTTAATCCTAGATATTGATGTCTCTGGCCTCTCGGCCAATTGGGTTGGATTTAGTCTAACCCAAAGCAATTGTCAGGTCATGGTGACTCTGGAAACAATTTTTTTTTTTAACTGAACTACTTTGTTCTTGTCTCTTCCTTCGAGTTGCTATGAAGCAAAAGGCTTCAGTTGTCTTTTCTCCAGAGATTTCAGCAGGAGCAGAACAAGTGCCGTGCTAATGAAATCCCGTCTTGGTTTAATCTGAGCAGGTATTTGGGATAAACTCTGTTTGTTCAGTGACCCCCCAGCACAGAAGTGCCCTGGGCATGGCTCAGGCTGTGGCACAGATCTTTGGAGAGCCAGTCTGGGGGCTGAACGCAGGCAGTGCTTTGCAGTCCTGCTGTTGTCCCTAGCTCCTGGTGCTCTGCTGGCTATCCCAGGGACAGAGGGGAGGGGGAAAGGTAACTCTGGTCTCCTCTGAATCTCTGGGAATTCCTTTGTAAGGTGATCAGCCACCAAAGAAGTGCCTTGTCACCCTTCTCACTGTATTGGGATGCTGAGCACTGATGGGGAGGAGGAAGAATGCTTCCACCCTACTGCTTGGCAAAGCATCCCAGGGCCCTGAGCCACTTGTGCAGGCTGTACATGATGTACCAAATTGTCTGCAGCAGGCAGGTAAGGGCACCTGAGCAGTGTGTGGTGTGGAAAACTCCCTCCCAGCCTCTGAAGCATGTTGCAATGATGCAGGATGTAGAAAATGGACAGCATTTGAAGTGTTTCCTTATAGGATAATCAGAGGAAGTCATTGTATTAAATATCCATTTGTGTCATTAGCCTTTTATTTGGTGCTTTGTCCAGACATCCTGTTTGCTTCCCATTTGAAGTAATGAATATATTTCCCTTGTGCCGGGTCCCCTCCAAAGCTCTGATGGAGCAGTGAAGTGAGCTGAGACCAGTCGTGTCCTCAGTGGGGAAGGACATCTCCAGACTCACCTCATGTGAGGAGTTTTGGATAAATATAGAGCAGCGTTTATTGGCTGTCCTTAAACCACACTCCTGCACTGCCCAGAGGTCACAGTTACCTGCTCCCTGTGCTACAGGGAAGGAGTTTCTGGCATTTGGGACCTCATGCTGCTGTGGTGGGACATTGCAGCAACATCATTGGGTCATCCTGACTGGCCCAGAGATCTGCTCCAGCTCCCAGGGTGCACACAGCAAATGCTGAACCTTAATTCTGTACATTAGGAGGTGCCAGGTGCAAAGAGTTTTGACCTCTCAGTCTGTAAACTTGGAAAGTCACAAAACTGCTCTACAACCCTCTCCCTGTCTCCTTCCAGTTCTCGCTGAGGAAGGTCCCACCACCTTTCAGGCAGGCAGGGTCAGTGTCCAGCTGCCTGTGTGCAGTGATTGCTTCATGCCTGCTGCCTTAGCCATCCTCAGGGGCTGCACCTGCGATCTCCCCAGCTGGCAGCAAAAGCCACTGTTTCTAAATTCACGTCTGGGAAAAAAGGTGCAGGTTTTGCATGTGGGGCCTGGAGGAGGGGGCATGACACATGCTAATGAGTGGAGTATAGCCCCATCCAAGGTGCACCTTAAATTCCGTGAGGAATGCTGTGCCAGCACGTGGGACCCTGCCCAACAAACAGCTGGAGGAGCTGCAGAACCCCCTTGAGGGCCTGACCAGAGTGGGGAGTGCAAGAGGGAGGGAACCAGCTCTTTGTGTCTGTCAAACAAGTGCAAGCCTCTTTTGTGCCAGGCTGGGAAGGGTTAATCAGGGAAGCACAGCCCCTGAGGACCCGGGCTGTTGTTCTATGCAGATTGGCTTGTTCTTGTTTCTTCTATTGATCGCAATCACTCCGAGCTGTGCCTGTAACAAACTGCCTTAAATCATTGCAATCATAATAAGCACACCTTGGTAAATAATGCATGAGAAGTCCGTAAGCCTATATTCATTAGAAGGAAGGTGCATGTGGACCTTGGTAATAATCAGGGCTTGAGATGAGGCTTGGCTGGTTGGATTGAGATGTAGTAGCTGCTAAGGATGAGCCCTGAACTGAGCTGGGTTTCAGGAAGGCTCCCCAGCCCCTCAAGATGTTGGAAACATAGACAGGCTCTTTTTCACATTCATGAATTTTGCACGAGATGTTTAAAATGCCTCCAAGGTTCACAGCATAATACAGGTTGGGCGGAAGCAGGCTTGTGGCAAGTCTCCAAATAGCATAATAGCAAGGCATCACAATTAATAGTGTTTAATATACCTTAGTGACAACAAAGCACGCAGTGGGTAACAAGTTTTGCTGTGAAAGCCTCATAGCCAAGTTAATGGTCTGGATATTAGAAGCCTTTGCTTTAAAATGCAAATTAAAAATGCTTAGTTTTCCATTTGTCTTGAGGAGTGGTGTTAGAGCATGGAGCTTCTTTAGGGCAATTTTGCTTGGGCTGGGGGTTTGTGTAGTGCTTTGGCCAGACCCTAGAGCAGGGCAGGCTCAGGTGCTGTAGCCTTCATTCGAAGGTCCACAGGGCAATTTGCCGGAAAAATTGGTTGTGCGGTAATCTCCACCTCCTTTCCATTCTAGGGAGATGACTTTTTTGTTTGTGTTAAGTGGCAATGATAAGTTTGGCTTTTGTATGGTTAGAGGAGACTGAGGAGGAGGCAGAAACGTTCCTGGTTGTATCAGACAGCTGCGGATGGTGATGGGTCATTTCACTCCATTATGGTTTCTGGCAAGTGAGTATTAAAGGGGGTGTGAGGGCATCGTGTCTCAGCGATGACTTCATTTGGCTGTCTAAACAAACAGCCGCTCCTCACCAGGTGCAAAAGGTCTTGTATTTGTTTTTTTCCTCTGTGAAGGGAAAAGAAATACCTAAAGTTAAAATAGCACCGGTGGGTCGTGTCTGCTGAACAGCCATGGTGGTCCCTGCTTCCTGCAAAGCAGCAGTGATGGGAGCAGGGAAAACTCACTCGTCCGTGCTGAGCCCCCGTGGGGTGCCTGCATGGACAGATGGGTGGGTTCCAAAGCCCAGAGCCCCAAATTCAGACCTTGTGCTCACACTGGTTGGCTCTAGGCTGTCTGTATCCAACATGCAGGTCTGCTGGGAGCACCCACAGTGGGCTGGGCAAGGTCTGAGCCTGCTCAGGACATGAAGGGCAGTGGTCAGTAAGGCCCTGGAGGTTTGTGCTGGTGGAGGGATGAGCCTCTGGTGTGCTTGATCTACCTGAGATTAATTGGCTTCTCCTGGAACACAAATGTGGGCACTGATCTTGTGCATGGTCAATGATTCTGGCCTTGAAAATGGGTGAACGTGTCTGGTAACTCAATTTGCAGCCCACTTCCAGCCCTCCTCCTGCCCCATCCTTCACTGGTACTTGCACAGAGAATCACTGCATGGTTTCAATTGGAAGGCACCTTAAAATTCACCTATTTCCACTGTCCTGCCGTGGGCAGGGATATCTCCCACTAGATCAGGTTGCTTAATGCCCCATCCAGCCTGGTCTCAAAAGCATCTGGATGTTTACCTCACCATGAATCAAACCTCAGCAATCCCACTTCTCTTGAAGTCAGGAAGCAGAAAATTTAAAAGTGCTGAGAAGTCTTCTGTCCCTGTAGAATGTCCTCCTTGAGAGTGCCAGGAGATCAGCTGGTTTGGAAGAACAGAACTTCTTCCTGAACCAAATCAGAGCACTTTATAGATGCAAATAATTTAAACTTATGTCAGACCCCTAAGTAGGCTGCATCTCAGATAAAATTATAAACCCCATCTCTCCTGTTGGCAGTCATTTCTTAAACTTTCATTAAACTGCTCTACCTTCATCTCCAAAGCTGTATTTTTGTCCTTGATACTGTTCCCAGAAGGCTATTGCAAAAGTTCACAGCTGGTGGCTATGGTTAAATATAAGGAATAATAGCAAAAAATTTTCCTCTCTGAAAGTACATTTCTGAGTGCCAAGCTCAGCCTTATCTCCAGGAACAGTCTGAGGAGCTTGAGATGATTTTTGAGTTCATGGGTTTTTTCCCGAATAAATTCGTTTTGCTTCTTTCTGATGTAATTAAAGAAATAAATCCCCCAGCAGCTCAGCCTACGTAAAGCAGAGTTCCCCACAGAAAAGTGATGATCCTAGCTAGTTTGTAGTTAAACTATATTTTTTTCTATATTTTTAGCCGCCTCGTTTGTCACAGAGAGTTCTGGAATGACAAAGAGAGAAAGTCAGTAAATTTTCAGCTGGTCCAGTTGGACTGGAGAAGAAAGATCAGCAAACCCTAGGAAAATAAATGGGGAAATATTTCCCAGCCTGCCTTCACCTTCAGAGCCTCGGGTGCTGCTGGCCTTTGCGCTGGCAATTTGTAGCCGTGAAACTGTCAGTCTGGCCAGGTTCCCCGGGAAGTGGAGCCCCGGCTCCGCGGACATCCCCTGCAGGGATGCGGGGCGCTGGGGCGGGTGCGGCGCGCAGCGCATCTGCGGGCTCGGCTGCTGCGGAGGGAGGAGCGCATCAGGGTCGCCTTCTTCGGTAACCTGAGCCAGGGTTTGAGCCACGGCCTCCAGAGGTGAAAGGCTAATACTCTGGCCTCCCTCCCTGCCACTGAGCCCCCCTTCTGCTTTGTCAAAGCGGAGCTCTAACTTTGGGAAATCACTCCTGCGTCCCACAGCCGATGGCTGAAGGGAGAGCGCCCTGCTCGGTGCGCGGGGATGGGGAGCGGCCAGCGCTGGCTGCTGGGCTCTTTGCTCTCTGATGGTCAGCAAACAGGCTGCAAAGAAAGCTCAGCACGATCCTGGACAAAAGGAGAGGACAATCAACTGGAAAACTGGCTGGGTTCAATCATGGCTGGCTGCCCTCACCCCTAACCATTCCCACCCAGCCCCTCCCCACCAAAGTCTGTCTCACAAGTGGTTTTCTCTAAGGTCTCAGCACAGCATGCAGAGGTATTAGGCTCATAAAGGGTTTCTTATTCACACAAAGTCCTGTGGATGCCCTGGAAGCTTGCACAGATTGCTCCTGGGTGAGGCCACAATGCTGGAAGTGGAAGGGGCTGGGATGTTCTTAAGGCTGGGAAATCCAGGCTGCAAAGAGAGGGGTAGTTAAAGCCCATAAATAGTTCTCAACTAATGAAATTGCTGGGTGGGGAAAAGGGGAAAATAGCTCTTTTTTAAAGCAGATGAGGCAAACATGCCTCCCAACATATTTTCTGCTCATAAAACTCAGCCTGGGTTTCTAGGTAACTAGTGGAGATACCCCAGGGAGAAGTCTCTAAGGGTTTCCCACAGTTGCCAGCTTTGAATAACCAAATGCTGGCTATCAAGTTAATTTGGTACAGAGCTTGGCTCACCCCATCCCACCTCTCCTGAGACTCACTTGTATATGGAGCAAACCTGAAAGCCTGGGGGGCTTCACCCACTGTTGGGATCCAACATTCTCCAAGTGCAAGAGCAAGAGAGATCATTTTTATATGACCCAATCTGACTTCCTGGCTAGCTCTGCTGAAATTACAGTTTTGTTCTCTGTCTGAGCACTGTCCTGGCTCCTAGGACTGCTCACCCTCTCACAGAGCCACATCCCTTGGATGGCTCATTCACCTGCTGGATCAGGCTTCAGAATCTGATGGACATTCAAAAGATTCTGGTCCCACTCGGGATCTTACTGTTTCTTTCTTTATGTTGTTTGACTTCTAAATTACTTTATTTCATTTTACTTCTAAATTGCTTTATTTCTAAGCAGCTGTTACTTTCTGGAGCTCAAATTCTCTGCTGATCTCAGCCTCCCCTTCAGTTTTGCCTACAGTCTTGCTGTGCTTTGTAGTGAGGCATTGAGTCCAGTCAAAGGCATGGAGAGGTTCAGATGTTGGGATGGATATTTTTTTCCTTGCTGGCCATGCTTTTCTTGCAGGACCAGGTTGCAAACAGTGGGAGGTAAGCAAGGAAAAGGGTTCCTTCCTTCCAATGTGAGCAATGGAGCTGGGAGTGACCAGCTCTCTTATTAAAATTATTTTGAATGTTTCTCGCTGACTCTTTGAGATATTTGGGTTTACCCCAGTCAGTGGAAATGAGCTGTCAGATCCCAGCTGAGACTTGACGTGAGCTGGGGCATTAAAAACAAATCAAACTGGATGAACATTTGGCTTACATGGAGCGTTTTTACGTACTGGTTCCTCATCTTCACTGGGATCCAGACAAGTTAATTCAGTGTGTGAATCATTATCTGGTACAATGCTGCAGTGCAAAGCAGTTTAGGGCTCTTGCCTGCCATAAACTGAGCCCTGTGTCCAGGGAAGCCTCGAATGGCAAAGAGGAGAATCCAGGTGGGTTAAATGCACCAGTGCTGCTTTGTGCACAGGGACAATTGAAATCTGAGTAACATGTTTTATGTTTTAGATAGCAACTATAGAGAAAGTAAAGAGTCAACTGATCACCACTGTGATATAAGAGGGTCCTGGGCTGCAAAAGACAAGATACTTTTCCTGTGAGCAGGCAGGGATGCTGGCAGGGACAAACAGAGATCCTTTACCCTTGTGCTTGAATTTAGTATTACTCACATGCCTGTGAAACAGGTGGCCACACAGTGGAGGTGCCAGGCAGTGCCTGTATCCTTCCCCTCATGCAGAGAAAGGTGAGCTGCTGATGTGTGTGGGTAGGTTAGGAGGGCAGAGATGGCATGTGCCTGCTTCCAGAGGGCCAAGCCAGAGGCAGGATGGCTGAATATGACTGCAGTGAAATCTGGTGATAAGTGCATTAAAATGTTTTTCTGCAGATGCAGAGGTCAGGTGTGGCTGAGAAAATTCTCAGTGTCTCAGGATTAATTAACACATTCTGTCAGTCTCTGCAAACACAAGCTGCTCTGGTGTTTGCAGAGTAGAAGGAGCTGTAAATGAAACAACAAACTTGTGCACTGACAAGTGAAGAGATTGTTGTCTTAATCAAAGTCTCAAAAAATTGTCTGGTGAATGAGTTCCAGACCAATCTTGCCAGGCCTGGGACTGGCCAGTCCCTGTGGCTGGCATAGGTGCTGGGCAGTGCCACCAGCTGCTCTCACCTTTCCAAGGTGCCCTGTGCTGTAGCTGTCCTTTTGGGTCTTGTTCCTGCTTTGTTTTGTTTTGCCCTAGTGGCCAGTTTCTGCTTCCCGACGTGGCTGTCCTTGCCCTGCTCCCAGCCACCCCACTGTCCCAGGCCAGGACAGGCTTCCTTGTTCAGGGCCTG
This sequence comes from Promerops cafer, assembly GCA_013398275.1. Classification (NCBI taxonomy): domain Eukaryota; kingdom Metazoa; phylum Chordata; class Aves; order Passeriformes; family Nectariniidae; genus Promerops; species Promerops cafer. The sequence continues at coordinate 301,330 of VZSE01001429.1, read as the reverse complement.
TCATTCCCCCCCAAAAGCCAAGGAGTTCACAGGATGGTGTGGTGTGACTGAGCCTGTCTCTGACCTCTCTCTTGCTTTGCCACACCTGCTCTCTCTCTACTTTGACTCTTGGCTCGCCTGAGCATCCCTTTAGCACAGGTTTGCAGTTTAGTACAATCCCAGATTATTGTTTTCTGATATCTGCTCTAAACCCAGTTCTAGTTGGGCTCTAACCACTTAGGCATAATTTTCTAGCTTCCCTGATAGTTTGAAGCCCACAGGAGCTGTTAATGTCTGCTCAGGTGTTCAGCAGAGGCTGATGTGTGTGGGGAGTGGAGGACTGTATGTTCTGTACGTCCCTCCCGCCCCAAAGCCATTGCTTTTATCCTCAGATCTATTTTATTCTCCCCACTAGACACTTTGGGAGGACAGATATAAATTAAAAGCAAATTATGCAAGCTGATACCATCAGTCAACAGACACCTATCTCTGCCCACATACCCCAAATAAATGAAACAACCATCATATGTGACTGCAGACTATGGAAAAGCTGAGGGAGAGGTTTGAAGGTCAAAACACTCAGACACTGTATCCATCATGTGTTTGGGCATATTTTGAATAGTGCTGCATCAGGCAACTGTCTCTCTCTTTGTGGTTGTGCTTGGAAGCACTGGCTGTTTCAGGTGACAGCTACTGGATCAAAAAGCAGAAGCGGTGGCATGAAATTCCCTTCAGAGGGAAGATGGATGGCGTGCATTTCTGTTCAATGCATGGAGCAGCTGATGAAGTCTGGATCTGCTTCTGCTGTGGGGAGTTTTGTCTGCAGGTGCACAGACCTGTGCAGAGTGCTGACAGCCAGGTGAGGGGGTGCAGGACACCCAGCACTCCTTTTTTGGGGGATGGGGGTGCAGGATGCCACTCTTCTTTGCACCGTAGCCCTCCTGCTCCCCAGGAGCTCAGTTCTAGCTGTTCTAGCAATCCCAGTTGGCAACATTTTGACCAGTGAGAGATCCGGTGTCCCTGGATCCATCCCACAGCCTGCACTCCATCCATCCAGCCATCCACCACTTCCTCCCAGCTGCAGCTCAACCTCACCTGTGGAAATGTGTTTCCCCACTAAGTCCGTGCTTGCAAAGCTTGCAAAGACCCCAGACATGGAAACCCAAGTGCTCTGGGCTGTGCTGCAACCAGCTGGGTGCTGTTTATTGCCCCCAAAGCTCTCTGGAATTGCAGGAGCTGGGCAGGGCTGGGCTGCAGGCTCCTGTTTCATGGGAGGCAGATGAGCACAGCAGTTTTGCTCTCACGCTTTCTCCCCCACGAGGATTTTGTGTCTCTGCACGAGATACAGGTCTGGCTGCTCAGCGTGAGCTCACAGAGCTTGGCAAGAGCCCCTGTCCCCACTTCATCTCTGCCCAGCCTTTCCTCATGGGTAGCGAAGGGGTAACCCCTGCATTGGAGGGAGGCTCCAGCTGGTGCCCATAAAAGAAATCCCACATTTTGTGCTTCTGTCCTGTTCTCTGCAGAGCCAAAGGGGTAAATTTTCCTCTGCAAACCCACTGTTCTGCTGGAGAAGGGTAAGGCCAGTCCTGATTGACTCTGCTCTCCCCTGGTGGAAGGTGAGGCATAAAATGAGGCACTGTGAAGGGCTAATGGAAGATGAGAGTGAGCCCAGAGGTGCAGCTTGAGGGGCCTATGGAGCAGAGACCTTGAAAACTGTGTCCTTGGCACTGAGGGTCACCTTCTCCATGGTCTGCTCTCCATTGGTACCTGCCAAACTTCTCCACTCCTGATTTAGCTGATTACATAAGCAGCTGTCATTGTCACGATTTCTGGAGATGGCATTGCCTTCCTCACATGTGCTCCTGTGCAGTGGGAGCAGGAGGGTATTTCTTCTGCTTGGTTGAGGAAAGCATCCAAGCTGTCTCCTTGCTATTACTGCATTTCCCAGGAGCATCCAGCTTTTGAAATGCCATTTCCCCTGGTATTGGGAGTTCTGGAAGCTGCAGGCAGCCAGAAGATCAGTATCTTTAACTGTATCATGAGGACTTCTTTCGGGAAAAGGCAAAAATTCTGTAATAGGAATTGTCATGGATACATAAATGAAGTGTTGAAAATGAGGTGAGGGGCAGAGCTAACAGGGAAAGGTGTGTCTGTGGGTGTGCTGAAAGGAAATGTTATCTCCAAATTGCTCATTAAAAACTTCATTTTAATGTCCTGATTCAGATCCTGTTTATTCCAGTGCAATCAGGGGGAGCAAAGCTCGTGCCAGGGATGTGGCAGAACCCAGGTGGTGCAGCAGGAGGAATTTGGGAGCAGAGGCAATCCCTGCACAGTCCCTTACTGAGCTGGAGCACACAGCAGCTCTAACTCGACCTCAAAATCCGCCCCATTTGAGGGAATTTTGCTGTTGATATCGAGCACAAGCCCCAGCTGCTGAGTCTTTGGTCTACCTGGCTCTGTCCATCCGTGAGTCAGTCCTTGGTCTGCTGCTCTGGAGATGCAGAAACGCTGTGTTGGCAGATTTTCCAGGCGGTTCACGGGCAGTCCTGACACTGCTCAAAACCCTCGTGTAATGAGTTAGTAGCAAGGCAGCTTCCAGAGCTGTGCTCTATTCCAGCCAGCTAGAAATCACACTATTTTCCAACTTCATTATTACCTCTGTTTTTTATTATAGCATCATTATAGTGAGAAAACTGGAAAGGAAGTGGGGATTGTATAATGCAGGAAATAGTGAATTAATACCTCTACCATATGATGGAACGGTGCAGAGCTGTGACTGTGTCAGGAAAATATAAAGCAAATAAAGATCATGCTGGCTGGGTGAGGATGGGACTTTTCCACTTGCTCAGAGGAGTATTAAGTTGCAAAAAGAATTATTTCTCAGAAATGCAAGATCTGCATTTTCTCTTCTCGTGCACGTGCTCTTGCTTTTGATTAAAGCCATCATAGGGATATTGAATGTGGAGAGGAAAAAGAAGCTTTTATGCTATGTAGATGGGCTTTAGCACATCAGCAAAAGAAAGCTGATTTACTGCCTGAGAAATCGTGTCAGGACATTTTAAGGAGGGGGCTATGTATGGTAATAACAAAGAATTGTCTATTCCTTATCATGTGCTTCTCCAGGGCTAAATCCTGAGGAGTGTTTATTGGCTCTTGAGCATTTATAACGACTGGCTTTGGTGGGCTGGGATCTGAATAGCAAAGTGCAGCTTGTGACAGCCAGGAATGTAGAGGGGTTTGCCTTTTTTATTCTGAAAGAGTAGGCAGTGCTAAATAGTGCAAACATATTTTATTCTTTTCCCTGACACTTTTCAAATCACATTTGTATTTTCAGGCTCGCTGACCTTACAGTGACATACACAAATCAGACAAATAACCTGCTATTTGCTGTGTCCCCCTGAAATTTCTGTTGGAACATGGAAATTCCACTGCTGTAATACATGGAAATGGCTTTGCCTGCAGTTTCTACGGATGCTTGCCTAAAAACCTTTGTAAAATATATCCCTTAAAAAACCCATTTAGTTTATAGCAACACCAGCAGGAAATAATTTTTATTTTGACGCTGTGTTTGGAGAAGTGCAGGGATTACTTGGGGTAACCAGCTCTGCACACAGCCCGTGTGTATTCTGTGGCGCAGTTGTCAGACCTCAGCAAATGTGCTTTTGTAACAGCTTGTTACTCCCCTCGCCGCGCTGCAAAGAGATGCAGCTTTTAGAAACAATTTCTTATTTATGTATCTCATGATCATTCCAAAAGCCCGGCAGCGCCGGGACGAGGATGCCACTCCGCTGAGTAAACGCCTCCGGAAGAGCTGCAGGCAAAGCGATAGCGGAGGGCAGAGCGCAAATATCAGTTGGGAAGCATCAGTGGGTGAGGAACTATGAATTTTAAGGGATAAAATCCGGATTATACGTTTCTAGAGGCTCTTGAAGGTTTAAACTCTTTACAGCCTGTTGAGAGCAGAATGATCTCTGACTTCCTGCGGGGAGGCCAGCGCAGGGGTGGAGGGATGCAGCTGTGTTACCGGCATGGAGCAGCTGGACAAGGCTGGGAGGGATGCGAAGAGGAATTTTACATCACCTGAAAACGCAGGGAGGAGGTGGGAAGGAGCGACCTAACCTGCAATGAGCCCCTGGAAAGGCAGCAGCTCTTGGGCACGTTCCTGCTGCAAACGGGACCGGCACGGGGGGCTGGGGCAACCCCCGGCGATGCTTTCAAAGTCCAAGAGTTATATAGGAAAATTATGGGATGTGAAATAAAATACTAGGTGATCGATGAAAAACATACGTTTATTGAGATGTAACAGTCAATTGCATGGCTGTTAAAACAGCTATAACTGTGTATTAAATAATCAGTTCAGCTGGTATTTATTTAATATAATCGCAGCCTATTAAACCTGAATTAAGTACAGAGTTAAGTGTCTCTGGGACACACAGCTGAAAATGGTGCCAGGAACATTTTATGTTGCCTGAAACCCTTTGTGGAAAACTCCCACAAACTCTGCTGAACTATCCTTTGCTTGATGGGGGGAAATAAAAGACGAGATTTTTAATTTTGACCTGGACTGTGGGAGAAATATCTGCAACTGTCACCTAGACCCAGACTTAATGTAGATGCTTAATTTCTTCAGATCAAAAATATTTGAGTGACTTTTTGGAACTGTTCCTTTCCAGATTTTTGTATGGTTTATTTTGCTTTACTTGCACATCTTTGCTCCCCTGATTGCCTGATACTTACGCAGTTATTCACACCAGCACAAAGTGAGTCCAAAGTAAATGTAAAATGCTGCTAAATCAACACGGGATTTGCTCTGACCGGGCTGGGCTTACAAATGGGAAATGTGGATAAGGAGAGGCTCACACCCTGGACATGCGAGGTGGGAGGACCCGAGGGAATGTAGAGTCCTCAACTCCCAACAACTTCTCTTTTTGTTTCCACCAGCTCTCGGGGGTTTGTGCCCATCTCACGGGCTCGGGCCATCGCTGTGCTTTGCTCCATGACAGTTCAGGTCCTGCTCTGGAGTCAGCTGCTGCCAAACACCTCGGAGCAAGCACTCAGCGATACCTGGGATGAAACTTTTATCTGTTGCTTTGTGGAACTGCTGCTCTAGGTATCCTGAGTTTGGGTCAAAGTTTTCCCATTTTTGCTTATTTTATGCCTCTTCTTTCTCTTTTTAGTGACAAATGAAACCAAGAGAAGACTCTTGTCTTCCAAAATAAATATCCAGACCGAATGACACGTAAACTGCATATGGTGTGCATTATAGATTTATTTTCATAAGAGCTTGCAAAGAAAAACTGCTGAAGTCAGGGCAGACCCTCACTCGATAACCCTCGATGCCAGAGCTGTCTGTGGTGTTTTATGTGCAGATTATTTGTGTTTCTTTTACAGGACTTTGTCTTTTCCGGGCCTCCTGAGCCAATGTGTCATTTCACCATTCCCGGGGTGTGGAAGTGCTGTGGAGAGCTGGTGGCAATTTATTCTTCCCATCAGAGATGTCTTCCCTGAGTGTGGCAAACACAAGGGGAGAGGAGGTGAGCGAACCCACGCCGGGCGTGATCCTCCCTCCCGAAACCTCTCCTGACTTGCAGCAGGGGCAGAAAGAAGCCGGGATTGCGCTAAGCGGGCAGATCCCGGTTCCTGCGGAACCTGAATGGCTCTGGGCAATGAATGCCACCGCCGCAATGCCCGTTCCCCTCCCTCCGGCTCATTACCCCGCCTTTAACACCCAGACAAAACCGCGCTGCACCTGCACAGCCTCGGGAAGCACAATGCCGGCACAGGCAACAAAGCGGCGTGGCGGGGACCCCACCGCACTGAAAGCCCCGCAGCCCTGGCAAGCACTACTTAGAAAAAGGATAAGAGAAAAAAGGAAGAAAGAGGAGGAGGAGATTCGCTCGCTTGGACTTTTTCACTGTTGGAGGGAATGGGTGAAAGCCCCACAAAAGCGGCTTGATAAAGAGGAGAGGGAGAACAAGGCGAGAGGGGAAGTGCAGGGCAGGCTGAAAGCAGGGAGGGCTTTCCCGGCTGTATTGTTCCCTCCGCCCTCCACAGATCCTTGGGCAGCGTCTCAAAAGCCGTCGATGACATCAAGTTGATTGGTTTTGCCGCAGCGTTGAAAGTAGGCTGGAGAATCAATGTGTCCCTCTTCCACACGGGACCCACTTGTTAGGAGCACAAAACGGGTCTCATTCATGGCCCTACAAAGGGGGAGCTCTGCTTTGATGTGGTGGTGGATGGCTCCTTCACCTGTTCCTTTCCTTGGGAGGAACTGGGCGAGGTATTTTTGTCTGCCTCTTTGGCCAAGTTCTTCCTAAAAATCACTGCAGTTCATCAGTAGGTTAAGCTGTTAATTTAAAAAAAAAAAATACAAAAAATTATCTAATGAGAAGAATATAAATAATTTTTTTACTTTCCATACGAAAGTGTAGAATTGTTCCTCTTTGGTCCATACGCATATGAAAGGAAACCTTATGTGATTTTTACGGATGGGTTGGATGACTATTTGGCTCAAATTTAGGACACAACTCTTAGAAAATGCTGCTGCCTTGCCATAAATAGGGGCTAAGTCACAGATGAGCCACGCGGGGAGATTCAACTCCCAGGCTGATGTAGGGCAGCTCAGGAGGGAGCAAAGTGGGGTGCATTGCTCACAGTCACCCGAGGGACAGCCTGAACTGCCACAATTTTTTGTGTGATAGATGAGCTGTGCTGCAGGAGGGAAACCAGAGAGGGCGTGGTTAAATATCTTTCCTGAGATTGCTGAAAGAGTGAGTGTTGAGGATGGCCACAGATCTCAGGAGATTCTTTACTTCCAGGCCGGTGTGGCCAAATCTTTAGTCATCTTTTCTTGTTATTATCTGTATGGGATGGAAATAATGGAGCCCACACAGCCCAGATGATGTTCCAGGCATTTCTCCTCAGCTGAGTTAGCACTCTCTGAGCCACAGTTTGGTGCCGAATTCCTGAGGGAGACCTTCCAGGGGAGAGTCTGTTTGCTGTGAATGAGCTCGCTGATGTAAGGATTCACTGCTGTTTGTGCCGGGGAGGTCTGGGACACCCCGAGCACACCCACAGCATCCCCAGGAATGCCAGGCGTGGGGGACACAGGCGGGCTGTGCGTGACTGACCAGTCGTGGGGTGATGCTGTCGGTGGGCTCTGGCACCCGGGGCTGCAGGGCAGTCAATTTGGGGATTGCTCATAAGAGCAGCAGTCCAGTCATTAAGGGCTTCAGGCATAACATGGCTGATCTCGAAACACGAGCAGAATTCCATCAGGCTTAAACAGGAGAGTGATCAGAAGGTCAGTCCCAACAAGAATCCCTAGGAGTCTAATATGCTGGACATAAATTAGTATCATTAGCTCAAACACCTCAAAATGGGAAGTAAATTACTTCAGACACTCAAGACAGATGGTATCCACGCACCAGGCAGAGGCAGAGCCCATCTCTGAGAGCAATGCCAGTTCCTCCCTCTCCTGGGGGCTGGATAGCAGCAGGGAGATGGGGAGATGGGGCTGTCGCTTGATGCTGATGTGAATTCCCCGAACCTCCTGGAAAACAGAGAAGGCAAGGGACAAAGAAAAGCGATTTTCGCCTGGGAACAGATAATTTTTCTGGAAGTACTGCTTCAATTCATCCAGAACATGAGCAGCAGAGAGAAAAACTAGTTCACTAACCCAGTCTCCTGCTGCGTCCTCCTACAGTGATAAAAATATGGCTGGAAAATGTCTGTACTGTTTATTACTTTGAAGTCAGGTGTGCGCCGGTTATTTTCAGAAAGAAGGGAGAAGAAATGCTTTCTGGCTGGCTCTGAGTTGCAAAGCCATGTGACAAATTCCCCTTTCTCTGTCCCCCCACTTTTATACACACATGGAAATGCCGACATGGATATTTTCGTGTGTATATTAAAAGTAGACCAGACCTTGGTGTGCTGTTTGGAGATGTGTGGCACGGGAATAAATCACAGAGGAGAGCAGGGGAGGAACACGAGCTGCTGCCTGGCACCTTGGGTTTGCTCAGGGCTGCACAACTGAGCAAGACACGGCTCTGGAAGAGACAGGTGGATGCAGATCAAACCATGTGAGCCTGTGGGTTTGAGAGCAGATTCAAAGGGGGTTTAGGGAGTAGCTGGGGGTTCAGCACAATCCTGACACCTTCAGGTGGGGAGAGGGTTCATGGCAAGGAGAGGGGAGAAGAAAGCTGGTTTCTCTCGTTTTCATGGCTACAAGGTTTAAGAGGGGCTGCAGCCTTGGGGGACTCTATGGAAGCGGTGGAGGAGAGGACACAGAAAACAACTGGGCCAACCCTCTGCCTGGTACAACCACTTGAAATTGTCCCAGGACATCAGCTCCAAACAGCTAAGCAAAGTAAATCCAGACTTTAAAGAAAGCACAAGGTTAAAGAAGATTATGGAGCTCTTTTGTTTCCTGTCAGGTAGCTGCTATTTGCTTTCTGACCCTTGTGATTAGATAAAAGGAAAAAAAGCCCTTGAAAAGGTGACTTAGGTGTACTCGGGGCCATGAAGATTAGAGCTGCTGTTCTGACAAGCGGGAGATACTGGACCCAGTGCTTAGCAGAGGGCACCAGGGACTAATCCCCCACCTGATGCCACCAAGAGCAAGGCAGCTCTGCCTGGGGCACCCCACAATTCCCAGATCTCCACCTTTCCCTCAAAAAGCTAATGCTGTCCTGTCTGTGACACGGGGGCAAGGCTAATTGCATGGCCGCAGTGCTAGAGAGCAGCTACGAGCAGGGCTCCCCGAGAGCGCTGCCTGCTCATTACACTCATTATCATTATCCCTGCCTTTCCGGACGGGGTGGATGGACAGCCCCACTGCCTCGGGAGGATTTTGTGCACAGACCTGAGCGCTGATAGAGAGGAGAGCTGTAACGGGGCAGGGCCGGGGGTTGTCTTGATTGAGTGTTAATGGGTCCCAACTGGGAGATAGGCTCAGCTGGGTGCCAATTACCCTAATTGATAAGAAGCTCTGATGGGAGCCTTGGAGGAAGCTGGCTCCTCACCGAACTTACAAAAGGGAGGCTGGAAAAGGAAATAGCTGTTCTTGGAAAGGGGGAAGGCTTTGGTTATTGATTTGTTTTTTCTGTTGTTTGCTTGGTGTTGTTTGTTTTGGGTTTTTTGGTCATGATTTGGAAATGTGCTATGAGGCAAGTGGAAGAATTGAAAAACAGAACCAAGAGAGATGTGTTGTGGGTTGAGGTTGCAATGAAACGAGCAAAATTACCCAGAAGAAGGTTTCCCAAAAGCAGGTAAGAGAAGGGAGCCTTGGCAGGGCTTCCTGATGGATGTCTGCTTGTCCAACTTCTTGTAAGGAAAAACCAGAGCTGCATCTTTCTTTTTCTGCTCTGGTTCTCTCCCAACAAGTGAGTGGAGCCGGGAGAGGAGTGTGTGGAAGCTCAGGCTGTGAGGAGATGGTTCTGTGGCTCTGGCTTGCCCCCTTGCTGGGTCGCAGCTGTGAGATGCAGAGCTGTCTGCAGGGATTGCAGGGGCTGGTGTGATGAAGGTGGGGTCTCTGGGGGCCTGCAGGAGGATATGGCTCATCCCTGTGCTAGAGGAGGGTGCCTCTGTGAGCTTGGGGTAGCTCTGTACTCGCTGCTGTATCAAACGCTGTGCCAGTGTTGTGTGGGGAAAAGGGGTCAGGGAGAGCAGCTTTGTGTTCTGTCTCTGGGCCTGCTGGCAATGCTGATGTGAGTGATGGCTTTTGCCTGATGGTTTCCTTCCTCCTGGGACCTGGTTATTACTGTTGGAATAGATGGGAATGGGAGCTTCTGGTTGTCTTGGAGTCAGAGTTAACCCTTTGTAAAGAAGAAGGAAACTGAGGCATGGAGAGGCTCTGCACCAAATGCAGCCCAACAAGCCTAAATTAACTCTACTCTGCCAGGTAAATTTCGACTGCAAACACCCAAGCACATCTGGTGCTGAAGACTCTTTGCTGTTTATTTTGCTGCTGGTGTGCTGAGAATACCTGAAACTTTTCCTTTGCCTGCCAAACTGCTCCATGGCCCTGACTCTCTACTGAGAGGTGGTACCTTTGGTGTCTCAGTCAGAGCCCTTTAAATCCTTCCCACGAAGGGTTTTCCTTTCCTGTAGGAGGAAGGAGTGCAGCAGGCACTGTAGAGCCTTGCTGCAGTGCCAGACACTGGTAATAACCTCACTAGAGGATCCCCTCTTCCTCTTTCTTCCTCTCTAGGACCATAAAGCACTTGCAGATGTGAAGGCAGCTTCCAAGCGTGGCTCACCTGCTCTTTGCAGTGCTTGGGCTTGATGCAGCTCCAGGGAGCTCTTTAGAAAGCCCTGTAAAAGTATCAAAGGGATGACTGGATGTTTTAAAACCCTTGGATAGGGTTTTCTGGCCCAGGCTTTGTGGGAGCTTTGTTTTTCTGTGATCAGCCAAGTACCTGGGCAGGCCAAAGGTGTGGTTTGCCCAGCCCCCTGTCTCTGAGGCTGTGTTTTGTACTCATTAGTGCTGGCTTTGTGCGTTGCACTGGTCAGTGGTGCACCTGATCTGCATCATCTTTGCCATGTGCAGGGCTTGCTCTGGTTTTACCCTTGTGTGCTGAGCGAGCTGCGTGCTGTTTAACACAACATAGGCACCCAAGCTGTCAGAATTAACCTGCCAATATTTTTGCAGCTGGAAAAATGCATTTTTGTTGAAATGGTGCATGACACTATTTTTTTAAAATTGTGCCTTTGAGCTGCAAGTGCACAACAAATTTTGGACTTAATGTGGCTTTTTTGAATCCCAGCCTCAGATGATCAATATTACAGGCTTTTGAAAAGAGGGTCGGAAGGGGGCAAGCAAGGAGTGATTCTCCCCATTTTATTCTCTCAGGTGATGTTAAGCAAACAATGCTGGCCATAACAATTTGAATTTTATCTGTCTTTGCTGGTGAAAAAGGAAAAGCACAACAGACATCAAGGAAAGCAGCACAGCCTCATCTCCAAGTGCTGCTGACTTATCAGCTTTTAAATTGCTGACAAATGACAAGCTCCTGTAATGATCTAGTTCAGAGGGTACCTTCTTGGAGAAACACAGGGATGCTCCTGGCAGGGTCATTACTGGAAGTCGTTAATCACTGATTTGATATTCAAAGCTGATGGCGAAGTCAAAGCAGGTCAGCATGCTAATGGCCATCAGCGGTGGCAACGACCAATTTCCACAGAGTTATTGTCAGTGCAGGCAGCAATAAGCAGCTCAGAAAAGGCAATCTTTTACTTTTAAATGGGAGCCAGTATGGGGTGGGCTGTAGGGGCAGAATGAACTGCTGCCTGACAGGAGGCAGATTTGCTCCTAATTGGGAGAGGCGAGCAGTCAGGAGAGGTACGCTGTGACTCCAGGGACAAGCAACATTTCCCAGCTGAGACCATCTGCTGCCGTTTTTGACAGAGGAATTACACATGGTAATGCTTCTGGACAGCGTGAGGGAGCTGGTGTGTGTCGTGGGTGAGCATGAGCTGGGGGTGACTCTGTCCTGGGGACTGGAGAGCAGCCCTGCCCCGGCGAGGGAGATGGGCAGAGGTGTGAGTTGTCCAGTTTAAAGGTGGAAAACAAATGCTGGGAGTGCTTGAAGTCACGGCTCAGCCATTGGCTGGGAGCACACTGTCCAGGAAGAAAACAAAAATGTCCTTTTGTACGTACAGCTGCTTCTGGCAACCCTAAAGACACTCCAGAAGCAGCTAAGGCAGGTTTTGGTGTGTTTCCCTCTAGTCCCAAGTGGTGCTATGGAGGAACCATCTAGAACTCAATTGCTGTGAACTGTTGGTTTGCCAAATGTGGACAATTTGTTTTTATTTGTGTCCAATAGCTTCCTGCTCTGTCAAAACAGCTGAGTCATTTTTCCATGAATGTGATTTTTTTTTCAAGTATTTTGATATTTCACTTTCTGTTTTAAACATCTCAGTGAGTGGCTTTCCCTCAGAAGTTTTCCTTTGCTTTCTTTAAAGGAGAGCACTGGTTCTCAATGTGAGCACAGCCGTGCTGCCTGGCCATGCTTCAGAGCAGTGGTGGGTTCTTAGTCCTGTGCTCCTGGGGCAGGGACTGTTGTGCTAATGGCAGTGAAAAATTGGAGCAAAAAGTCTGTCCCTGCCCTATAAATCTCCATATCTAACTCCATCCTGTTAGTTCACACATTCTTCCTTAGAAAAGAAAGATTCCAACATCATGATAGGCATGCTCATGACTCTGAATTATTGACTTGATGTCTGTGAATCTGAGAAATCTCGAAGTTATTTCTCTGCAAAAGCACATGTGGTGTGAGAACAGTAGCTCTGGGAGTGGAGAGAGCAGGACAAGCACTGTTTGATCACTCTGACCTTCACCAAGGGGGGGTTTCCATCTGGGAATGAGGCAGGAGCTCCCCCACCCCTCACTTCTCTGCCCTTGTGCTCAAGTGGCCTTTAGCTGGTGCATGTTTTACTGAAGTGGACACACATGTACTAGGAATTGGACTTGAGAGCAGCAATTAATTTCACATAATACCTTTGCTGTCCCTGACTTGGACCAGAGTTGAACTGCTGACCTGGAGATGAGAGTCACCACAGTCCCCCGAGGTGGGTGGGTGAGCAGCTTTCTTGCTGGCTGTGCTAAAAACCCATGGCCAGGCTGTTCCTGCCTCCCTCAGGTTTAACCCTCTCCCAGCCCTCTTCCTTCTCCCCACCTCCTCCAGCTCTCTGCCTGCTGGGCATGACCAGGATAAAAGGAAGAGCAATGAGAGCCATATGTGGAGCCTTTTAACCCCTCTGCTGTGGCCTGTGGTGAGCCTGGCTGGGGGTGAGCTGTGCAAATGCTGGGGTCCTCTGGGTTGCTTGAGCCTCCAGACATGGCTTTCAGGGCACTGCATCAGGTGGAAATGTGTGTGCTGGGGAAGAATTGGGAGTGTTCAGGAGCAGAAGACCTGTAACTGGTATTTAGTTATAGAGGACAAGGCTGCATCTGATTCCTTTCATCTTCATGTGATCCTCATGCAGCTTTACCCTGCTCTGGTCCCCTGCATCTCCCCATGTGGTGACAATGACTGGTGGGATGTACTGGAAAGCAAATTCCCGGCATCTCTGGTGCTTCAGACAAATGGAATTACCCTTTCCCATAACACCATCTACAATCCTCTTCCTGATGTAGACTAGGAAAACCCCTCTGACCTTGCATCTTTCAGACAAGATGCAAGATCATCCATTTTCCTGTCCTTTGTGTTGCTGAGCCATAAACCTGAAACTCCAGAAGCTAGTCTCAGACTGACATACCCTCGGGTGGGGAGGTAAATTGAGCGTGGTTAAGTTTCACTCTGTAGCCAGAGGTTTAGAGCTGAAGCTGTCTTGCCTCGAGGACCTGCAGAAACAGTGCTTGAAATGTATTTCTGAAAGGGGATTAGCCAAACCTGAAAGTATTCCTGAACAGCTCCACCTTAACAGAGCAGGCAGGGAGTGCCTGTCTCATGTCTCTCTCTGGCTGCTCTCCTTGGCTCCTTGTGATGTCCCAGGGCTCCTGGTCTGGCCTTGACTTGGCTGTGATGCCCTGACTGGGATCTAGGCTGGGTAAGGAGCAAAGCAGAAAACAGTTCCCATCTGATGGCCAAGCACTGTGAATTGTCAGTAGCTTCCATCCCATTCCCAGCAATCTCCAGCAGCCCCTGGGATGAGCAGTAGCCCCTCAGCACTGGTGGCTGCTCTTGTTTCCAGTTGCAGCAGAGGTGCCACGATGTGGGCTGCATCCCCTGTGAGAGCTGGATCTGCTCAGTGCCAAGTCTTGTTGCTGGGGTTGCATGGGGGGGAGATGGGCTTCTCTGAGGGGTGTTTTATGAAGCCTAAAAGCCACGTGAGCAGAAGGAAAAGTGAACTATGCCCTGGTAAAATATCCTGATTTGGTGCTACCCATAAAATGCCGTGCTGTGGTCTGGTGAGCACCAAGAAGTGACTGGCGTGCTGTGGCAGCAGTGAGGTTTGTGCTGCAGAGAACTCCCACCCTGGAAGGCAAGAGATTTTATGGGCACTAATAAATTAAACCTCATGTGTTGACTCTAAAAATGTGGTGGTAATGAACCAGCCTGGCTTTGCAGATAAGGGGAGCAGGGCACAGAGCAATGTGCTCATTTCCCTGTGCTTGCAGGGCCTTCCAGCAGTGTGGGTGGGATGACACCCAGGAGTCCATCTCTCCTGCACAATGGGCTTTCCTTCAGGCTCTTGCTCCTTTCCAAAATGCACCCAAATATTCTCTTCCAAAATCCTCCCTCTGATTTTCATCTAGCAGTACGTGGGGCACTTGTGGCTAGCCTTGGATAGGTTCCTCAGGAAAACAGGCTTGTTGTTAACCTGGCGTTCTCTGTCCAGGAATGCCTCACCGCTGGAGAAAAAAACAGTTCTGGAAATCAGAAAAACGCTGACGATTCCATAGGTGCCACTGTCTCTGTTTTCCAGAGCTGAGGCTGCTTGGCCATCCCCCTTTGGAGGGCTGGCTGCCAGATTAGTGACAGGGCTCCTGAGGAGGGGGAACGCGTTTCTGCAGGTCCCACGCTGAGGAGCGGGCGGGAGCTCTGCAAGCCTTCCCCGCTCCTCGCCAGCTGACACGGAAACACAAGAGGCACCCTTTCCCCAGCTAATTTTTTTTTTTCCCCTCAGTCCTCTCCCTCTTTCGCAGATGTCTTAAGGACCTTACAAAGTCTCGCATTCAGGCTCTTGGCCCTGACGAAGCAGAAGCTGCCTGCAGGCAGCTTTTGGACAGCTGGATGAAGATATCACTCATCAAGCATCAGCCCTCTCCAGGTAACAAATCTTTTGCTCCTGCTTTGCAGGAATGTCTCAGTCACAGGCTCACACCTGAGGCTGTCAGCCTTCAAAGCCCCTCTCCTGGGCTGACCCCCTCCCTGCTCCTGGGACAGGGAGGGTGAGTGGTGCACACACGTGCTGCTCTGGGGCTTGGCCCCGTGAGCCTGAGCGGGCTCCAGTCCCAGCCAAGCAACTCCCAGTTCACCCAGGGCACTGGGGAAATCTCTGTGCAGGCCAGAAGCAATCTCGTCCCTTGGGAAGGGAAGAAGCTTCTGCTTCCACGTTGGAAAGGCTCACTGGGATCCAGCACTGTCTCCCTCTATGAGCTGCTCTGTGAGCTCCCCACAGACCCCTAATCCTTCCTGCCACCTCCCATCCACCCAGCTGGGATGGTCACTCAGCCCCCACTGCTGCCTCAGTCTTCTCCTCTCCCCTGCTGTATAATAATGATATTAATAATAAACACTTTAAACTAACCTTTTTGTCCCTCAGGGTTAGAAAGTGAAATGGGAGAGCACAAGAAAGGATTTATGTGAATGTGAAGGATGTTAGCTCAGGAGGTTGGTCCTGGTCAGTGAATTAGTGCCCCTTAGTGTCCTGCTACAGGGAGGTGATGAGATGACAACTCGGTCATCCTGATGTCATATAGGAGAAAAATGAGAGTATATTTGGGGCAGGAGTGAAGGCTGACAGTCCTGGGAGGAACCATGCCTTCCTTGCACTGCTTTGGGCCAGCTATGGAGGCTGTGACTGAGCTGCCTGTTCAGATACAGCTTTGGGGTTTAGGTCCACGTCCAGTGAATTTTGGCTGGTGTGCTCCCTGAGGGATCAGGCAGGAAGGTCATATTCCCCTTGTGTAGCAGCATGAATGTGGTAACAAGGAGAGTGTTTTGCCTTAGAAATGGTGTTGCAGAGGATATGATGACCTTGCTCTGCTTTCTGGGTCTCCATAAGGCTTTTGGTTCTTGTAGTGTCAAAAGCAGACTCTGAGTGCTGCTTGTGATGGGCTGTGCATGGGGAATGGGGTCTTTGAAGCACTGTAATGTGTTTTTGCTAGGGAAGCCTCTCCTAGGACCAACAGGAAATATTTCTGCAGTCTTTGCCATGTGTCCCAAAGCATGAATTGCCTCCAGCACATGGGGAGGGTGCTGAAAATAGCAGCATCCAGACCTTCTTTGGGGAAAAAAAAAATTATATATATAAAGAAATGGACACATGGTAGGCAGCAGCAGAAAGGCAGTGATGGAGCCCTTCCAGGGAAAACAACTCTGTTATGGGTCGTGGAGTAAACACAGATGTCTGGAATTGCAAGTAGCCGGAGGGAGCGGAGCGGAGCCATCGCGTGGTGTGCTGGAGAGGGCTGGCCTCGGGGCAGGCTGCTGGATGCTGGCTGCAGGGTGAGACAGCAAATCCCTGCTGGGGAACGAGCTCTGGGAGAGGCATGGCAGCCCTGCCTGCGTCTCGCCAGGTGTCCTGGCCTCTTGGCTGCCCAGGTGTGGGCTTGAGTTTTTTGTTAAGGGGCAGGGAATCTGTGGAACAGGAAAAAAGCTTGGCCAAGGTCGTAGTTGGGTTTTTATCAGAGTGAAGAGTCAAGATTTGATCTCCCATGTGTCACTGGGCAATTCCACTTTTGCTCACAGCTTAAAACCATGAGAAAGAGGACCCTGAAAATCAAATGCATTGTGGGTGAGAACTGGCAATGTGCCCTGAGAGAGGAACAGAGAGGAACTATCCTTCCCAGACCAGTCTGGGTCCTGCCACTGAGCTAACCTCTGATGGAGGAAAAATTATTTATATTTCAGTTACTTAGGTATGGGAAACAAAAGGAAGGAAGCAACAACAATTATTTACAAAGAAAAATAACAAAGCTGTGACAAATAGCTGATCTACTTATTCCCTTCTGAGTGAGCATTCTGGGAGGAGCACCATGATGGGCTGTAAGGGCATGGCACAGTTCTCCCTCCTCTGCTCTGTGGTGTCTCAGCTCTGAGGGTTTGGCCAGCAGAATTCTGTCCATCACTTATTAGGAATTCTCCATCACTCTTTCTTGAATCCATTGTAGTGACTGAAAAAAAAGGGAAACTAACTCTTGAAAAGTACAGCTGAGAAATGTTACAAGGGCATTATCCTTTGGTTAGGTGTGTACTTGGAGATATTTTAGCAAGGTTTCCTTTTGAAACTGAATTTGACTGTATTTCTCAGGGAAGGAAACCAGAAGTGCTGTGCAATGAGACCTGGAGCAGCTCAGCTCCCTGCAGTGCAAGTGGACCTGGATTCTGACCTCACCCAGGCTGCAGGCAGTTGCAGGAGGAATAAAAAGTAAATCTGGGCTTGTTGCCATGAATAATATGATGTCTTTACATCCTGACCTAATTGTATTAATTCTTCATGGCAAATATCATATGGAAGTGGCTGATTAGTAGCTAGCAATGAGAGTGGTATTGGCCATCTGGTGTGCTTGGCTTGGAAGAAAAAAAAATCAGGATGAAACAAAACTGAAACACATGAGTCTTTCAGATAATGAATTAGCCAGATTCATTAAATTTCGGTTCAGATTTGTCTCTGCTGACACTTGTGTATGGGCAGGGCACCAGGCAGTGGTGTCTAGGAGGAAAGTGATCCCTTCAAGCTGATGGTGTGCAGTGAATTGTGGTTATTTTTCAAGTAAGAACCCATAAGGAACAGTGGTGTTGGCTCTGTTTCACCTGAGCTACTCACAGGTTTGCTTTTGTTAACCTTATGTTGAGTTTCTATGAGCTTTACCCAGGGAGTGCAGCTTGTTCATGAGCAAAATTAATTAAAATCAACCTGGTTTTTCTTCCATGAGTAAAAGTAGAGTGGGAAACGGATCTTTTTTCTTATGTCTTACTTTGGCAAAAGCATCTGAGCTTTGTCTGGCAAGGCAGCCATAGAAATCCTTCCCTTTAAACTCTGCTCACCCCTGGCTGCACAGTGACAGGCAGCTCAGAGACAAAAGACCTGCCTGTGATTTTGGTGTTGTTGATTTTTAAATTATTTTTTCCTCTCCCTGCAGCCCTGGGAAAAGGTGGTATGATGGAAAGGCACTCTGCTCTGACCTGAGGAATGCTGCAGCTCCTCCTGGGGTTTGGCAGCAAAGATCTGCCTGGAGATCTCCCGAGGCTGGGGGTCTTCTGGGGTGTGCACACTTACTGAGTGAGACTTGGCTTCACACACCAAGACATTGGGACTTTTGCTGAAGAATTTTGTTGTTGTTGGAATTAGCCAGGAGGATCCCATCTTAGTTTGGAAAACAGGGTGGGAAGCTTGAAATGAGTACTCAAGGGCTCCAGGGGGATGACAAAGTGGCTGGGTTCCTTGGCTGGGTGGGGAGAGCAGCCAGGGAACCTGGGGTTGAGTCAGAGGTTTCCATCTGTGTAAGGGTTGTCCAGAGGTGAGCTTGAACTCACTCTCTGGCCAAATGTCCTTGCTGGACTGGTCACTGAAAGACCTGAGTGTGCCAAAAGTTTGCTGTGCTCTGCAGTGCTTCCTCCAAAGGCTTTGGGGAAAAAAGCTCAATTTATTTTTGTTACCAGGGAATTTCTTGCATTGCACCTGTGTGGGCTGGAAACAAGTGAGTGGTGGCAAGTTTGTTTGGATGAGAGGGTGCTGGAATTGGGTGGAGGAAAGGGGATGAGACCTCTTGGCTTAGACTCCAGAGACCATGCCTATGTGCTTCAAACCTAATCCCATGCTAAATCTCGGGAATCAAGGAGGTCTTGAAGGCAACATTAAGGATGGTAAAAAGGGGTGGATACGTTCCTCAAGCAATTGAATTTGAAACACTATTCAAAGACAACAGCACCATGAACTGGCAGCAGAACCCTGATCCCTTGGTGCCAGGTATGGTTACAGGGAGGAGCTGTGTGCCTTTGTCTTTATTCCATGTTTATTATGCACCTAATGAGCTCTGGTTTTGCTTTTAATTTAGGCCAGCCCTTCTTCCCCCCCTCCTCCCCAATTATTAATGATCAACACCATAATCCAGCCTGATTGCCTGACAGACAAGGAGAGCTCTACAACTGTGGCCTTTTTAACAGGCTCCCTATTAAACATTCTTACTGGATAACCAAGCTGGGGGGAGGCTGCTGGGGGGGATATATTTCCCAAACACTCCAGAGTTACCAAAGCTCTGGACCAAAGTGTGTGTGCTCAGAGCTGTGAGGGTCGTTTGTCAGTGACTTTACTGACAGATGCTCCTACCTGCCTGTGCCTTGCCCCGGGGATGAATCATGGGCTGCTGAGAGCAGCAAGAGGTTCCAGAGTAACTCTGAGCAGTAGATGGACGTGATTATTGCAAGGAGTCCTAAATTTGGGATGCTCTTGGAGGAGCCAGGTTCCTGGGACACAGCCATCACCTTGCCTCCCTTTTTAAAGATTGGACTTAATGATGTTAAAGGTCTTTTCCAACTTCAGTGATTCTATTTAGGCAGGTGCTGGAGAGTCTGACCTGATGATGTTGCAGGATAAAGGCTGATGTGCTGTGGGCTAGGAGTGTGCAAGCATCCCCTTCCAGGAGGAAGGACCTTCCCAGGCCTGCTCCAACTTGACCAGATGGGGTCTTTCACTGGGTTTATTTCAATTATGATTTTAATGATGGATTTCAAACTTCTGTAGATACTAGAGCTGGTTCCAGAGAAGTGTTTTATGGCTGTGGCTGCTGATAGAGAGCTGGGTATGGTGACCCCAGTATGTGTCACTTGGACTGCAGGATTTGGTCTTCTCCCAGGTGCAGGGCTGCTGCTGGAAATCATGCAGGTGAGCCCTGAAGGGTGGCTGTTGTCAGCTAAGAGTTGGAGTGAGACTTTCCTATTTATTTTACTTAAAGACACAGATGGGAATCACTCTTGATCATTCACAAAATCTGTCTGGGTTTGGAGCCAGTGACCTGCAGGTCAAAGGCTTTGTGCCCTTCACAGTCCCTGGAGAGCTGAGGACATTGAACTGCAGGCACACCTGTTTTTCAGTGACTGCTGCTTTGGGAGCCACGTGTGCAGCTCCTGAGTGTCCCCTCCTTGTCACACTTCAGCTTTTCACACTGTATTTTTTGAGGCTAACAAAGAGGCTTTGAGACCAGCAAGCCGCGTGACTTGTGATGCATCAGAGCAGGTTCTTTCCTCCCTCACCTTCTTCCCAAATTGTTGTGGCTCATGTAAAGCTCTTCCTAATGGTGGATCAGCCCATCACCTCCTGCAATCCCTCTCATGAAGGGTCATCTCATGAAATACAGACCATGGATCCTCTCCATTCCCTGCCAACCTTTTTCCTGTGCAGCTCCTGTCTGTGAACCTGTGATTTCATGCCCTGAGGAAGCATCTTGGTGATACCATGCCCAAAGGGGGATGGCCACTGAGGCCAAACTCGTATGTAATTCCATTTTTCGGCTGGATGGTGTGATGCAATGAGCAGTAGGTGCTGTGTCCACACTGCTGCTTCCAGCAGCAGCTCTAGGATCACTCTGTTCCCCAGAGAAGTGGCTCTTTATTTCTCCCATGGACTCCTGGTGTTTGTTAATTACTGATCTAAAAATAAACAGCATCTTGCTTAGATGCTTCTAAGCATCTTGCTTAGAAGTCTTTGCCAGCTGATTATGGGGAACCTAAAATATACTGAACTCTGATTCATCAGGGCATGATGAGATTTGATCCTTTTATAACTGGTATGTGAAGGACTGCTTTATAAATAATAATAACACGTGATTAATATGACACAGAAATTATAATTAATAGCAACATCCCATGTGATAGGAAGGGTGAATGCAGGCAGACACCTTTCCCACCCTAACTGAAACATGTTGAGGCAATAAAGCAAGTGTTAAATGTACACCTAGCACAGCACTGCATATAACAACTGCTACAGGATGAATCACAAATAAAAAGACAAGCTTCCATTGATGAAAAAATTGGGATAATGATAATGAGCAAGTGACCTCAGCTGTAATGGATAGCACTGTGCAAATACACATAATTATGCAAGTGATTTGCTTAGCATTGATGGTGTCTGTTACGAGGTAAAATCATCCTGGAGCACTGTGGGAAGGTCTGTGCAAAGCAAAACAGAGCCAGCACTTGCTCACTTGATTTAGAGCTTCACTGAGCTTTGCATAGTCCCTGCAACTGCTCAGCCTCTGGGGGCCTGGAGTGGTTTCTGCTACCTGCATTTTCCACAGGTTTGCTGAGACTAGGGCAGAGAGAACTCCCACCTCCAGGGATCACCAGCCTATACAAATATACGCTTGCAACCACCTCATACCAACCTCAATATATATTTGTTCATTTGTTCCAGTGTTAGCAGGACCCAAATGTATTGTTTTCAAAACATCCTTGCTTCTATCCAGCAGTTTTACTGCTTCCAAATATGTTCTGTGCCCCTGCTCAGCAGTAGGCAGTTATTTAAAACAATACATTTCTCTTCTGTGCAGTGCTTTCTCAGAGGTCTTGGCTTGTTCAGGCTCTAACTAGGCTTTAGCATGCAAATTTAATGTGTCATTGTGGCATACTTAGGAATAATTAATATAGAGGGGTTACTTGTAAATTGATGCTGGGGACAGATTTGTGAGGCCAACCCCAGCAG
The DNA here is from genome assembly GCA_013398275.1 of Promerops cafer. Taxonomy (NCBI): domain Eukaryota; kingdom Metazoa; phylum Chordata; class Aves; order Passeriformes; family Nectariniidae; genus Promerops; species Promerops cafer. The sequence goes on along the minus strand of VZSE01001429.1, from coordinate 279,982 downwards.
TGGCTTTCTTTAAACGCTCAAGCTGGTGACGGGTTTGATGTGAGTATCAAGTGACATTTACTAGTGGGAGGAGGCCAGGAGTATTTACATTTTGGATGTGTGTGGTGGGAAGTTTTTGGTTGTTTTTTTTTTTTTTTTCCTCCCTCTTCACTTTTTTCTGTTCCCAAATTTTGCAGCTGTGATTTGATTTCCATGAAGCAAAGTTGCAAGTTTGCAGCGTTCCAGTTCCTTCCCTCATCAGGGACCAGAATGGCAATTCCAGCACCACCCTGGGAAAGGGGCTGGGGTGTTTCACATGTGACATGAAGGCAGATGAACTTACCAAATCCTGCCCGAGATGTGGCAAATATTGATGTATCTGCTATAGCATGAAGCCTCTGTTAAACTTGTCACAGAAGGCTGGAAATACTTTGGGGGTGCAAGGGTCAGCTCTTTTGCTATCCACAAAAGCTGGCTGAGCCTTGTTCACTGCAGTCCCCTTCTTGAAGCACAGTGTAAAATAAGTAGGAATTATTTGTAAAATGCAAAAAAAAAAAAAATTGGAAAGTTGCAAATTTCCTTTTAAACCTCAAAAAGCAGGGAGGCCCTCCTGTTTTGGGATACAAACTGGTTTGTTACAGAAAGGGATTGGGAACAAACCTTCCCTGAAACAGCTGAGGATGATCCCCACCAGAGTCAGGATGCAGGACCATATGGTCAGCTCTCCTGTGAATAAAAAATTCTATTTTTTATTTACATGAAAGCACACTTTTACTTGTGTGGGGGGGAAATTTAGCCAATTCTGCTGTGAAGAAATGTAACGAAAATTAAAATCTTCTCTATTCTGAGAAGCTCCCTGCCTGTTTGAATGCTTTAGCAATAGGAATATCAAATGAGGGGTAAGAAGATCAGGAAGGGGAAAGCATCAGCTCTTTTTTGGCTTTTAGGGACCAGCAGAAATACAGAGAAAAATTGCTGGTAGTTGATATATTGACCGGTTTTCATTATGACTTCAGTGTTTCTTTCAGCTGAAAGAGAAGATATGATATGTCTTGATTAAATGAAATGTCATCTCAGTGTTGAATTAATTACGTAGAACATGGGCAAGGACTTGGTATTGTATTAATTTGGCTGCTCTGGAGAAAACATCAATAGGCTGTTTGTGGATGACAGCTTCATACTCTGTCAGCTTCTCCCTAGGATCTCACAGCTCCTTGCAAGTTCTGGTGTGTTAAGCTTGGTAGAGGCAGTGAAATAATTAAATTTTCCCTTTTGTACAAGCTAGAGCAGCACTAAGAAAACTTTCAGGCTTTTCCTCTGCAGTTCAAAGCAATGGGAGTTTGTTACACAGAGGTGTGGAGGACTGGACCCTAAATAAGCCACTGAAGGCCTTTCTGGTCCCTACCAACTTGCCCAGGATTGGCCTCAGAGATGGAAAGAAAAGACTAGATTTCCATGTTATTCGGTCCTGAAGATTTTAAATTAATGTTGAGTTGCTCCCTGCCTGGTGGCTTATTAAGAACTAGCCACAGCCAGGGCTTGGCAAAGATCAAGATTGGTTTTACAAGCAGAGATTGACTCAAGTGAGTTGTCACAGTCTGCTTTTCTGGGAAAAGGCAATTATAATTCAGGAAGTTCTGATGTGAAAATTATTTTGGCAGATACGCTTTTTTTAAAATAGTTTATGCATGCAAAAGCAATAGTGAAGATAAGGTGATGGGAAAGGTGAATCAAAGCAAAAATCTCTTTGTGCGGGGTCATGTTTTGTTTCAGAGATGTGCTCAAAGAAAGTGTAAAGATATTCCCTGGATTTGCCACCACATTTAATAGGTCATATCAGGCTTGAAGAGAGGATTCCTGGAACTTTGTGGAAGGGCTTAAAACCTGCCTTTATGAAAGACCCCATGGGCAGAGATACAATGACAGATCTACCCACAGCATGCCAGCCCTGACTTGGGTTACACTCGGGGCAAGGCAGGATAACCGTGGTGGTTCAGTGCCTGATCAACCCCTCACCCTCCCACAGAGGTGGCCACAGGGGTTCTGTTCCATATCAAGGTGCAGAGCTCTCCCTTCCAGGTAGTGTCTCAAATCACCATCGTCGATACTGGCAGTCGCTGTGGGAGGTTTTACAGCACAGACAAAGTTTTATGGTTATTTTTTATTTTTATGGTTCATTGGATCAAGGCCCCCAATTTGCTTCATAGCTCTCCAATGTCAACAATTATCAGGCAGCTGCTAATTGGGGCTGGATCAGAAAATCAGCAGCCTCCTGTCACTGAAAATCTCCGTGGGTGACATTTCTGACACCTCCAAAATCAATGGCAACAAGCCCAACGACCCTGAGGAAACCAGGAACACATCCTGCTCTCCTATACCCATCTCCAGGGACAGGTCTGCAAACTCAGAATGAAACCTGATTTCCACACTGATAAAAGCCAATGAAGCATGGGGGAGCATCGTTAAGCCATAAGCAGTCTTTGTGTTAGAGACTGGATGCAAGGAAGCATCCATTGGGTTTTCTTGGCTTTTTTTGTTAGTGGTTGTGTAACTGAGCGACCGTTCTGGAGAATTCAACCTTTGGATAAGGATGAGAGAAAAGGAGAGACAGACAAAAGATAAGAGGAGAAGAAAGAATGATGGCATCTTGAGAAGAAAAAGGAAAAGGGTAAAAGGATTAATTTTTTGGACAACATTTATTAAATTTCAAATTCTTGCAAAAATAGCAAAAAATGGAAAATAAAACGTAGACTAGTTGTAGTTTGGTTCCAAACCTCCACCCCCTCAATGACAAAAAAAAAAGGTCAGACATACTTTTTGGTCTCAGAACTTTAAGGTTTTAAATTTCAGTTGAGTTTAAACCTTTAAGTGAAGTTAACCTTTTAAGCTAAATTTAGTTTTCTATCCATTTCTATGAGGCAGAATCTTTAAAAATAGCATTTTGCACCTGCTCTATCAGTGGCAGAGACCAAAATGTGCTCCATGGTCCTTGCTGTCACCTGTCCCATGGCTTCCAGGTGGCAGATCCTGCAAACCTGGTGACAGCTGTAGTGTAGGAGGGGCAGGAGCTGGATACATCCAACCTGTTTATTCCGCAGGCTTGGATGGCAGGTCACGGGCATTTCTCTGAGCTGAGCAAACAACTGACATATGTGCACTGAGAACAATTTAAAAATGTGCATTTGATAGATTTTATATAATAAGACACTGATGTTTTTTTCTGAGAAACCACTAAATCTGCTCTGCTCAGGGAAGTTGTAACTCCCCACCCCAGCTGATTCCCCAGCCCTATATTTCACCTTCCTTTTGATGGCTCTGTCATTTTAAGCCTGCAGATAATAGGCCATTATTCTCAGAGTTGCTATTATATTTTATTAATAGGAAAGGGGGGGATTATTGTCACAAACTCTGAAAGATTTGCACTTGGAGCAGTCACAGCTCTCGAAAAGGGCAACTCATTCATCTGCCTTGCTTGATGGATGTCGATCTCATCTCGTTCTCCCTACTTTTCCAGGTCCTCCCAGCCTTTGTGAGCCATGGGGACAGACCCCGTCCCAGGCTGGTGGCAGGACCAGCAGTTTGGTGTCCCAGGAATTATCCAGAGTGGGATCACTGCCAGCTGCAGTGGTGGGTGACAGGGATGGAGGCTGAGTTAATGCCCAGAGCAGCTGAGTTCTCTCGCATCTGTGCGTGTGGGTGTGTGTACACGTACAGGCAGCCAGAACAAGTCTGTTCCTGTTTGGCAGATCAGTGTCAAAAGTGTATTTTGTAAGAGCTGGCCAGGCTCCTGTTTCCACATTACTAACCAAAAGCAGTTAGATGGTTTTTTGGGTGCCTCTGCTTTTCCAAATCACTGCGTGGCCGTGTCTCTTCCTTTAGAAAAGGGATGGACGTGCTCCAGAGCCTCTGTGGAGGTATGTCAGCAGCTCATCCCAGTTTGGTGGGGCTGGCCATCACATAATAGGGTGGCCAAGGTGTGACTGCAGCAAGAAGGGAAGGAAAAACCTGTGCTGGGGGGTGGGGACCAGCTTGCAGAAAGGTTTCTGCTCCCCTGGTGCTTACAAGAAAGGGATGAGTACAGACACGTTGGATCCAGCTGTGTCTCTCCCTTTGTGCCTGTACAAGTTGTACCTTCTCCAACCTTTCAGAAACACAGGACAAGGATGGGTTTTTTTTTACCCTGAAGTGCCTGAACACCTGAGGCTGAAAATCCTCTTCTCTCTTCTGCCTCCCCTTTTTCTCCTTCATTTGTTATCCTTGGTGGGGAGTCAGCTGCTAATTGCAGTGTCCTGCACGTGTCCATCAGTGCCCAGTGGAAAGCACCTTCTGGGGGTGTTTTAAGCACCATTATACAGCTGGGATGGGGCAAGAAGTAAGGTGTGGTGGAGGAAAGTGGTTTTGTGGCTGGTCTGCCTCTGCTAGCAGGAGGAGGAGGAGGGGGAAAGCAAGGGGAGCATGGCTTGCTCCAGTCTGTGCATTAACCCATCCTGCTGCCTCTGGAGTTGTAGCACCTGGGCAGAGGGGGACACAAACAGCAAGAGGTGGCCCTGAGGGGAAATAAGACACCTGTGGTGAGAATCAGTTTTAGTTTCTAGCCATTTCCTGACTGGTTTGGGTTTTTTCTTGTCTTTGACACATTTTTCTCCAGCTCACTTTTCTGTCAGACCCAGAACAAATGGCGTTTAATCTGCAGATGCAGCCCACAGCTGGGATAAATGTATGCATTCCTGCACCTTTGACTGGCTTTAGGTATTTGTCTGGGGGAGCAAAAGTGCTTCCATATTCCTGGATAAGAATCGTGCATTTTATGCAAAGGAGGAATATAAATTCTGTTACAGCAGTAGCAGCTGGCCTTATTAGACTTACTTGTATCCTAAATGGTCTGTTGCAGTGCCCGAGGTGCTGGTTTGGAGTCTGACAGAGGATGCTGCAGTGTGGTCTGTGGCAGCAGGAGCACAGGTGGGCTGTAAAAATCCCCTGTGGCCAAGCTCTGGGGTGGTGGGTGCTGGGAAATTGCTGTCCCTACACCCAGTCCATGCTCTGAGCTACAGTGGGTGGGTTCTGCCTTTACCTTATGGTGAAATGGGGGAATCAGCACCCCTGGAAGTGTGCAAAAACCATGTAGATGTGGTGCTTGGGAATGTGGGTGAGTGGTGAACGTGGCAGTGCTGGGCTGATGGTTGGACTTGATGATCCTAGAGGTCTTTTCCAGCCTAAAAGGTTCCATGATTGTTAATGCAAAGGCTTCACTGCCATAAACCAACACTGACAAATTGATATCCACTATGGAAGGATTTGAAGACGATCTTTCCCAGAAGAAACACTCCCAAACATCATTACTGGCGGAGTTGGAAATAGAAATGGGATTTCTTGACTCCCTGCTCAATCTGCAACCAACAGATTCAGCTGTTGAAAGAAATCAGTTGGGAAGTCGGTGGGTGCTTTGATATTTTAGCTGTTCATTTTCAGTGCTTTTTGTCATGTCCTTTTAAATCATGAACTTCAAAAATGCCTTGTTGGCTATGAACAGTATGGTCTGGTTTTCAAAGCTGCTGTTAAGAACATTTTGAAAATTAGAAGAAGAACTTTGGATGCTCAAATATATCCTCAGGAGCCCAGGTTTAAGGACTTTGGTTTGCATACTTTGTTTTTATTATCTGCACCTTTAAAATAGGAAAACAAATACAATTGCTGCTCACCACTATCACTAATCCAAGCAATTTGAAGATAGTTTATTTTGTTTTGAATTAGTCAATTAATTCCCTTTGTTAATTCACTCTGTTGCAAAATATCAGGCTAAAGAAATTTTCTGTACATTAACACAATAAATCTTAATTTGCTACTGTTGTGTTCTGAGTAACCCACAGCCAGCAGAAGTCAGATTTATTTATTTTTTCCATTTTCTCTGGTTAAGTCCAATTCTTATGCAGTTTCTTCTGTCTCTCTGCTGATTCTTCAATTTTTAAGATCCCATCACTTCTGGGGATGAGGTCTGGGGAGAGCTGGTTTGTATCCTGAACTCAGGAGCAAGTATTGCAGGTCCCAGTTTGAAAAAAGGAACTGCTGATACTAATTATTTTTGTTGCTTGTTTATTTCTTGATAGTTCCTACAATCCAATTAAAATCATTGCTGTTCCTTGCAGGTGCCATGGATCTTCATTTGGATTTCAGGAGATGTAAACAACAGCAGCTTGTGAAGACAACGCTTCTGTGAAGGGTAAATTCACTTTTGACAATTCACCATGAAATTCACTTTTGCTCCGAAAAATAGAACGAAAAGAAATGCAGAGACTGTGGATCAATCACAAGCCTCCAGCAGTGAAGATTTAAGATGGTAAATATTGTAAAGCTTTTAATAACCTTTATATCATGACTGTTTTTATGGCATTGAATGAATTTGGTCTTGAATTACCAATAATTTCTGAGAAAGCTGTCTAGAGAAAGCACGTCTAAAAATGTGCTTTGAGAAAAAACAAAACAGGCTCTAGAAAAAACACAGTTTTTTTTTAAAAAATCACCATCTACTTTCAAATGGTTCCCTGAGAAAACTATCTTTAAATGGCTGAGGGCAATTGGCATAATGATTTAAAGTTGGGCTGGAGGGTTGCAGGCTGCATGTGGGTCCTGGCAGTGAAACGAGAGGTAAGGTGGAGGCTGAGCTGAGAGACAGAGATTGCTCTAATGAACGGCGTCAGGGAGACACTGCATGAACTTAATATTTAGCCAGTGACGTTTGCACTCCACAAGAACCCCAGGGAGGCAATTAGGAGGACTGGAGAAGGAGGGAATAATTTTACCTGTCAGGTTTGTAAGTGGGCAGCTCTGTGAGTGTGTGTGAGCACTTGTGTGTGTGAAAGATCCAGAAATTAATGAAACAGAGAGGCTTGGCGGGGACTGTCAAGCCTGTGGTTAGAGGTGGGGAAAGAGCTGTTTCCAAACCCACAAGATTTACTTCTGGAGCTGGTGGGTAGGTGGGAGGCAAAGTTAGCAGGCTTTACCCGTCAGGGCTTTCATCTGCTTTAAATTCAGTTGAAAATATTGCTAATTGTAGCAGCAAGCAGGCAAGGTACCCATGTACATCTTACAGGTGATTTCTTTACGTTTTTAGTTAAATTTTTTTCTCTGATTTCTTTTTTCCCCCCTCCTTGATTTCTCAGGGTGTGACTAAGGAGCCATAGGTAGAGAAGGCTCCAATTTCAGTGCTTGCAGCTCACAGGCCTCCCAGTGGTGCAGCACTGCCCAGAATTAGCCTGGCAAACCAGAGCTTTCCTTTCGGGATGGAAAACTGAACGGTGCTAAGCTGGTGTTAGGAGGTGTGCAAAAATGGTCCTTGCTCCAGGAGCTGCTGATAGCAGCACTGGTGCAGTGCATGCATGTTGCTGTGCTCACAGGAAGGTTTGGCTGATGTCTGATCTCAGCTTTGTGGTCAGTGAGTGATGAACCCCAGATCTTTCATCTCATTGCTTTTAGGAGTTGTGGATCTACAGTATTTTATATCCATGGCAGATGAAGCTGATGAGTGTCACAAGAACTCCAAATCCGGTGTCCTTTTATTGTCAAATTATTAATGACTTTCCATTTGGATGTGTGGGTGTGATATTTTTCTTTTTTTTTTTTTTTCCCCCTCCCTCCCCAGACAAACCCTTCACCCTATTTAGTGCTTTCTTGAGGCAAGTCTATGTTCCTTGCTGTGGAAGAGGGCAGTGGGGCAGGACCTTCAACATAAACAAGATTTCAAACAGCCTGAACCATCTGAGGTCCCTCCCTGATTGTTTCTAGGACAAACCCCTACTGCAGGCACTGGAAGGAATTTGAAATTAGCAGCCAAACATCTCAGGAACTTGGTTCTGGTGCCCTGAATGAACCAGCAGTGATGGGTACAGGTGTCACTGCTTCTCCTCAGTGCCCACACAAGCACCTGCTCTGCCTCTGCCAGAAATTATTGGCCAAAACCAGTTCATAGAATCCTAGAATACCCTGAGCTGGAAGGGACCCACAAGCTGCTGGTGTGAATATGTGGATCAGCTCCTGCAGAAAAGCAAATTTATCATCAAGCAGTGCTTTGAGCTAATGCACTTCTGTGTCTCTGAGGCAGTTCTTTTGGGGGGAATGTATTTGAATTAGGGCTTAAAAACTTGGCTTGAACTGAGGGCAGAGAAGACGGCTCACTTAGCCTGAGGAATGCTTTTGACAGAGACACGTTGTCGCCACATCTCTTGGCTGGGAATAAGTTGTACCTTTCCTGCAAATGGAAATATTTCTCTGAAGTCCAACAGCTGCAGGAACAGCAACTTGTCTCTTGATCACGTTTTCAGTTTTAAAACCCATTTCTAGTACAGCAGCGAGGAGAAAACCCAAAGCTCATTCAAATGAGCTTTTTAATGGAAAAAGTCACATTAAATCTAAACCAATTTCATGATCTTGTCTGAGTCATGACTTTTTAAAGACTGGGGGCTGAGGCTGCAGTTAACATTGCCTTAGCCATGCTCAGTACTTATCTGTGAGTAGAAAGGTAATGGTGGGGAAGGGCTTGTGGTGTTATTTTTCTAAGGGCCTGATCATTCAGCTATCTAATTTGGGAAGCAGGACTATCTCTGGCTGACCCTTATCACCCTTTCAGCGAGGCAGATAGCAGCCAGCACATTACTCAGCGTTACCCCGTGGATATCTGGTGTCTGAGTATGTGTTACAAAACGTGGCAGCCAGAACAGTGAAACCTCTCAGTGCTGGGCACAGAGAAGTGGCTTCAGCCCCACATGGTAAGAGGTGGATGGATTTGTCCTCTGGACTTGTCCTCATCACCTGAGAGACCCTCAATGGCTCTGCTCTGTTGTCACTCAATTATTTACTTCTCCTGGGGATTGAAGGATGGGGAGGGGATATACTGTGATATAGGAAACTTTCCTAACTTGCTTTATAACTAATATGGGAAACTTTATTTATAGTTAGAGAAGGACTTTCATTTTTTCCTATCTCCTGCTGTCTTTTCCCTGACAGCTGGTTGTGAGGCACCAGGGAGAGATTTAACCTCTTACTGGTACTTTGCAGCTTTGTCTTCCCCACAGGGCTCCAATGTGGATAGCTTCTGTGGGAATTTTTTTTTTCCTGTTTTGCAGATGGAAAATAGAGACATGCAGTTCAGAGGTGTTTGTAGGGAGTCTTCTGACTTGAAACAAAACCCTCAAACTGCTCCAAAATAACTTGTCAAGTTCTCTCCGTGCCTTCTGATGGACCTTATGGATTTTCAGATGCTTGTGATGTATGAAAGTGAAGATGGTCACTGCAGAGGTTGGAGAGCCATGGGTAGAGCCACGAGGCTGGGTTGGTAGGAAGAAGGCCCAGGCTGCCCTTGCTCACAGGGACATGACACATCCCACACTGCCCAGGCTGACTGAGAAGCACCCGTGGCTTTGTTTCATCACCCTTAAATCTGTCCCAGTGCAAACTGGCCCTTTAACAGGAACCCACTGGTGTGTGTGTAGAGGGCAGCAGAGACAGAAAGGAAGTAATATTGAGTCACAGCAGTCAAGAAGGATCAAAGATTGGCTATTTTTGACACACAAAAGGGTAAGTGATGCTGAACTCTCTCTAGACTGATTACAGCTGAACACAAAGCATTTTAACCTCTTAATCCTCACTTCTGAGTTATAGCCCCGACATCGAGGGCTTTGTGGCTTTTTGAAGATTCTCTGCTGCGTGTGACCCTCGTCCCAGGCAAATAAAACCCACCCCTGGCTGCTGCACAGCATGTGTTGAGTGTTGAGCGTGGTGTTAATCCTGCAAACTCTGTGGGCTTTTGCCTCCCTCACTGACCATAAGTGGAATTCGTGGGAATCCTTGCTGAGAAAAGCAGTCAGGCTGGATGAGGCTTGGAGCAACCTGGTCTGGTGGAAAGTGCCTCTGCCCATGGCCAAGAGGTTGGAACAACATGATCTTGAAGGCCACTTCCAACCCAAATAATTTTCTGTGATCTGTGGATGTAATATCTCATTTCCCATTTTGATTTGTGGGAGCAGAACCCCAGTTTCACTTCACTGTCCTGAGGGATAGCCCTAACCCCCCTGAGTTTCCCCTCAAAGAAGCTGTTCCTGGGCTCTCCTCTGTCATCTTCCTACCTTGGCCATTCACATCTCCCCTCTCCAGATCCTGAAAGGTTCCTCTGTGCTCCCCAGCACATAGACTGGTGTTCTCTACGAATGCACATCCACTGATTGTAGATATGAAAGCACTAGTTTGGTTTGGGCCTTGTTTGTATTATTTTTGGTTTGCATATTTGGGCTTGACATAAGCCCAGCAGAGAGACTCTTACTTAGCCAAGGCCATTTCTGCATTCACTGCAGATGAGCGTGGTGCTCCAGGGAACCAGTTTTATTCCAGGCTTTGCCAGTGATTCATTTCTGGATGCTGCCTGTGTGATTCCCTCTGGGCCTCAGTTTCCTGTTCTGTAAAATGGAGATAATACCCTTTCATGGCACAGGGCTGCTTTGAAGCCTTTACAAAATTACTCTGATGTGTTTGGATGAAAGTTTCTATGAAGCAGATTTAAAAAAGCATGCAGCTCTCATTGAGGGGTTTGTATGGAGTGATCAGGACCCCAGAATTGCTTCCAGGATGAATGTGTCTGTGTCAAACCCTCAGATAATGCTGAACACTGAAACAATATTCATGTAACTCTTCTAAAAGCATCCACTGTTGGTGCCCATGGCAGGGTTTGCTGCTATTCATTCTTTTTGTTTGTTTTATGTAAATCCTTTTTCTTTCTCATTGAAAACACAAACAAAAAAAGGGATGACCGGAAAAAAAAAAAAAAAAGAAAAGAATTTTGCTCTGTAAGCCCCATAAAATTGATTCATCTTGAAGAAGTTTTTAGCAGGACCAACCCTCTCTGCCTATCTGTGTGATTTTAAAAGAAACTCTCCTCTTTCTCCTGACTGTCATATTATGGGGAGAAAAAATACCCTGAAAGCAGAAATGAAAGAGATGCAGAATTTTTGTCTCCTGGCCTTTCTCACTCCGGTCCCTTTATGTGCTCTCCCACCGCCCCCTCCTCCGTCGCCCTCCCTCCTGCTCTGCCTCAGTTCCCATTGAAATGTCAAATGCAGCAGTTGTCTGCGAGTGAAAGAGGGACTCCCTGGTGGGAACAGGCTGCCCTTCTAACCTGAAGGCCTCGGCTGTTCTCTTCTCCCCTTTTTGGTGTTTCCCATCCCACTTTCTCAGCAGATGTTGTGTGGGGCAGCACAGGCTGTAAAGGAATGAGTTTCTTTTCACCTGGCCATGTGAATGGGCTGGCACAGAAACCCTGGCTTATTCTCTCAGACTCTGGCAACAGCTTACACAGAAAGAGATTGTTTCGAAGAGCTGTCTCTTTTCTTTCTTTCTTTTTTTTTAGACCAAGATAGGGAAAAAAGGCTGAGAGATGCTGGCTGTATTTTAAGCTTCCTCCTTGGGTGCCAAAGGAGTCCTTGGAGTTTTGTTGCTGCTACTTTTGTTCCTTTTATAGTTTCCATTCAAGCCCCGGGCTTTCAGCTCCCTTTTGTCTTAGTCCTACTTTTCCCAAGCAGTTGACATGAGAATTAGTTCAGAAAGATGGTGGAGGTTCATCCAGGAGCATTGCCCCATTTTAGTCCAGGGCTGTAATTTTTGACTCTTTGGTGGAAATTTGGAAAAGAGTGACATTTCCCATGCTTCTTCAGGGAAATTATTTAGTTTCAGATGAGCTCTGTCTGAAAACATGTGACAACGGTGTCCAAAAATGCACAAATTCAATCCTAATGTCGAGTTTTGCCACTGCGCTACTTAAGATTGGAGAGGCACCTTAAAGGTGGTAGAAATAGGGGGTGTGTGACTTTTCACCTTTTCTCCCTTTTCTTGGCTCCCTGTTTATCTGTTTAATGTGGCTGGTTGTTTTCTGCAGCCTTCTCTCTCTGCCTTACCAGGACCTTGGGCATCTTAGAGTTGGTCAATTGAACCACACCAGAAAGGTGCCCAGAAGTGATATTCCCTCCTTTGCATGGATGGCTCTGCTTGGCACCTTCAGAGCACTGTCACTTCCCCAGCTCCCTTTTGGCCATGTCTCTGTGCTCTGAGCCCAACTTGTTATATCTAAACTTTATATATATTCAATAGCAAATTATGTACATGGCTTGTGAATAATTTGATTGCCGGCGTGAGAAACGCACAAGCTGCTGATGCTGAGAAATGGAGCTGTCGTTTGCTGATTTAATGAGTAAATAATGAGATATTCTGAAATACTGTAGGGATATTATGCCAGTGGTTCTCTTTTGGTCTTTATACACATTTTAACTCCAGTTGGTTTTTTGTTGTGTGTGTGTGTGGTTTTTTAAAAATCTGAAGTTTATTTTTGCAGTGGTGCTTGGAAAGCTGTAAATGATCCACAAGGAATTAACAGACAAAAGTCCCTGGCTCTGCTCCACCCTATTGAAGTCGATGGCAAAACTCCCATTGAATTCAGTGGAAGTAACAACTAGGCCCTGTGAGAGTAAACAATAAATCAGTTTTATAATCACAATATTTCTCTACACCCTGTTCTTAGTGCTTTATGTGGCAGAGGTGTTAGGTGCTTGTCTGATGATGAGAGGCACAGACAAATCATGAGCATCTCAGGTGAAATACAGGCTTGGGAAGGTGAAATTTCTAAATTTGAAAGCTTTGGGTAGGCTTCACCTCTCAGGCAGTATTTTGGAAACCTACACTCGAATCCTGTTAATGAGAATTCATTGTGAGAGGTTGAACTGCCTACCTCCATCCATCATGTAGCCAGCAGGTGTAGGAGAACATTTCCCCTTTCTAGTTTGTAAAAAGTGCAGCTTTTAGAGACATGGGAGTGTAAGAATCAGCAAATTGAGTCTCCTGCCTGGACAAGTGGACATGTCACAAATCCCATTCAAAAACTAATCAGGAGGAGATGGATCATCTCCTGTCAGATATCCTGCAAATGCTGTGCCTGTGGTTAGAAGTTTGCAGAAGCTTTTATCCCTGTCTGCTCTGGCACATGTCAGCATTAAAACTATTCTGTTAAATAATAGGAAGGTATAAATAGCTCAGAGGTTTAGTTCTTACTCAGCCTGTTCTGTCAGTGGACTCCAAATCATTTGATTAAGGAAACAAATATCAGTATCTTACATTTTACATGGGGGAACCCACGAATCCATGGCATGGCCAGATACTCAAGGATGGAGTTCAGTCTTTTCCTAAGTCCTAGTCTAGCATCTTATCCCCTGCCTTTTAAAGGCTTTATCCCTAAAACATGTCTTGAGTTAAGGGCTCTGTATTGTAAAGTTTTCCTATTGATTTCTTTCCTGGAGTTTGTGCCTTTTGGAGGAGATGGGGCATTGATAATTGCTTCAGCTGTTCTTGACTGTTACAGGGCACTTCAGCAGAACTGGCTAGCCTGAGTGCCTGTGCTTTGTAAAATAACCCTTTGGCCCTGCAGAATGGGAGGATTTACAGGTTTAGCCCTCTTGATTTATTTTGAATTATTTTGTATGAGCTATTCATGGAGGGTACCACAGAGCTGGAGGTAAGGAAAGGCTGTCACTAGAATATCCCAAGATGAGAGCCATGGAAATAAAGTGCTATTGTTGCTCTTCAAGCAATGACACTGACTGAAATAAAAGACATCTGGGTAGGAAATAGCAGCCTGCTCCCAGGGAGCACCCATGGTGTACCTCAGCTTGCCATGAATGCTAGCCCTGCTAGGCAACCAGGAAAGGGATCTGCAGGCAGCCGTGAACCAGGCCAAAGAGAGAAAAAGAAAAAAGCCTAACCCTGAGAAATAGGGGTGCTTTCTTCCTAATTGTGCTTTTGAATGGAAGTCTTTTTATTCTTGTCTTTTGTTGCATTTTTCCTCTTCCTTTTCACGCCCCGGCAGCAGCCTGTGGGTCTCAGTGCTAGAAGGTGCTGGGTGGCTCTGTCCCACCCCTCTGGTTCTGCCTGGCCTCCAGGTGGGTTTGGGGTTCATTGTGGGAGAACTGCAGCACCTCTGCTCGTTCATCTCACATCTGTGCCCTGGGAGCTGGGTCAGACTGCAGAGCTGGCCGTGACCCTTAGGAAGGGAGGGTGAAACCTGCCCGAGGCTGCTGAAGAACAGAGTCTGGCTGTGGGTGATGGCAGAATTGCAGTTTCACCTAAGGATAAACATCCAGCCAAATTTGACAGGATTTTTTAAGTGGGTGGTGCCTAACATCAAGTTCAGGGTGTTTGGAATATTTAATAGATATCTCTAGCAGTACTTTGAAGAAGGCAGTGGTGGACAGGAAGAAGTGTGAAATAGGATGCCCATGGTTAGGTGAGAAGTCTGGCAGAGAGAATTGAATGTGGCTCTCCCCTGCCCACACTCACTCTCACTTCTGGGCCATCTTTTCTCTCAGCAGTTTGTGCAAGTAGACTAAACCTCACTCAAAATCAAAGTGTGAAGGACAACACAAGGCAGGGGGGATGTTGCTCAGGGGAGAGAGAAATGGCTTTGGGCAAGAGCTGAGAGAAGCTGGGGCAGCACAGGGCAGCAGGGCAAGAGCAGTGGCAGCACCAGTGAAAAATGCTCTGAGGTCATAAGGAAGCAGGACCAGGAGCTGTCTGGGTGAGGAGAGAAGTTCCCCATGGTGATGGTCTCACCTCTCACACGCATTTCTTGTTTGTTTTGTCTTCCATGTTTCCCTGTTCTCCCTTTATTATTAGATGTGCACTGGCAGCAAATGGGTTCTCAAATATTTATCAAAATTCTTTACTTGATTAGTCAAAATTTATTGTATATGCCTCCCATCTTTAAACAATGAAGCTGTGATACCCTCTGGAGACCCGGAGGTGGTGGAAGTAACCTAAGGCATCCCCTCCCTTTCAGCACAGTCTCAGGGTTGAAATGCAGGGAAGGCTGCTGTCAGGGCCAGCTGTAGCTCAGGCAGCAGCCTCAAGAGGGAGAGAAGGCTTTCTCACAGGATTTTATGACCAATGTTCAAAGGGAAATGCCTTTAGAGAAGAAAAGGCTGGGCTTTCTGGCTGTACAAAACTCAGACCTGCAAATCTGTTCCGTGGCTTTGTTTTCCCTGATGCTCCTCTTCTACCTAATCCTTCCCTTTTGCTCCTGCTGATGGCTGGGGACTACTTTTCTCAGCCTGGGGACTTTAAAGCTTAGCCTGGGATGAGGAGTCTCACCTAAACAGATTCAAGTCTGCACCTTTTCTCCTCGGGCAGAGATGCATCATCCCTGTGTGTGACAGGACAAATAGCTTGGTGATTATTTCCCAGTGTGAATGATCACTGTGAACTGCTTATTTCCCTCGAACTGAAGGATGCCCTGGCACTGTGTGGTTGATCACTGGACAAGAGCAGCACAGTTGGACAAATGACCAATATAATAGCTAACAAATGGAAAACACCACTGCCAGCAAAGGAGCTGGCTATTTAAAGGCAGCAAGAGGTTTGCAGCACCAGCCCTAGCAACAAGGACAAAAGTTATTCCAAACACATGAGGCAAAACCACCACGAACCCACTGTAGCATGCTATTATTAGGAAAGGGGCCTTCATTAATTTCTTAAAGGGTGATGCCAAAACATCAGAAGAAATTTGTGGTGCACATAAAGGAGCAGCACGTTGCACTGTATCTAATTGCCAGAGTAATTATTTTCTGCTATGCAAATTACCAGGAGCAAATCCACTGCAGTACATCTATGTGTATTTAATTATCATCAAGAGCTGGAGTTGAGGGACTAGATTTAATATGTTCATAATGAAATAGCCAGAATTTGTGTGTGCATTTGCAGAGAACTCGTTATTTTACCACAGCTGGATTTGTTTATTTTAAATAAATCATTATGGCAGATACAGTTTCTGCGTGCTTGCCCATCTGCTGATTTATCGTAAAAATTGTGGTTTCGTTTATATGGGTGGTTTCTATCAAACACACATCACCCCTCTTGCTTGCAAGCTGCATGTTTCTGTAGGATTTAAGGAGTAGCTCAATGCAAAGAAAAGGCATTTTGTCCATGGATAAACAAAGGCTGGAGGAATAGGAGGAATTAGGACGACCTGGGTGGGTTAAGATTTTGTAAGGTTTTGGGTCTTCATACTTACAAGCTTGTTGTGGTTTAAAACCAGAACAAGGATGTAAACTGGAATTCTAAGCCAAACCTCTTACTGTTCAATGTCTATTTGATGGTGTGTATAAGGCAAGTTAATGCTTTTGGTTTCTAGGGAATATTTTATATTTTTTCATCATACCAAGAAACAACAGAAGTGTACACAGGATGCAGGATTACCACTCTGAACCGGAGATGGTTCTTCCCCTCTTAAGGTTCAGACTTTCTGGGCCAGAGCTTTACTAAAGGTATTGGGATATCATTTCAAGGCTCAGGTTATAAGAAAAATATTAAAACTGGGAAGAAATACTTTTGCCACTTTGTCATGTTTTGGTGGTTTTCTGTTAATGGAACTCTTGGAAAAAAAAAAAAAGATCTGAAATCCGGCAGCATAGGTGGCTGTTCAGCCAAGAAAAATCATGTTGTGTAGTCCCCAGGAGCGGTGTGTGTGACATGATCCTGTTAAAAACTTGGAATCTGCAGCTCTGGAGGAGATGCTCCCTATCAGTCCAAGCTGCAGTCAGGAAAAGCCATCGGTAAGGACAGATTTATTTCCTGTGTCTCCTGCCCCGTAGCTTTGCTTACCTTGATCTGGCAGCACCAGCCTGGATGCAGTCGGCTTCTACTTAACACCCAATTGTTTGTTGTGGTCACTGTTTCAAAAAGTAGGAGGGAGGCTCCAGGCTGTCCCGTTCCTGACGTGCCAGGGCAGTGCCCGGTGAAAACGGGGTTGCAATGCAATTAGAAACACAAACCACTGCCAAGCCTTTGTGCTCCTTTGTTTCCTCTTGTGGATACCAACTCAGGTTACAAAACACAATAAGCCCGGGGTAACCAAGGGTCACCAAGGTACCGCTGTGTCACGGGCGGTGGGTTGGGGACAGCTTCTGGTGACATTTCCGTGCCCACAGGACCCTTTTTCACAATGTCCCTGAGCTGGTTTGTGCATAATTGATGGGTACCCTGAGGTTCTGCCTCCCCCTCCTCCCCAGGACGTCCTTTTCTGTGTTAGTTTATTTTTTAAATAATTAAGAGACTTTGTGACTGCCTGTCTATCTGTCCCGCTGGAATTCCTCTCCAGCTGCTCTCATCCCTTTCCACAGCCCCTCCTTTTCCTCCCCAACATGCTTTTCCTTTCACTGTATTTTAAAGGGGTGTCTTTTATTTTTGCTTTGGGCAATGAAACCGCTGAGCACTTTTTGAACGAGATGCCCTTTGCTGCTTGCTGGTGTCCTGAATTCTTTCCTTCCCAGATTCCCTCTCGCCTTCCCATTGAAGGAATCCTTTGATGCAGGGTAACTCTTGCCTGATGGGCACCTTCTCTCCCTCCAAACCACAGCTATAAATTTCCTGTCCCTGTAGCATGAAGGGGTGTGTGCAGCTGGGGATGGGCAGGGGACCCCATTCCCACCCCGTTTGTCCCCTCCTGTGGCCGGTGGTGGCTGCTGTGGCCTGAGCCATGTGTGAGTTGGTGTGGCTGATGTGGATGTGAGGTTATTCAAGCAACACTCCAGGCATCTTCTGAAGGTATTGGGAGCAGGGATAAGAGTCTCTTCCCTCTTTCTTCCCAGAGCATCCATTTCACTGTGGTGCCAAGCAGCAGAGGAGCTGTGGCACATCTTAAAGCTACTGGGAAAATCAGCTCTTGAAGGTGTTGGCTTCCCTTCTGCTGCCATGATGGCCTCTATTCCCAGAGGAAAGTCCTCCAAGTAGAAGAAGAGAAGCCTCAAAGCACAGTGGAGCTGCTGGAGGTACTTGCTCTATGTTTTGGGCTTTGTGAAAGTGGTCTGCATCAAGGGTGGATGATGTGGCCCTGGCAGAAATTGTGATTTATGTGTAAAAGCCCGAGATCTCAGGGCAATGCTGGTTTCTGGGCATGTGTGTGGGAGTGAGAAATGCTCAGACTATGCTTGTTGAGCTTGAACCTCTTTTCATTGTCTACAGAAGATTTTGTCAGGTTGTTCCTCTCGACCTCATAGGAAGACCATCTACCTATTTTAATCTCTTAATAAAAAAACTTGCTCCCCATCCCTGCTTGCCTGGGCTTGCTGCTCTCCAGATCCCCGTTTTAATTGACACACAGCTTGTGGTGTGGCTGGGGGCTGTGCCAATAGCTCACATATTCCAGGCATGGCAGGCAGATAGGCCCCCTCCCTCCGACACCATCATTCCAAGCAAACATCAGACAAGCACCCGGCTTTGATGTGGGTCCTGGGCTTGCAGCCTCAAAAGAGGAATCTTTGGAACCCTGTTTGCACCGTTCCTCATGCCAGAAATTGCAGCACTGTCACAACAGCCAAGCAACTGGGTGCTCAGCATGGCGGAGGGAATATTTTGCAGCTCCTCAGCAGACAGGGTTGTGCTGGAGAGTAATCAAGAGCAGCAGCCTGAGGTCGGCAGGGATTTGGGCTGTGAAAATAATAATAATCAGGGATGGGGAATGGGTGATAGGGCTGTTGCTGGACCATCTGAGGCACTTGTCAGAGGACATTAGCCCTGCAATTAGGAGAAGCTGAGGAGGAGGGAAGGGAAGACAGCGAGAGCAGTGCTGTAGCAGGGAGGGCTTTGTGTCAGCATACAAAGCTTTTTTCTCAGCAGGGCTGCTGGGATTTGCTCAGGTCTCCTCTGAGATAAATTAACTCAGTACAACACCTGCTCCTTTAATATGGCCAGGCTAACTCCACTGAAGACCTGGCCTTTCTTTCTCTTTATTTTTAAATTTTTTTTTTTTTTTTTTTTTTTTTTTTTCACTTTTTAACAACATTGAAGCAGCCTGTGAACTCCCTTCTGGTGTTTTCTTCCACCTCTAAACCACCCCTTCTCATGAAGGGTGTGAATGTTTCCCTCCATAAGAAGAGCTGGGAAAAAACCAAAAAACAGTTGAAAGATTTAGAATAAACCGACCCCCCCCCCCC
>VZSE01001429.1:0-260978 GCA_013398275.1 Promerops cafer | reverse complement strand
CCAAAAAAAAAAAAAAGGCCAAGCTGGCAAGAGGTGAAGGGTATGTAATTGCTATTCCTTCTGCAGCCCACTAAAGCTGCATGCTTTAACCATCTGAGGACAGCAGGGAATTTTCTCTTCCAGGAGAGTCAAATGTGGGGTTTGCATTTTCTTTCTTTTCAGGAGGGGTGTGGGGTGAAAGAGGTGGGCTTCATTTTCCTTGGGATTAGCTAAAGCTCCTTCCACTTTTATGTTGGCAACATGAGGTTTCATCAGACCTCTGATCCTGCCCTGAATAAAAATATAGCATTACTGTCAAGCAGAGCAGAGGGCTTGAACTTAACTGGATTAAAGCACTGGATTTGAGGCAGCGTTCTTGGCTTCATGGAGGGAGGTGTGGGGGCTCCTCTGCTCCCAAATTCAGCTCAGGCATGGGGAAGTCCTAGCTGTGCTGCTGACTGAAAAACTTCAGCCTGAATTTTCTTCCAGGATGCTTGACTTGATGCCCAGCTGTCCCCTGGCTGCAATTCCCTGGATTTATCCTTGACAATGCCCCATTGGCAGCAGGCTCCCTGTCAGTGGGGTGCACCTCGTATTCATGGAGATGTATGCACGAGTTTAACTGCAAATAAATGCCACATTTGCTTACAGCTTGCTGTTTGCCTTTCCCATATGAATAAACATCTCTGGCTGCTCCTCTCTGTCCTGCCCACACCCTTGAGAACACTTTCACAGCCTGTTTGCTGCCCTTGGCTCTCAGTTTGCTATTTGGACACTTCTCTTGCCAGGTTTTGCAGGTTTTTTCTGACCTCTGCCGATGGTCCAATGTGTTGTGGTTTAATGGTGTGTTTTACAAGGGAGCAGAAGCCTCAGAGCATCTACCTCTGCCTTGTTGTGTGTCGTGCCTCCCATCTTGGTGAGCTTGGATGTATCCCCATATGTCCAGTAATGAGCATGGGCTAATTGCCTAGGCAGATAGAAAAATAGATAGGTAATTTGTAGCTATTTAATTTTACATTAGGTGGAGGGATGTAGGGGCAGAGGCTAATGTTGTTGGCATTTCTTTTCAGGGTTGTTAACCAGATATGCTGCCTCTGGGGCATAACAATGCCTCCCTCGGTAGAGCTCTAATACTTTTATTACATTCTTATTAATTTAGCAATGGCCTAAAGTCTGTGAGACACCTTGCAAGGCATGATCCCTGCCCTGAGGACCTTACAGACTAATTCCAAAGCATGATACAACCGGGGATTACTCAGTGAGAGCAAGGGCCTAATGGAGTAAGGAATGGTTTGTATTAGATAAATGGATAAGGATGAATCAGTGCAAGAGTTAATCACGTTGTTCCTTACAGGCACGTGGGGATAAAGCAGCTCCTGAGGGGATCTGTGGTGTCTTTCAAGCAGGGACCATAGCTGGAGGTGTCTCCTGTCTCCCAGATCCACATGGATGGCTGCTCTGGGAAGCAGCGTGCTCCACGTGCAAGAAGCCATGTGAGCAAATGCTCTGTCAACAAAAACCTTGGCTCTGACCTCCAAAATTGGCCGTGCCCTGTCCCCCAGAAACACCAACAGCTCCCACTCCATCTCCCCTCTTAGCCCTTGGGGGCAGAGGGCTGGGGGAGATATTTTATTTGGAGCGAAATCGTAAATCTGCTCCTTTTTGCCAGAGATTTCAGTTCTTGGGAAGCCACAAAGCGATGGTCCCAAACAAAGAGCCAAGCAGGAAGCTGGGGAAGGGGCCGGAGGGGAGGGGGGGCTGGGAAAGGGCTTCTGCTCAGGGGTGGCCAAAGGGTGCCCCCGCCCCCCAGCACCTGTCCCCCCCGTCTGAAGCCCTGAGCTGCCCAGCACGGCCCGTGCCTCGTGGGACCCGGGGTCTGCAACAGCTGAGGGAGCTCGGGGCCGGCGGGATGAAAGCGAGAGGAGGAGCCCTCCCCGCGGAGCCTCGGCAGCGCGGGCTGCTGTGAGCCAGGGGGAACATTTGGTGTCCATGTGGCATCTGGCAGCAGAGTTTGCTTCTCTGGCATTTCCTTTGGTGAAAGGAAGAGCAAAGCAATTCCTTTCCAAGCAGCTGCTCTGCTCCACTGGGAGGGAACAGCATCCTCCTCCTCCTCCTCCCTGCCCTGGCCCTTTGGCATGGTGCTGCACCCCAGCCCCCTAAATTAACACCCCCAGCCCCAGGTAAACATCCTTTACACTCCTTTACTCTCTCATATTTTTCTGCTACTGAGGAAAGAAAACCTCTCTGCATCACTCAGTTTAAAAACGAGTTGCTGTGGCAACTGGACGCTGCACTTAAAGTGCTCAGCTCTGTCTTCTTGACATCATTGTTTGACTTCCAGTTGCTGGAGCAACAGATCTCTGGGAAGAACCAGCGAGGCTGAGGTTTCTCTTTCTTTCTTCCTCCACGTTGCTTTTCTTTGGGGCCTGAGAGCATCAGCAGTGGTTTGCTTTTCACTGAACACACACACACACTGTTAACATATGATGGGAAGATGTCAGGCAGTAGTGGAAGGAATGGGGGTAAGGTCAAGGGCTCATTACAATGGGGGAATTCCTACAAAACTGAAAAAAAGAGAGAGAGAATGAATGAGCCGTTATGTGTCCCAAGATCAGAGGCCTAGAGAAGTGCCTCCAGCACACTCGGTGTCAGGCATTTGCCATGTAATACTTTTCTGTTGGTGGTTCTGAGCCCAAAGCAGAGACACAGCTGGGGTGACACACAGAGAATGTGAAATGCCATCAGATATAGCTGTATAAGTCAATACCACAATGTAGCTCCTTCATTTCCTCATAATGAAATATTAGACTTACAGCTTCCTTCCAAAAACTTTTTCTTGCTGTCAGTGTTGTCCCTGGCCAAAGAGCAGCTGTGTAACCCATCCCAGACAGGGATATGGGACAGCTGTTTACTTAATTATTGCTCTCCAAAAGCTGCCTGTCCTCCATGGTGATTGTTCAGGGCTCTGGCTGCAGCCACGCAGGGTGGCTGGGGCTGCTGCCCATCGGGTGCACCAATGTCACCCTGTGCCAGCAGCACAGAGGGACCATGTCCCCGTTGGCACAGGGGTATCTTGGTGATGCACTGGGACTTCAAGAACCAGAACAGTGTTCTTTGTCAAAATGCTTACAGCCAGCAGTGCTCAGCTCCATTTTCCCAGGCTGGGACTCTCCACTGGGTTTATGCACTGTGGTGGCCGATGACATCCAGGTCCTACCTCAGCTTTTTGGGTGAACTGACATCGTGGTCCTGCACAGAGCTCCTGGTGAAATGTGGCTGGTTTTCACAGAATCATGGACTCCTAGAGTGGTTTGAGTTGGAAAGGACCTTTGAGATCACCTAGTTCCACCCCCCTGCCATGGGGTGGGGGTTTTCTTTGGGACTGGTGTTTGCAGAGCTTGAGGTGACGGCAGCTACTGACTCTTAGCCTGATGCTGAATTCCCAGTTCTCTAGGTCTGACTTTTGAATTTCTCCCTGGCAGGAGGCTGAGCAGGTGTGGTGTAAAGGCCAGGGCAAGAGGGAGGCTGGAGGTGGGATGATGGATACACTGGAATAAACTTCTGACATTACGTATTAATGAGTAATAAGAGTAATGTCAAAGCCTGGATTGTTTTTTGGCAAATATTTTAACCTTGAAACCTTAATTATAAACTGCTGCACTTTTAGCTGGCTAAACATTTCTTTGATTGCCTGATAACACAACCATAGGATTTCAATTTGTATCAGTAAATTAGGAGAGGCCTTAAGTGATGCTGTTGGATGGGCTAGGATCCGTGAAATTTAAAGTGCAGTTTTTAACTGAAATGGATTTGAAGTTAAATGTTAATTTTGAAAACAAAATTTGAGGAGTAGTAATAAAAAATGTTTAATCTCTTGGTGTCAAGATGAAGGCAACTGTCATTAAAAGGTACTTAGATTCAAAGAATCATTAAAGTTGGAAAAGACCTCTAGGGTCATCAGGGCCCACTGTTAACCCAGCACTGCCAAGTCCACCACTAAACCATGTCCCTCAATGCCACAAAATTGCTTAAAAACCTGAGACTTTCTTGTCCTGAGAATTCTGGCTAAGGTATCTGGCTGTCCAGCTCATACCAGATTTCCACATATATACAAAAGTGCAAACTTTTTCACAATGAAGTTATGGTTTCAGTATTACACCCCCAATGCCCACAAAATACACAGAATTCAAATTAACAAATATACATGCCTCAAAGTCTACACAATGTCAGCCACAAATATGCAGGCAAGAATGCTGGTTGCTAGAGCTTGGAGTTAGCTATTAGTGAACATTTGTATGGTGCTCAGATAATTTGTTCTTAAATGCCACATATGTACCACATGGTTCAGATGTGGTTTGAGGAGCTATAAAATGGGATTTCAAACTGGTTCTGTCCCTACTCTTAAAGCCATGGCTCAATTAGGGCTCAGATGCATCTCAGCTCTAGGGCTGGCATCCTGAGTCAGGGATTTGTGACTAGCTGGGGTTTGTGGGAGCTGAAAGGCACAGCTGCAGCTGCTTATTAGTGAATTTGTGCACGTGCCAGTCTGCAGTGAAATGTACTTGAAATAACCTATCCTAGATGCCTCTATGAGGATGATGGCCCTGATGATTTAGCTATTTCGGTTCCAGCTTGAATTATTCATGTATTTGAAAACACTCATGAATTATTTGTGTTTTCGCTAAATATATAATTTAAACCCCAAATCCTTCCGACAAAATATAATATTTATTTACTTCTCACTGCTCTGATGTGCTGCCCCTGCCCTGAGACAGCCCTTCAGCCAGAGGCTCGTGGGGAGATGCAGAGTCAGGGCACAGTGAAGGCATCAGCATCCCTGCCTTGACCTGTGCCAACAGGGAGCCAGCCCCTGCTGCAGCAAGAAAAAGGAAGACTTATAAAACATAGATCTAGCCCCAACTTGTCTTCTGGAACTTCTGGGCACTGGGGTTTGGGGAATGGTGACTCTCTTGCACACATGGGTTTAGGATTTAGAGGCTGCTTTCACAAGCTGACACACCTGGATTTAAGGTGCCCAGCAGTGGATCAAAGGAGCTTGATCCTTGCGATGCAAACTCCTGATCTGGTACAAATTCACCACCTGCTTCAAATGCATTCGACAGCTTTGTGGCATACCTTGATCCTGGGAACCTTTTTGCCAAGTCCAGAGCTGTGTGTCAGCTTCAAATTGACATACTGTGGCCAGCTAACTCAAAGCTGGAGCACATCATATCATGTGCTCAGGCTAATTCAGCAAAAATGTGTTTGTGCTTGATCCAGATCGAATCTGTCCTGCCACGAAACC
Organism: Promerops cafer; assembly: GCA_013398275.1. Lineage (NCBI taxonomy): Eukaryota > Metazoa > Chordata > Aves > Passeriformes > Nectariniidae > Promerops > Promerops cafer. Next base: position 255,694 of record VZSE01001429.1, on the reverse strand, counting down.
TCAGAGTACAGCAGATGTGATATTAATAGATGTGCAACCACAGCCTGAGCCTCTCCCCCTCCCCAAACATCTGCAGAGAGGGGGGATGGCAGTGCTGGGAGGAGGCATCCTGCAGGGACAGCACTTCTGCTCTCGCTTAACTGTGTGAACTTCCCAGAGCTTACATTAATTTTAAAGAAAGCACTTCAGCATAACTGACAAAAATCTCGTCCCTTCACCTCGGGGGATTTGTTTCTTCCAGGGAAAGTTTGAGTACCTGCTCTCTAATGATGCATCTTAATACACCATGTAGTTTTTCTCTTTTTTTCTTTTCCCTCGCAGCACTTTCACTGCAGTAAAACTGCTTTATCTAGCCACAGTAACAGTAGTTTTTTTACCTCTTTGGGCTTCAAATTATCTTCGTGATCTTGATTTCACCTGAACATAATACTGCCCTGAACTGCTCAGTGCCACTGCTGAGCCCTTGAAAAATGTCCTTTCCATTTGGTTGCTTCTGAGAGACCAAGGTCTGTGTTCTTCCCTAGCTAAAAAAAAAAAAAAAAANCAAAAAAAAAAAAAAAAAAAAAAAAAAAAAAAAGCCTCATAGTTTTCCATGAGATTCCCTGGTCTTTTTGCTTTTACATTGACTGTACATTCCAGCAGAAATTTTTCATTTTTGTGGCTTCTGTCATAAGACTTTAGATTTCCCCCCCTCCCTATTAGCTGATTAATGTGCTTTCATTTTGTCTAAAGTGTGTGTGTGAGTGTGTGTGCGTGTCCTCAACAAAAGCCTTTTCTCTCTTCATCTCTGTGTTCTGGGACTGAGGCCAAGTTGTGATTGTAATAATGTAATCTCTCCTGAATACTTGAAGTGATGGGAAAAAATGAGATTTTGAAAATGAAATAGATTAATCTATACAGCTAGAGGGGGGGAAATAATGCATTTTAATTAGCTCTTGAGAGTAATTTTCCTTAAAGTAGTACAAGCCAGGTGTGCAAAAGTATTCTCCTGCCTTAAGAGTCTTGTTTCTCCTTCTGGAGTCCTTGGAAAAGATGGTGACAAGTGACAAGTTCATTTGGGATGCTTCTGTTGAAGGGATTGAACATAAGGTAACTTGATGGGACCAGATTTTTAGAGGCTGCACTTGAGGATCTCTCTGAAAGTCAAGCTCCTCTCCCCCTAAGAATGCCTCAGACCCTGAAGCAGCTGCTCCCTTCAGCTTGCAGGAGGACTCTGGTTTTTTGTGTGCTCGTGCACACGGGGGAACAGTGATTTATCAAGTTGTTTTATTTAACTTTTGTTCAGGATGAGATCATTCCCTAAAAGGTGTTCACAGTTTATTCCCTTGCTGGCTGGGGCTGCTGTCTGTTCTGCAGGCAGGAGGGCAGGGAACGAGGGTGTTTTTCACCAGGCAGGGCCCCGGGGCTGTGTTGGAAGAGAAAAGCTGACCTGCTGTAACTCACTGTGTACCTGCTCCTGCTCTGCCTGCTTGGGAAATGAGAACCACTTGTCCATGGTGTGGTGGCTGTGCCCATTCTCACAGGCTGGGCTGGGAGAAGACACCCAGGCAGTGGCTGGTGAGCACCTTCGATACAGCCAACATACTCCAGTGACTTTTGATTGTCAGACAATGCTCATTGTACCCCTTAGTTATGAAGCCACCTCAAATATTCACCCTAATTTCTTTTTTTTTAATGGTGAACAAGCAGTTTTCTGATGGTGCAGCAAATAAAGTGTCGTGACTGGGGCTGCAGAAGTGTTTGATTCATAGATAAAGATGTTTATTCATAGAATCATGGAATGGTTTTGTTTGGAAGAGATTTTAAAGATCATCCAGTTCCAACCCTTGTGCCATGGGCAGAGACACCTTCCAGTAGACCAGGTTGCTCAGAGCCCCGTCCAACCTGGCCTTGAACATTTCCAGGGATGAAAAATTTGGGGCAATTTTTGGCTGATTGAGTCTGGTCTTTTCCCAGAACCACCCCCACTTCTCCTGTTCCATCTGCATAACAAAACTCTCCCATCCTGGAGCACTAACAAGCTCCTCAACCTCCTCTTTCAGCCCTGGTCTGCAACCAGCTGCAAAGGACACATGATTTTAGAGAATGTGCTGTTTTACCTCAGTCTGAGTTTTATATCCTAGCCAGGCATACTGAAATTTTTCAAACTTCCTTTTCAATCAGTCACTTTGGCATCGTAATGGCTTGGGTTGCTCTTTTCTTAAGTCTGTTTTAATTCTTTACCTTTGTATTTTAGCAGCAAGTTGCCTTGAATTTACAGTTCCTGTTGAATTCCTCTATGAATAGCACCTAGATTTCCTACTCTGCAGCTGCAAACAAGGTTTAAAAGCTTTTGGGATTTCTTGGCAGTTAATAACTCCCAGACTCCAGCATAGTTCATTTTCAAAATGTTTCTCATGCTTCAATCTGGACAGCATTATGCAGGTCAGGGAATCCTGTCAGACTGGGGGCCAGGGGAGGATGTTCCATCAAAAGCTTTTTTGGCAAATTAAAGGAAAAAAAAATAGGCCAAAAGGACCTTTAGGAATACTGCTTAATATCCTTTCCATCCAAAATAGGAAAAGCACCTGTAACTGATGCCAAGCACAGGACAAAATAAATAAATAAATAAAAAAATCCCCAAGCAAAGACCTCCAACTGGAAATATTTCCTGAATGATCTCACTGAGAATCCCGTAAGTGGCTGGATCAGTTTTCGGGAAAAGGGAACACGGGCTTGAGCTCCACACTGAAAGACAAGAAAAAGCTTCAGGAAAGAAGAATGAGCCAAACCCAGATCCAAGCTGTCAGGGGTGCTGGGATGTTTTTCATTCCTGACTGGGACCTTTTGACATTTGCACGGAAAATGTCACAGGAATACAGCAAGACTTGAGGTGAGGAAGCAGGTCTAAAAATTGACACAAAATGATGCTTGTAGCCTTCAGCTTGTGCCCACCCTGGCACAGAGGCAGGGCTGAGCAGGGGCAGAGCTTGAAGGGTGAATATTGTCTTTCCAGACCTGTATTGGTGCGTGAGGGATGTGGCAGGTGATGGGTTGAGCAGCAGAGGACTTGTTTAGTGTCACCTTGGACTTGAGCAGCTCATTCAGCTGTGCTGTGTGGCAAATGTGGATAGGTTTGGTGACAGAACACTTCTAGGCTCATGCCCTCAGCTAAATTTCAGGCTTCTCATTATTACAGAGTGGCACTTTTAGCAAGAACACCAAGCTCATCACCGAGTTGGGTTTGTCCTTAACTCTGGGTGGATCTTTGCTTGTGTCTGACCTAGAGTCAGATACTGTCTCTCCTTTTTAATGATGTGCCTGAAATTAGTATTTATTTTTGATTTAATCAGTCAGTGCCTGTCAGCTAAAACCTCAAAAATTATGATCTTGTTGTCAGGGAGAAAGGAAATTAAACCTCAGGAGGTCACATCAAGGCTGTGAGTCCACTCTCAGTGTATCTGGGATCCTGGGCAGGACTGAGTGTATTTAGGGTCATGACCCAGAGAAAAATGCAACAAGGTTTTTTTCTGTATATTTGGGCCAAACTGAGGCACTAAGACACATTTGGGTGGGTATTTTCACTTACCAAAAACACCTGCTGAGAGCTGGATTTCACTGTTCAGAATTTTTGTGACTCATGCTCAGTTTCGCTTCTGTTCCTCTTCATTTATCCCTCCAAAGAAGTTAAACTGGATGTATCCTGAGATCCAAAGTCCACCAGTCTTTGCTTCCAGCTGCACTGGAAATGTTGCAAGGCACTTTCTTTTACAGGTTAAGAAATATAAGACGACTGGATCATACAGATCAGATGTTTTCAACCTGTAAATTGCAAAGGAACAGCAGAGGCCTCCCTCCAGTTTTAACTGCCAGGAAAAAGAATCTTCAAATCTTTCTTTTCCATTGCAACATAGGCCTATGAGATAGAAGAGACTGAGACCTGCCAAAGTAAATCCTCGCCGAGAGCCTGCTTGGAGCTTTAGAAAAGACCTGAAGAACTTATCTGAGTTGAATTAGTTTGCCTAATCCTGGTGATAATTTGGCTGGAGGTGTTCACTCCTCTCAGATACACGGCAGGCTGCATGCTGTAGGCACAGATTTAGCAAGAACAGAGGGTCTCAGGGAACTTCCACACCACCCTGTGAACACCTTCAGCTCGCCAGACTGATGCACTTCATCAAAGTGGACTTTTCTGTCACAATATGAGCTACAAGCCTGCAACTGCAGGTCTGCTTAGCAGGAGAAGTAATGCATGTGCCATATGGTAGAAATTGATGTCTGGTAATAGATGTTTCATATATTCCAAGAACAACATTTGCTCCAAACGAAAATTCATACTCTTTAACTCTTTTTTAACCTACAACTCGTTTTTTGAGTTGAGCTTTCTGCTCAACTTAAGGTTCTGCTTTCTCTAAGATTCCACAGCATCCATAGCAAGTACTACACCCTTCCTCCACAAATACTCTCTGCGAGCTCAGCCTCACATGTTCCTTCATCCCTGGTGCCCTGCTGGGAGGGCTGCACAGTGCTGACAGCTTTTAATGAGCTGCAGAAACCCAGGGCAGAGAGGGCTGCTTTCCACGGGGGAGGGCAAGCTTATCTCTTAATTTCCAACCTCAAAAATACTCTGTGGTCCTGGGAGATGAAGGGCCTGTGTGTGTAAATGTAAAAGATAATTACAGCAGTGTTTCTGGCCAAGTGGAGAGGATGGAAACACCATGACAGAACCACCCCATGGCAAAGATCTGGTTGGAGAGGGAGTTTCTGTCCCAGGCTCAGGGTGTTCCAGGACCATGCCCATCTCATTGAATGCTTATTTAGGAGAAACAGACGGAAGAGGCTTCAGCATTACTGAATAGCTCAGTATTTTAGTGCATTTGGGGTTTCATGGTCAGACACTTCACTTAAAAAAAACCCAAACAGCTTGTTTTTTGGTATAACTTATTGTATTTAGATGTAAAACAGTAAGTTACTTATTGGGGAAATTAAAGGAACCAAAAAGAAAGATTACTAAACAATTTGTAAGCCTCAGAGTAGGGCTGAATCTTATTTTCAGGAGAGATGTGATCCTTTAGTACTTCATAAGAACGACCCTGGTAAGTTCTTTCTGCATAATTTACACCTGATTTGGTTCAGCAATAGCAATGCTTCACTCTTTTTGGGTATCTTCAGTGAAAATCACCTCTAAATCATCCTTTAGGAACAAATGTGGAAATGCAGTAATGTCTGGGGTGGAGGATGAACAGTGTTCAAACAATGCTGGCACTGCTCTGCACTGAGCCTTCCTGGTCTGGAAATTCACAAAACCACCATATTTCTCTGAACCTTTTAGGGGCATGCAAGGTACCAGAATATGCTCAGTGGGTTTAGGAATAACCATGCAAACCCTGACTGCAGGACTGACTGGGGTCTCCTCAGAGCTTCATACAGTGATTTATCAAAGGGAAAGTGTCCCCCACTGCTCCCTGACCTCTCCAAGCTTGTCCTGGAGAAAAGGGCATCTACCAAACCCCCATCCTAGGATCTGCAGGATACATGGAGGTATGGATATCTTCAAAAGCAGCTGGGCTCTGGGTGTGATAGACAAGCAGAGGTCTTCACCTAGGCACAATAGTCCTTCAGCTGCTCCACAGATGATATTAAAAATATGTATAGAATCTAGAACACAGCTAACATAACATATAAAATACAAAATAATAAAATATATAGTATGAATATGTCCTGGACAGAGTTATACTTTTCTCCCTGGCACGTTTCCTTTTCTTCCTCCCTGTGTAGGACTCTGATCAAGCTGTGCCACTTGAAAGGCATTCGTGTGAGTCCTGGGAGGCCTTTTAATTCCAGTGGGGCAAAGGACCATGTGCTTCAGAGTCCCATCAGACAGAGTGGCAAAAGTTGTATCTGGTGAAGTCCAGGGGGTCACATCGTTGGTTCAAAATGAGGGAACAAAAACAGAGCAGAGAATTGCAGCCAATATGTTGGGAAAGACTCCAAGAAAATAGCAAAGCTGCCTTTTTGTGTAGACAAGACGTGTTAACTGGACCATGGAGTGAAGAAACACCAGGAAACAGAGACCTTCATTTGCAGAGACACACTTTATCCAGCGTTGTCTCCTTTCTGCTGGGCTGGCACATGCCTGTTTTGGCTAGTGCCATGAGAACATGCAGGGCTGGTCCTGGGCTTCTGTGACAACCCTGAAGACTGAAACTATCTGTACTTTGTGACACACAAATCACATATGGCAACAGAGGGAGGTTTTCAAGTCTCCTTTTCCACCATTTAATGGGACTGTGGCTGCAGCAAAGAGTCCTGGGCCTCCTCCCATGTCTGCCTGTTTTGCTGGAACAATATTTGTGATGCACAGACCTGTTTTTTCCCCAGCTGTAAGGGGAAGAGAAATGTAAGGAGAGATGGGACTGCTGGTAGGGAGGAGAAAGCCTGCATATTTTTCCTTCTTGATGATATAAGCAGCCCACACTTATACAGGTTATAGGTGTTGGCTTCTCAATTTTAATATGATGGAAAGGTGCCTAGAATGATGGATGACCTCCTTTAGTGGAAGAATGCTTTTTGTAGTCATAAATTCATATCTAAATCTCCAACAAACTGAAAGGCACTTCCATCTGCCTGAGGAAGATGATGTTGGTTTAAGTATTTTTTTTTCCTTAACCACACTGTTTCCTATCAATATAAAACCTCTACAGAGAAGGAGGCTGTGAAGAGAGTTGCTTGTGCTGAAATACAGTTCTGTGGGAGCTATTTCATATTGTCCTGAAATTAGACGGGAATGAAGAATTTAATCCAGAAATGAGCTGCTGGAAAGGACCCCCTCCCCAAAACACCCGTTGGTGTGTCCTTCTGCAATCACTCTAATTTCTGCCTCGACTTAACCAGTCAGCCCAGTCAGTGCTGGCAGGCTGCATTTTCCTGTCACTCTTCTCAGCCCTGGGATGAGATGAGTATCTGCCTGACAGTGGCACAGGGAAGAGGAGGTTCCAGGACTCAGAGCCTGCAGATGCACAGATAAAGATGAGAGGACATCTGGTCTGCGAGGCGGGCTCGGCAGAGGTTTCTGAAGTGGCTGGAAGTGGGGAGGAGGGATCACCCGCCCTTCTTTGGAAACCGCGGGAGGGTCCTGGGGAGAGGGCTGGGCGGGGGAAGCTGCCGGATGTGAAGGGATGCTCAGCCAAAGGAAAACTTCCAAACCTGGTTTTCAGGTGTGCAGGGCTGCTCCCATGCGAAGCTTTCAGACTGGTGTCTCTCCTCAGCATTGCTCGCAGTCGGAATTATTTTCAGGCTAGTGGTACTGCCCCACCCTCAGCCCCCACAGCTCGCACGTATCAACCAAAGATATACAAGTCTTGGAGCTTTTTCAGGTTCTTGTTATTTACAGAAAGAATAATCTCAAATAAGCACAATCTGTGATCGCCCCATAAAGACAATTCAAGGTTGTGCTGTCTGATAAGCACAAATAGAGATTGACTATCTAAAATTCATATATCCTCCGCTAAAGCCCCCCAGCTCAAAAGTACAAATATCTCTCACACACAGAATCACCTAGGGTCAAATTCTCTGCTGGTGCAAACTGGCAGAAATCCATTGACTTCTCCCATAAATCAATTTAATTAAAAGTGTCTTCTGATGTGTCTTTGTTTAGCAATAATGTTCATTTGAGAAGGTGTGATGGCAAGAAAACAAATCCCTTTGCATCCCCTCCCTCCAACCCTCTGGCTAAATTTTGTTGGTAAAGAAAATATTTATTTTTTTAAACTGGAACAATAAATGTATTGTTCACAAGGAATCCTTTGTTCTGCCAATACATTCACTCAGAAGAAGCTTATCTGAGGTTGTGTATTGGAGAGGGAGGAGAGAAAGGACCAATTCACAGGTATAAATTGCCCATAAACGTAGGGACAATGAGTTCACCTGATAAAATCAGACCACCCTCCCTGCAAAACTATACCTGAAGCATAACAAAATTAGTACTTTTTGAACTTCTGAAATGCTGTGATTTATTTAAGAACTTTTTTCTTTTACCTTTTCTACAAATCTGACTATTCCACCGGGACTACCCCATTAGGCTCAATTCAGCAAAATGCTCCCGAGCTTAAATTCACCGGCAAATCACTTAAACACATGCTTAATTTTAGGCAGAAGCCTAACTCTCAGGCATTCAAACCATTCATGTGTGATTTATTCCTGTCCTTTTGGAGAGCATAAGGAATGTAACTTGGCCAATCCACAGCCGATAAGGAGGCAAAACCAAAGTGACAGACCGAGGTGTTGGGAAATATTTGCTTGGCTCTGAACTTGTGTATTGGCTGGAACGGGTTCAGATGTTTCCTTGAACTCCGTAGGAAAGCCTCATGGGCTTTTTCCTGCTTTTCGCATGGGCTTTAGACAACACGAGGGCTCCTGAGCCCCAGGTGCTCCTGCTCAGCCCTTGACAGCATGTAACACTTCAGGACTGCTTTGAGAAAACAATCGGGACAGATGGCCAGGCTGCTGGATTGCTACGGTTGTCGAGGGTCAGCTCTCAACCAGGGCTCCCTCAGCCTTCAGTGCGTCTGTGATTTTAGGTTACTTAAACTGTGTGGAATATGTGTCACGAGCATTTTCTCACATTTATGTCCTGCGGGATCTCCCAAAACCCTGAAACGTGAGGTGTCACTGTGCCAGTCTTACTCGTCATGTGCCGAGACAGTCCCCAAAGCAGGTCGTGCTGGAGACTGTCACCACAGTCACTCTTTTGAGCGCCCTCGTGATCGTCTCTTTTCCTCTGGTGAAGGAGCCACCCAAGCTGTGCCCTCGGGTACCAGGTTAAAGCACTCGTGCCTCTGCGGCTGAGTGACACAGGATGTTTGCACTGCACTTTCTTCTCGTTTTAGCCCAGCCTGGATCTCTCCCTCCTCATCTCTCTCACCAGGGAGGAAGTGTCTCTCGGCCCCCCTTTCTCTGCAGAGCATCCCACGGTTCCCTGCCCACCACGCAGGCAGGTGCTGCAAACAATGGGATCATCCAGTGGTTTCCAGCGGGAAAGTCCTGGACTCCTGGGGACTAAAGGAGAAACTTGAGGGGAATTCCAGACATTGAATATGTACTTTGTTCGGGACACTGAAGGTGTAGTGAGCTAATGCAAGGGTTTTCTTGGACGTGCAGGAGGGATCAGCTGCCCCGTGGCTGACTGTGGTGGACGGGCTCCAGTCCTACCCCACAGCTCATCACCTCCTGTCTCTGCTCCCGAGGAGATAAGGGAGACGTGTTCCTTGGTCTTCACTTCTGCAGTCCTCCCTGCACACAAGGGTGCAGTTCTTCCATGCAGGAAAAAGAAGCCTCTGTCAGTGCTGCTACAGTGAGACCATCCACTGAAACCGTATTTGCTTTATTAAATCCATTTTTCTCAGGGGTTTCCCCACATTTTGCTGGATGTGTGGAGCTGATGAGCCCTGTTCACTTCCTGAGGTGTTTATAGGCTTTAATAAAGAATCTGATAGACAATTTTGTCTTTTGAGGGCAAGGATTTAAATTTTAGCCTGTATTAACTGAGGACATATTGGGAGATAAACTAATATTTCTTACATAGAAGTCTTTAATTTGATCCAAAGCACCTTATTTTTCGGAGTTAATCATTACTGCTGGAAATAATTTCAAATTTGCACAACATTGAATCCTAAGAATAGTTCTGAATTGAGCTTAAAACTTGTGTGGACTGACAACTTTTGGGGTCTGAAAGAAAGAAAAGAATCAGAAGGGGATAAAAGAGAAAAGACTGCGGGAGCTAAAACAAAAAAAGACAATCCCTTCATCACCTGAATAAAACCCACTAAGTGTTGAAATGAGGTCGAAAGATATTCGTTGAGACTGTGAAGTAGAAAGGCAGCAATTATTTCTTTGGAAAGTCTCTCTTAAGGACTTAAGCAGAAGCCTGGAGGGGGCTGCCTCCAGCTAGAAGGAACTGCCCCTGGCTTTACCAGGAGAGAGGGAAAGAAAGGAAGCAATTACGCGCTGAACAATGGCGCGTTAAGACGCTCCTTTCTGTTTTCCAACCCAAGCTCCCTCCCCAGTGTGATTTCCAGCTGGGAGAGAGGAGGACAGGGCCCCGTGGGAGGCAGCAGCTGCAGGCGGGGAGCCCCGATGGACAGGGAGGAGATGATGGAAATCCTGTGTGACCTCTGAGGATGCTCGTTCCTTCAGGGATGGGTAGCTGGAACAGGGTTATACTGTAGACCCACTTTTTGCAAGTCTTCCTTCATCAGATGGTAACAGAGGAGGTGTGGATTGGAAATTAGGAAAAAGTTATTCACAGAAAGGGCTGTCGGGATGCCCCGGGGAAGCAGTGGAGTCACCATCCCTGCAGGGATTTGAAAGACATGTAGATGTGGCACTTGGGGACATGGTTTGGTGGTGGGCTTGGCTGTGCAGGGTTAGTGGCTAAATCAGATGATCTTAGAGGTCTTTTCCAACCTAAATGATTCTGTAATTCCTGTTCCTCTCTGCATTTTCTCCTCCACACCTGCTGATCCCCTCAGCTGTCCTCCATAGCCAAAACTCATCCCTCTGCTCCTCTGGAAGCTAGGAGGAGTTGGGGAGGATTAGCCAAACAAAGAAGTGGAAATCCTGGGCCCATTTAGAAAAAAACACCACTTTTTTAAGCTAGAAGCCAAATCAAACCATGGCAGGACCCCTCTCAAACCTGCCTTGCCATCAGGGCATATTGCAGAGCATCCTGCATGCAGCAGAAAGCTGCTGGGGTCTAAGGCATTGCTACAGCGAGATCCCTGGTGGGTGAAATAAATCAGCAGCACACACGGCCCAGTGTGAAGGGCAGAGAGAGGAGTTGGAGACAGGAGGTCCTTCCAAGCTCCACCACCCTTCCAGGGCAGGGGGAAGGAGGGACTGCTCTGTTCACTGCCCACCAGGGAACACTAAGGGGGTTTAAGCACAGACACACACACACACACACATTCTCCTGATGGCTGTGCTGCACCTTGGCCCTCCAGGAGCAGGGGATTTGCCCATGTCCATTACTCCCCAGTGCTTGGCTGTGCAGGAGCAGCCCGTGGCATCTGTGTGTCAGGCTGAGTACAGGGAACAGCTGGAGCCTGCTCTGTTTTATGAGGTCTGTAAAGCTCTTGTAGGTGCTGGCAGCCTCTCTGCCCCTCCTCTGCCACTCCAGCCACATCTCCCCCTCCTCCCACAGCCAGGCACCCAGCCTTGGCCTCTGGCCCCAGGGCTGTGCACAGCTGGACAATATTTTTGGGTTGCTTGAAACAGCCGATTCCCACTGCCTTTCTCAGCCAGCCTCCTTCCTCTCTATGTATGCCCTTAAACCCTTCTTCCTGTTCTTCCCCTTGCTGCCTTTTTCTTACACTTTGCCTTCCCTGACCAGTTTCTGCACTTTTCCTCTCCCCATCCTTTTGCAATTAGGTCAGAGGGATGCTTTCCCATCTCTAGGACACTTATTTCTAGTTGTCATCTGTGAGTAGAGTTCTGCCTCCCTCATGGTTCTGTTCCCAGATCCATATTTCTGTCAAGGTTGTGTGAAAGCATTTCTGCAGCCACAGGTTGGCCTGAGTGACTGGAGGGGTTTGCTTGTCTGGGTGGAAACCAGCCCAAGGCCTCGGTGGTCTGTGTGCACCCTCCACTCCTGTCAGGCTCCTGGCAGCTGCTGCCTCGCATGTGTTGGAGGGTGTTATTCCCCTTTCATTCTTCTCTGGATAGAGCTGGCTTCAAAGAGATTTTGTTCTTCATATCTGCAGGTCAAAACACTTGAGAAAATGATGTGAGCAGGGTTTTCCCTGCAGTGTCTGTGGGTCAGGAGGTCAGCAAGGAGACTGGTTTTGTTCCCTGGTCACAGGGAACTTGTTGCAGTCCCTCTTTGGGCAGTTTCTGCAGGAAGAGTGATCATGGCAAAAACAGCCTAGGTAGGGCTTCGGTGCCCCCAGGGACTTTGGTGTCCATCCAAGCTAGAAGAACCTGATGGATGAAATGTGGATTTTGAGGTCATCTAACAAAGTGACCTTGTGTCTCTAATGGGAGGTGTCCCTGCCCATGGCAGAGGGGTTTAAATGAGATGATCTTTAAGTTCACTTCCAACCAAAACCCTTCTATGATTCCATGATTCCATGATTCCATGATTCTAGGCAGCAACCTGGATATTGGCACAGACCTGCAGCCACTGCTGGGCATCAGTGCTGCAGGTCCCTGATGTTTTCATGTCCTTTATAGACTGAGTCTATTCACCCCTGTGGAGCAATGGGCCAGACCTTCTTTTGAGTTCCATGAGCAGATTTCTCCTCCATTCATGCTGTGAGGCCTGAAGCTGGCACTATTTGTCACCTGAGCCATGCTTTGGGGTTTACTGGAGAGGATCTGAAGACAGTGAGGGGTTGGGTAAGTGTGGGGAGGGTGAAAGCAGGTCCCAGGTGAACCTACTCACAGGTGGCTCCTCTCTGCTATCTGTTGGGAAGGGTGATTGGGAATAATTAAAGTGCCAGAGCTCAGGTGTTGAGCTGATGCCCCTGCTCTGAGAGTACATATACCCACCCAGCCCCGGGGAGGGTTGGTTTGTCTGCTGACTGGTGGGACCTGCAAACTGTGGCTCATCCTCCATCACTTCACCAAGGTAGGATTGTGCCATGGTCTTTCTTTTCACTTGGGGACAGGACTGTTGCTCTGTTGTCCTGCCTCACCCCTGTCCTGCTCACAGCTGGGAATGAGCAGCAGAGCTCTTGTGCAGCCCTGCGTGGCTCCCCCCTGCAAGCTCCTCTGCCTGGCAATCCATAATCCTGATAAAGCACCATCTGGGCTGGAAGTGTGTGAATATCCAACACAACAGCACCTCAAATTCTTTCTTTATGCTTATTAATAACAAGCTGTAAAAATAGCAGTCAGACAAGATGAGATCATAAGGCTGATTGTGGGATGCCATATGCTGTCTGTTTTACTGAGGGAGGCACACAGAGGAGACCTGTGCTCTCTTGCCAGAGCAGGGTGGGGCTGGGGGCAGCAAGGGGTCTATGGGCTCTATCCTTTTTAGGATAAACCATTTAGGATAAACAGAGAGGCACTGCTGGAAAATACTGAAAATCTCTGAGCCTGAGGAGCAGCAGGTCTGTGGACAGGACAACTATTCCATGGGTTTGTGGTGGCTTTATCTGGTTGTTACTCCAGCTGCTCTGTCCTGACCACATACCTCTGTTTCTTTGAGGTGATGATACTTTAACAGAAACCACCCCCCTCCTTTTTATTTTTTGGAATTTCTTTACTGTGAAGTTGAGAGTTGAAAAAACGCAGAGAGAAAATGCTGGGCCCATTTATGTTTGTACATGCTTCAGAAAGATGATGTGTATCTTGGCCAGTTTTGGAATAGCAACATTTTCTGTGCTTAAAGGAATGATATTTCCAGCACCTAGCAGTGTCCTATTTGTCTTTCATAATCCTCTGGCTGAGAGGTGTTAGTGTAGATTAGGCTTCTTCAGACTTTGATAGCTCATGGACAGCAATGCTGTGTTAGTGAAGTGTGAGGGGCAAGAACCTGCTCCCTGCTGACCAGGCCAGGGTGTGGTGACTTCTTTTGCCTCGGGGATTTGCCTGTGTTACATGTGGGCTGTGGTTCATGGCAAACTGCAGAAACAAACTTTCCTCTGTTTAAGGAATTAATTTTCTACCTCAGAGTGTTGCTCCCTCGGGCTGTGGAGCTGCGTGTTCTGCAGACCCTTGTGCTGGTGCATCTCTGCCTTGCCGGAGGAGCTGTTTTTTGGGGGGTTACTCTAATACCCAAACCAGCCTCAACGAGGCTCAGGCGCCAATTAAACCTTGCACAACCGAGAGCAAGTGGGACCTTCGGTAATATCCCTTCCTCTGTCCCAGGATGCGTGCGTGAGTCATTGTCTGGAAATCCAGGTGGCCAGATGTCCGCCAGATAGGCTGGGCTCCCGCGGCACAGGGGGCGAGGGAGCCGGGGCTGCTCCTGGCCCCGCGGCTGCGTGCGGAGCGCGGCGCAGGTGAGGAGCTCGCACAGCCCCGGCGCTGCGGCAGCGAGCCAGCGCCTGTGGGGCCGGCCCCGGGGGAGGCATCTGCGGCAGCTGGGGCCATCTCTGCCCCCCACCCTGCTGGGAACGGGGCTGTTGTCACAGCTGCCCGCAGCACTCGCTCTCCAGCTGCTTTTGGCCGCCGCGCTGGTGGCTTGCAGGGAGCAGAACCAGGGACCCCTGCGGGCCCCCGCTCCAGACAGCTGGGGAAAGGCTCCTTTGGGTTTTCCCGGTGCCAAAGGCTTTTATTTCTTAGCACGGCATTAATCTGAGGGCTCTGCCCCTCCCCGTTCCCCTCCAGCCCGTGGGCTGCAGGCTCCACGCAAAGCACAAGTGGACGATGTTGCTGGAGAGTTTGTCTGGAGCTTCTGGAGGGAGGCAGAGTCCTGCCTTGGGCTCTGGGTTGTGTTGGCTTTGCAGCCAAGATGGTATCCTTTAATTAAAAAAAAAAGGGGTTTATTCTTTTCATGACTTTTCAAATTGTTGAGAAGCCTGGTGCCAATACAAAATGAGGACATTATATTGCTTCTAGACAGTGACACATGAGCTTATGATGAAAAATCAATAAAATAGCTAGTGTTGAACTTAATAAACTCTTTAAAAAGCTGTGAAACACCAGAGAATCCTCTTTTGAGGAAGATCATTGTCTTTCCAGAAGGAAAAGCAGATTTCTGAAGAATAAGTGTGACTAAGAGTGACTAGATCTAGTTTGGTAACTTGTTGGCCACAAGTAGAGGTCTCTCTCTCTGCCTCAGATCCACCTCCAGCCTTCCCCATAGCCCTGGGCTGAGCTGTACCATCAGTGAGCAACTAAATTCCATCAGCCTTCATAGGTCAGGCAATTCTCTTCCTCCTTCAAGAGGCAAAATCAGCCAAAGCCCTCAAATTCTGTTGTTGTGAGGAATAGGGCACTGCAAGGAGCAGCTTTGCTTTAGGGCAGCTCCTGCTCATCAGTGCTGTTATTCCATGGGCATTGCTCCTGTCTGTACCCAGATTGGGGATGTATAGATTAGGGCTCCATAAAGCTCTGCCATGCTCCCGGAGCTGGGCAGAAAATCCCTTTTTGTATCTGTCCCTGAAGGAATCTTGCTGGAAGGTGAATCAGGGCAATGGCTCTGCAGGAGCCTGTTGTAATTGCCAGATTTAAGATGTTGGGCTCTGAATAAGTCTTAGCTTTTACTTTGCTGGGCTAATTCAGGCTTGAAAACTGAAGTGACAGCTTATAGCCAGGCTTTTCTGTTTGGCTTGTCCAAGATTGTGCATGTGTGTTACGTGGCTAAATGCAAATAAGCTGCTCCCAGAAAACACAGTCACAAGTGCTAAACTTATTATCTGCACGGGCTGATGGTGTGAGTGACTGGAGACCACATAAATTACCTTTTTTCTGCTCAGAGTGAAAGTGATACTGGTGCTGTAGTCCCTGACAGTAAGGAATGGCTCTTTCTGCTTGGACAGGTTTGATTGGCTGCTAATTTACTCTCCCTCCTCTCATAATTCAGCACAGCTTTCTTGATGCGCTCTGCCAGCTCTCCCCAATTTGCTGCTAGGAGGATTTGCAGGCAAGTGAATTGTGGATTCCAGTTAAAACATGTACGGAGCACGCTCCTGCTTGATGGCTCTGTGCTCAGATGTCGCAGGAAGAGACAGTGTTTTGTATAACTGCGAGAAAAATACCATGTTCTAATTAGTGTAATTTATAGTCCCTTGCAGGCTAAAACAACAGCTGATGAGTCATGGAAGTTCCTTCTTCTGACACTTGCTGAAAGAAATGTTATTTTAGCTCCCGTGGTTTTTGGGGAGGGGGGAGGAACAGGGTGTGGAGGGTCTGAAATGCCTCACCCCCTCTCCAGCACCTACATCCTGCAAAGCGTTTCCTGTTTAAAGATTTCTGGGGTGGTTGCTGTGCAGTGGGGGAGCACTGATTGTGGCCATGTCTAATTGTCAGTCATGGTGGATCCCAGTTTGAGTGTTTGTGTGCGAGCTGGAGCTCCTGAGCCCACTGTGGTTGCTGGGGCAGGAGGTTTCAGTAGCTGCAGTGGTGCCAGTGTTGAATTTGTAGCTGAGCAGGCAGAAGGATGAGCACTCAAGGCCCCCTGAGCTCTACCTGGGCACTGGTGTGTTGTGAACGTACTGTGGGCAGATGAGAGCTGAGTGAAAGGTGGGACTTTCAATTCCATTTTCATGGATGGTCTTGCTACTGAGTTTCAACCTTGTCCTACCCCTCTGGCCCAAGCCTTTGCTCAAACTGGTCTCTGCAAAGGTGAGTCACTTGGATTAAAGCAGAGCTTTACTCCTCAGGTTGGTTTTTCCACCCTGAGCTTGTCGCTGATGACTGGGTGAGCTGAGACAAACAGCTCAGGACCTGGCTGTGAACTGCAGCAGTGACAGGCACAGGGCTGGGGGACCCTCCCACCTTATCCTGGGGACTGTCCCTGGCCGTGTAAGGCTGGCTCCGACCATGAGAGGTCAGCAATGGACCTGCCCGGCAGCCAGCTGCCCTCCTTGGAGCAGGCACTGCAGAGCCCCCTCCGTTCAGGTGCAGGGGATGCCATGTGGATGTTGGCTCAGCGTGTGTTGCCCATGCCTGTTTGGAGTGGTTAGTGACACAAAATAAGCTCCCTGGAACAGTGCTGTCTATAGCAAGCTGTGTCAAATGTTTTGCCCACAGCAAAGCTGAAGATTTCTTCACTGAACATTTCTTTTTTTGTCCTTGTTTGCTTGTTTGGCCACCGTTTCTGTGGTTTATGCTGTTGGAAGACAGACTGTTCTCCAGCAATAGGTAAGGTGTGACTACCTTGCACCATTGTCTGTGAACTTCAAGAACTTATGGAGGCTTTTGGAGGAAAAATTCTACAAATCTGAATCTTTGAATGGAAATGAAGTTGCAGAGAGTTCACCCAATGATGTGCCAGTTATGAAGGGTCCTCAGACAGCAAATGAAGTGGCCATTGCTGGTTCTGCTGAAAATGTGCCAAGGACTATGTTGGACCACAGGCCTCAGGCTCCTTAGAAGTGTTATTTCTAGCTCTGGCTTAGTCCATGGTTTTGGAGAATTTCTTCAAAATTCTTTGTGCTCATGGCAGAAAAATCATTGCTGTTTTGGCTCTGACAGACAGTGGAAGTGTGCACCTGAGAGTGGAGAGTCAGTGCTCTGTGGAAATGGTCAGGACTGAGGCTGGTGGTTCATGAGGATGAGAAAAATGAGAATCCTTAAGGCAAAGCAACCTTACAGATGTAAGAGGGCCACAAGAAAACCCCACCCCAAGCAGCTTGCTAGAACTTTGTAGGATTTTTGGTGATCTCTGTGTAACTTGGTGCATCTGGAGCAATGTGTGACCTCTGTTATCCAGGTTTATCGAGGTCAATAATTACAAAAAAAAAAAAGGCAGGAAGAATACTGCCTTGTATCCTAATTTAAATAATCTGTGCTTGTGTAAAAACCCAGAGTAACTCCTGAGGCAAGTGATGATCTCAGCTGAGTGGGGCCAGATAACAGGATTTCTGGCAGGCACACACAATTTTAAGGTGCTTTTTCCAGCTATTTTTATGACTGTTCATGAGATGGTATTTAATCCATTACTGATATTTGCAGCATGACTTCAGAAAAACAGTGAAGGATTAAATAATTTCCAGAGGAGCTAATTTCTCAGGAGGAAAATTTTTCTTAAGGACGGCACTTAACCTGAAAACTTCAAATCCCTAGGTAAATTTATCAAGCTACTGGTTGTAAAAATATATTGGTTCAAAGAGATTTTGGGTGAAAGGATCTCTCAAGTGAGTAGCACTCAATTAAGCTTAATCTGAATCTTCTCTTTCCTGATGTATTTGGTCTTAGTTTATCTTTTCTTCTTCCATCTTTGTAGCAAGAGGCCTAAAATCCTATTTTCAGGTAATTGTGCTGAAGTTTTAAGGGTTGTAACAAAACCTGATGCATTTTAAAGCAACAGTTTCAATTTTTTTTCTAGTTTTTTGGGGAGAGATGCTACTTTCAAGTATGATTAATGGAAGTTTGCAGATGCATTGTAGCTCTTCCTTTCTTGGTCTAATTCCACCCTTCAGCCTCTTCTTTTCTTCCTCTCATCAGTCACTGCTGTGTGAGTTGTCTCAGCCCCTCCAGAGCACCAAGCTGGCATCTGAACAGTCCCAGAGAGAGCAAATGATTTTGTTGTTCTGGTTAAATCTCTGTATGATTTTCCCAGAAAATTGGGAACATAAGCAGAGATTGCTGAGACAACAATGGAAGAATTAATAGCTGCTCATCAATAGTCTTTTTTTTTCCCTCTGGGCCTGTATCCAGCAGCTGGGGTGACTTTCTACAGCCAAGTGTGGCAAATACTTGCCATTGTGGATGGAGATATTTTTCTTTCTCCTGTTAGGAGTTAAGGTTAGTCTGAATGAAGAGTCCTGGAGGGCCTTCATGATAATAAAATGTTGTTACACCATGCAGTTTTCTGGAACAGCCCCTGGGTTTCACAGGGCAGGGAGGTGGCCAGGAGCTGTTGGTCTTTTGTTTGTGGCTTCCTTCTCAGAGCTGGCACTGGCCTGAGGAGTTGCCCTCTGCATCTCTCCTCCTACTTACATATCAAATGGCTTATCTTCCCCTGCAGAGTCTTTCTTCTCTCTGACAGCAACCCATAGCCCTGATAAGCTGCATCTCCAAGCCAGAGCAATCATCCATCACAGCTTGTTCTTCTCTGCCACCACGTAGGAGCCTTGGCCACAAGGATGGCTGGTGCTCAGCTCCCTCCACAGCTTGGCTGCCCTGGTGGATTCTGGCCTTGACTAGCCCAGCTCCAGGAAAAATGGAGCTAATTGATGTTCTAGTGCTGGAATTTGTTTTCCAATGTGTTATCTCCAGAGATGTCTCCTGAGAGAGTCCAAGCCTAGGCTTGGATGTCCGAGGGGTTGGTCTGGACCTGTCAGTGACTGTTGATCCCCCCTATCACACGCCCAGGGATGGGAGAGGTCAGTGCCTCGGACAGATACTAGAAATATGGATGGCATTTCTGCCTCTGAGGCAATTCCTGTGTGATCCTATGCTCCACTCTTGGCATCCCCAAGTGCCTTGACAGGATTTAAGCCCTTTATTTTAGGGAGCAATATCTAAAGTTGGTCTTTCATATCCCATGCCTTTGTTTCTCTGAGTTAGTAGTACTCAGCTGTGTGCCAGGGCAGTTTTAGGGCACCATTCATGGTGTCAAGCTTGAGCCCTAGATCTTCTGGTGGAACTTGCTGTCCAATTGCAAAGATAAAATTCCTCAGAGAGCTTTAAAACTCAAACTCACAGAGCATTCCTGAAATAGTTGTGAAAAGATATTAAGCAAATACCTAAGGCAATGTTTAGATGTGGCAAGCAAAGATGCCCTGAAGCTGCTGAGGGCTGCCTGTTGCCTCTGAGCATATTCTGGAGCATTTAGAAGGACTTTGCTTTTGACATAAGAGACCACCATACAAGGCATGTGAAATGCCCAGGTAAGGTGGCAATTTGCTGCTTGAGGTGGAACCTGACAAATGAACTCCAGGCCATGCAGCTCTGAAGTGAGAACCTGAGCAAAAACATACTTGATGCTCTTAGAAGTGACTTTTTACCACCTGCCATATATCATAATTGGTGTGACTGGGGAGGAAAGGGGGAATGTCTCCTTTGCTCTGCTCCTTTGTGTTAAAAGAAAATCTTATCTGAAAGGCTTTAAATCTCTCCAGGAAGGTAACCCTCCCTCAGAAAAGCTGAAATAAGTCTGGGCTTTACACATATAATAAGCAAAAGTCACTTTAAAATCCCCTATTAACAAATTGTCATGCTTATACCTGGTCTTGTTCTGCTAAGTGTAATTCACAGAGGAGCTCCAGTGGCTGAACACAGCACAGGGCACAGGGAGGGATAAGTTCAGCAACTTGTAAATACAGTTTGTGTTCCCCTCTCAGGATGTTTGAAGGCATAACAAGAAAAAATTCATTGCTTAGACCATAATTTATTTAGGGCTGTCCAGATCCTGGTCAGCAGAGTCAGGTTCATGGAGCAGCTGATCAAGAATCCCAGAAAAGCCTGGATCTTGGGGATGGATCCAAGCAAGGTGGATCTTTCTCTGAAGTGTCTACAGGGTCTTGCTGGTGACTGCATTTTCCAAGCCTTGTCTCTGAAGTTCCCTCAAACCTGACCAAGGAGCTCTGATTCTCATGTTTGGGTGTTTTTTCTGCAAGCCACCAAAGTTCTCCTTCCAGTTCAGGAGAAACTGGGTTTTCTTTCAGCAAAGGTGGACAATGTGGGCAAGCAAAATGTGTGTCTTGACCTTCGTGCAGCTGGGGAAAAACTCATCAATCAAGCCAGAGGCTGCTGTGCTTCCTCAGGCAGTTCTGAGCTGGTGTTCATATGGTTTAGGAGTCAAAGCTATTGTGATCAATTATGCAGGGAATTCAAAGCTGCTGCACGTGTTCTTACACTCCAGCAGTGCATCTGAGCACAGGGAAAAGCTTCACCATGTGCTGACCTTTTCAGGTTGCCAGCCAGTGTCCCGGGAGAGAGTGGGTGAGCCCTGGGGTTGCCCTGTCAGGCAGAAAAGGGGTGGCATAGGACAGGTTGAGCTCACCCTCTCAGCTGAGGCCAGAAAAAGGCAGGAACAAAAGGGAGGAGAAGATCTCAAGGGAAAGGATGTGGTTACTTGTGGAACTGATTGCAGAAAGCTGTGAACTGGGAATGGGGAAGAAAGCTGCTGGATTTTCTAGGAAAGACAGTGTGACAGTAGAAGATGGGCTGCTTTTAATAATCTGTTCAGGGCTATTTCTGCAAGAACAATGAATCTCTGTGCCTCAGTCATTCCCCATCTGTTTTCAGAACTCATCTGAAAACTCATCTTTCCTTCCTTTCCTCTCCCCTTCCGCTCTCTCCGCTGTCATTTTTATTTGAATTTTGCCTCTCTGCTCTCCAAAGTTTTTGAGGGGATGGAGCTTGAATGAGGCAATAGACAAGGTAACACACCTTAACCAGAAAAGCAAGAGCTGATTTATTTTTATTGCCCCCATTTATTTTCTTCACACCCTAAACATCTTCATAAAGGAAATGACTTAACCTTTTGAGTAGGAAGTATATGCCAAGGAGTTCTGGTTTTGTGTTGTAAAGTATTGTGAAATGTGAATCGAGAGAGGAAAGGCAAAAATCCCTCCCCAGTTTGATGCAGCTTTTGTGAGGTGCTCCAGGTGATATTTGCTGCGGGAAGGGTTCCTGCCTTCACTCCCTTAGCAAATATGAAAAGTAGCCTTTGTATTTATATACAGATATAAAACGGATCAAGGAAGGGAAAGACATTTTTACCTCCAAAGGCAGTTCCTCCCTCTCTTCCTTAGTCCATGATGGAATTCAGGTGCTTTGGGAGAGGCAGAACATGAGTGAAATGGGGATATGAGGTGTTAATGGGTTGAAATCTCTTAATGCATTAAACATAGGCTTAGACATTCCCTCATTATGCTTTTCCAGTTTCCCCCACCCAAACTGCTCTCAAGGGTCCACTTCCCCTGGGTCAGAATAATCATCTCTGGTCTGCTTCAGAGAGCCTCTGCTCAGCGACTATTTCCAATTTTTCATTAGGATAATTTTACTGCGAAGATTTTTTTTTTCCCCCCTCCTGCCAAAATACCCAGCCACATGCTATTATTTTCCTCGTGTAAACTGCCACCATTTCCCTTTCCTGAGCCGGTGGATGTCAGGGAGAAGCCTGACAGCCTCCTCTCGTGATAAATGATGGAGCCTAAAGGGCAGTGTCTCCAGCACCTTGGCAGAGGTAATTCGGGAGTTCTTCCTGCTGGGGGAAGTTTACACTAAAGGTCACAAGGAGATTCATCCTGCATAATTTTTTTTTTTTTTTTTCCCCCTGCAACGATAATACTGAAAAGAGCTGCGTGCCAGGAATGGATATTGGTGGTAATAAGGAATAGCAGTTTGCCTAAGCTTGTAGAGGGATTTCACTTGCAGGGGTATGAAGTCCTTGCTGGGGAAATAACCAGAGGCTTGGAGCCTGTCAGCCTAAAATCAAGTCAAAGAACAATGTGTTTGTTTTTTTTGTTTTTTAATAATTTACATTGAAAATTTTCTCTGGACTGCAATTCCTTTGATTTTCTATTTTTTTAAGACTTGCCTCCCTGCTATGCCTGCCAGGAGCGGGCACTGTTAGTGCTGCAGCTGTTTCTCCCAGCTAAAGCCCTCAAATATTTGGGGCTCTGTAGGGTGTTGGGGCATTTGGGACAGGGAGAGCTGTCCCATGAGAGCTGGAGAGTTGTGCTGTTGAACTGAGAAGCAGGAGCTGAATGAAATCTGTGTTTGTCGTGGTGCACAGCTGTGGTTGTGTCTCCCTTTAAAGCTCGAGAATTTCTTCTGTGAGCCCCGATGGTGAGGAACAAATTCTGCCTCCTCTGTCCTCTTTCCCTGTAATGGCTCCCTGCACTCCATTAATTAAATCAAGAATTTTTTGAGGAAATTCTAAACATTTAGCTACAAATCAGCTAGAATAACTCTGACAGAACCTGGCTATGAAGTAACGCTGAAAAAGAGGGGGGAAAAAAAAGGCATTTAAACATAAAATGAAAGGCTGAGAACCCAAAAATACATCAGGGAAAAAAACAGACTTCCCTGATCTCATAATTTCTAAATAAATTCCCTGTTAACAGCAGCATTGCTATGGCTCATGCCATTTCCCTGCTGTAGTTAGCTTGAAATATTTTATCCTCCCTTTCCTGCAGATCTCCTGACTGCTTTGAAAATGAGACCTCATGTTTTTCCCTTCAGCATCCACTTTATTCTCTGCTTGTGTTCACAGCCTTTAGGATGCAATGCATGGCAAGGAGGAAAAATAGAGTTAATTTGCTGGTATCTGTTCTGAGCATGATTGCTGTTAATTGTCAAGCTTGTCCTCTCCTGACTGCAAAAATTAGCTGGTTGAAAATAATCTGCTGTGTGCTTCTGTATTTTGCTGACAACCTGCCAGCTACCAACTAGGGGTGTGATAAATGCCCAAATGGCCAAAATTTCCAATCAGCTTTCCACTCTCCTGCTTTCTAAGTTGTGCTTTTAGTGTCAGGTTTGTCATCCGTGTGCCCGTTGCCTCCTGAACATAAGAAAATTCAACAATATCTCGAAAGCAGCTGGAATTTCAGACTTTGGCCAGCACAGGGGCCCACTGATATATGGTGATGCCATCAGCTTCTCTTCCAGCCATGTCCTAGCAAAATTCTCCTGAGCAAGGTCCTGCTGCTACTGAGCCAGTTGCAAGCAGGTTTACATTTTGGGGGACTGTGGGGAGGGATTGTGTGTGTGTGTCTCAAGCTGTTAGAGTTGAGAAATCATACTAAAACATGTTTTTTGCCTGAGTGGAATTATGCAGTGCAGGATTTCTGCCCACCTTGTAGAGCCGGAGGAGGAGTTGGGTTTGGCAGTTTGGGGTGTGGCAGTGCTGTGCACAACCAGCAGCTGATAAAGGTCCCCAGGTTTTAGAAGTCCAGGTCTGACCTTTTTTTTAAGGTGTAATAAACCTCAGAAGCTGGCTTTGTGGAGATGGGGGCTGCTCTGCTCCGTGCACACGCTGATACTGGCTGTAAATTCTCCCTCTGTTGTGTTGCTGCCACCGTTTGCTTGGAGAGCACTGTTGGTGCTTTTGCTCCCCCTCAGGCTTTAAGATGATTGACCAGTTATTGTCTGGGAGGTGAGTAGCCTTGTCTCCTGTCTCTTTGGGAAGGGATGGACAAATATTGTGGCTGTGCACTTAATAACTTTCACTTGTGTCATTTTCCCTGGAGATCCCTAAGCAATATATTTCTTGACTCCGAGGTAGCTCTTCAAATGAAACTTTGATGCCCTGAGAAATACCTGCAAAAAAGACAGAGCAAGGATCTACTCACCTTAACCCAGAGCTCTTGTTTGAAGCTGAGATATAAAACACAGATGGGAATCTGATGTTTCTTTGAACCCAGATGCAGCTGAAATTAAAGATGTAATTCATAAGAGCTGAAAACATCTTGACTGTCAGTTTGAGCTCAGTGGTTTTCTACCTGCTGAAGCAGAGAAAGCAAGTGAGGGCAGCACAGGTAGACAATGTGGATTTTTCTTTTTTATATTATGATTTTTTCATTGTTTATTTCTTGTTAAAGTGAAGGTTTTAGTAGAGTTTAATTGTGCTCAGAGGAAAGAGTGAGAAGAATATAGCTGTGGTGGTTCAAAATAATAAAATGAAGGATAATAGGGCAAAGGGAAAAGCTAATTAGGAACATTTCAAAGGAAAGGCATGAACTGGGTCAGTTCTCTGCCCTCGGAGGTTTTTCTAATCCTGCTTGCTTTAATACCTCATGCAGTTTGATTTAAAATGTTCGTAGTAATGGGAACTCCACTGGTCCATAAACAAGGAGACCTGCCCATCCTGACCCCTGGCCCAATCCTCAGACTAACATGTCACCACCTTTATTTCATCCTTGTGGTCTCATTTCTTCACCCCCTGCAATGCTGGGACACATTCTATCTCTTTTTTAACCAAGAAAATTATCCTTAAAGAAAAGATGTGCAGCCTTTGTAGATCAGTTTTCTACACAGCCTTGGAGGTGGATCCATGGCAGAATGGTGCACACTTCTCTCACCTCAGATTAAGGTTTGATGGAAATGCCAAGGTTCTGATCTATGTAATAAACCCAGTATTGGGCATTTTATACAATTTTATTTTGAACCAGGGCGAGGGCCATCATTATTTCTGGATATTCTGCATTGTGTAGATTTCAGGACAGGTCAGCCCACCCTTTCAAAACAAAAAAACCTTTGTGTACAGCATGGTACAGAGCAGCAGCTGATCACAGGATAATAGAAATAACAGGACAGGCTCGTGGAGTAACATGAGGAATAAAGCTGACACAAGGACTCAAAGATAAATGAAACTAAGAATGCAATCCATGCCATGAGAGCAAAATGTCACAGCTGGAGAACATCAGGGCTCCCAGTTCCCAACAATGGTGCTGCATTAGACACACGGGCGAATGCATTTTCCTTTTTAATGGGAAGAAAAAACAGATTAACAGACCAGAAGGGAGCTGCAGTGTGGACTGGTTAGATCTCTGACAAGCAGCACAGGAGCTTTTTTTTTTTTTTTAATGATTTGTGCATTTGATGTGGTATTTCTGAAAGCACATTGGGACCTTTGTCTGAACAGCCATTCCTGAATCATTGGGTGGAGAAAGAGGTCCAGAAGGCAAAAGGACATGACTGAGGTCACACAGAGCCTGGCTTTAAAGGAAAGAAAAGCTTCCTGCTCTCCAGGCTTGTTCCATCTGGGTGACTGAGGAGAAGAATTCTCCTAGAGCCCTTGCTACCATTCACCACTTGCCTTTAAAAAAGGAATGTTTTCCTTGCAGTATCGTGGTTGTTTACACATGAAATGTTGGTTGTTTTTGGGGTTTTTTTTTGGGTTTTCTTTGGCACTGATAGTGAAAGGAGGCTCTACACAAGTTTATTTCTGTGGGGGAATGGGGCAGGGTGACTCAATGGGTTAATCTCAACTTTATTCCACTGTAGCTGCTTTTCCAATTAAAACTGCTGGCTGGCAGTTTGCATTATCAGGAGAACAGTGGGAGCTGTGCTGGGGGCTTGCAGGCAGGACTTCCCCTGTGCTCTGGGAGCCACCATGCAGTACAGTGGCAGAAGCCACTGGAAATTCTATCGTGGCCTTGCAGGTGGATGGAAGTGTTCAGCCATTTCCCTGCCAGTGTGAGCAAACTGATAGCAATTCCCAGGAGCTGGGTCCTAATTACATCTCTCTGCCTGGGGATCATTTGAACCTTTAATGAGAGGCTGGTAAGGAGAGAGGGAGAGGTGGTTTTTTGTTACAGCTGAGGAGAGAGGAAGGCTTTGCTGCCAGGGAGTGTGGGCTCCTTCCAGTGCCATACTGAAGTCGATGTCTTTCCCACTCACCATAGAAACAGTAGCTGCTTCCTCTTGGTTGAGGGAGTGGGCAGGTTTGGCTCACTTTGTGGTCCATTTTCCCCACATGTTGCTTTCTGGTAGCAGGATTTTGCTTTGCAGAGGTGGATTTGACATATCATCCCCAGTTCTAAAATTTGGTGGCATTTCTTTTACTCTTTGGGGAACAGGATGGAGAGGGGAAAGAATTTTTTTTTTTGACCAATACTTCCAGTTTGGTAACGTCATAGGTGGATCCACTGGTGTACAGACAGTGGTAGGCCAGAAAGGATTGTTTTCTATTTCCCACTGACTTCTGGCCACAATTTCTGGCTGATGGCCCCAGCTCAGACAATTGATGTTCAGACATTAGTTTGCAGGGACAGAGCTGAGGGCTGCCACAGAAACTTTACCAGGATTAGCTCAGAGGTTGCTCTCACAGTGTTCTTTAGCCACTGCCCCTTGACATTGAAGACTTTTCATGGGATTGTTGGGGCAAAGTCATAGAATGGCTTCTTGGAGTCTACCACGTCCCTATAAACCTCTGAATCGTGTGGCCTGGGAACTGAGCCAGTATCAGACAGTCTAAATCAACCAGACAGAGAAAAATGCTTGAATAAACTGTTACAGGAATGACAGGAGGGAGTTCTGGGATGTCCCTGACAAAGCAGCTTAAAAAGCCTATAGTGGTTTTATTGAAGTCTCTTCAGCTAGAAGAATAACAAATTGTACAACCTAGCCTACTCTCCTTTTAAGTCCTGGTGTAGCTGGAAGCCTTTTGATGCTCACTTTGTTTTCTGACTACTTAAAAACCTATTTCAGTTCTATTGCTGCTATCAGCATTTTGAGACTTTGACCATCTAAGACTTGTCAATATTGTTCTTGCCATTCTACACTAATTTATTGTAGTTTGCCTTTTGCTAACTGTGGGTTTTGCAGATAGACAAAGGTTCTGTAGCTTCAGTGAGCAAATGCTGACCACAGCATATGAGAAGAAATAATCTCAGCTGTGAACAGGAAAAAAGTAATTCAAGGATTTCTTCTGTATCTCATCTTTTGTGATGCTAAGAAAGTGTCTGAGGACCGATGTGAGAAACCTGTGGGTAGCACAGGCTGCTCCTAAAATGAGGAGTCACTACAGTATCATGAAAAGTTCTACCAAGAATATCACTGAATTTTTCACATGGGGCCGATATGAAAGATCCTGCCTCGGCTTCCTCTTTGAGGTGTTTGTAGTCTAAATGTCTTAGCTGTGTGGTGCCACCAAATCCTCAGCAGGCCCCTGGGAACCCTCTGTACAATATCACACTGTTTTTCCAGACTTTGGCACCAGGAAATGTTTCACTGTACTACTGAGTTAGTGGTGAGGATGGTGTAGTTTAAGCTGCTCATCTTCCACTGCCCTCTTTGTTCTCATCTTTACCTTCTTTCTTTAGCTTCCCACTTGAGCAGCTTTTTAAATAACCTCAGCAGGCTTGAGGAGGATAATTTCATAAGTAACTGCTCTCTGAATGGATACTAAAAGGAGTAGGCAGGGATGTTTTCTTCAAGGTCTCATGTGCAATGACTGTGGGTGTTGGAGGAATCTGCTGAGGAAGGGATCACACAGGCTTCATATTCTGTCAACATCTTCTGTGGTTGCTGCTGGAGAAATGAGATTGCACTGCATGAACCACTGATCTAACAGGGACTTCTCAGGCCCTTCAAGCAGTCATATCTGAACTTTTCTGAGTATAAATTGGAGTTCTGGAAAGCAATCATCACTCCAAAAAGCCTGGATGTGTCCTGTGTGTATATCTGGCTCACTAACACAACTGAATTTCCAGCTGAGACCCTGGCAGAGCTTGCAGCCAGGTGCAATACTAGCTGAGCTAAAATAAAGCCTCTCAAGTCAATCCAGCTGGCATCCTGCTGAGTGTCTCACCTTTTGGCATCATCTTCTCATTTACTCATGCTCCTTATTGTGATAGAGCTCTTGCTGTTGCCACAGTTCCTTTAGCTATCATAATTCACACTGATGCCTGGCACCCAAATGGTTAAATGCATTTGGCTTTGCTGTCCTGCTCAGTCCCTGTAGGTTGTGTTGGAAGAATTGAATGAAATTGATAGAGCTAGCATTACAGTGAGCAAAACCCCTGAAGAAAGAGTAGATGGGTGGATAGAGAGAATGACCCCAAAGAAAACAGCTGTCAAGGGCAGCTATTGGTTTATCTTTCATTGAAAGAGAGACGTAATGAATTCTAAATTAAGAGAAACTAGAAGCAAGGCTGTTTATCAGCTCTCTGCTGCAGCATAAACAGGCACTTTAGAGGTATCGACTGCAGTCTCACTTAATGTGCTCATTGGTGCCTTTCCTCAGTGCCTGGGAACACCATGAACCTCAGGTTGGACTAAAGCTCTGATATTTGAAATATGCCAGGTCAGGGCAAGAACTGTTTTGCACCTCAGTCTCCTTTAAGGGGTCTTTGAACACAGTTTCCTTCTGTTTTCCACCTAAAAGAGCAGCACAAGCACGTGCACCCCAAATGGCCTTTTGCTTAAGGAAGACAAAAGGTACTAATGTAGGTGAAATCCCCAGGGACAGCACCTTGTAAGGGTCTCCTTGAAATTACTGGAGGTGTGGAGAGCAAAGCAGCTCCTCAGTAAATCTGAGTAAATCTGCTCTGAGACATTTCAAAGAAAATGTTCTCCCACCTTCCAATCTCTTCCCATTGTGAGAATAATTGCCTCCTTGTAACCCCACTGTGCAGACCCTGGCTGAGTGTTTATCCACTGAACATTCAAGGGTGGCAAGCAATCCGACAACTGACTCCAAATAATGTAATAAGGCTGACTGATGAGCTGTCCTTGCCATTCTTGACTGCTTGATTTCTCCACAGCCTGTCTCTGAGATGCAGGATAGGAAAGTTGTGTCTGCCCAAAGGTGGGTTTGTGCCATGAGCACAGATTCCCTTACACTCCTAATTCAAAGGAATTCTTGATGCTGGAAAACATCATCGCCTAGACAGGATCCTCAATTATTTACAGAAACATATATTTCACAGAACATATTTCAGATATTGTCCACAGAAATCCTATGTGAAGCTTGCCTTTGAAAGAAACTCATATTCTCAGCAACCAGCTCACAGCAGACTGACTGACATCTGAACTTGTGTTTGTGAGCAGTGCTCCCAGTAGCAAACTTTTAAGAGCTGATATAATATATCCAATTAACTTGTTTGATATTTCAAAGTATATCTCATCAGAACTAGTGAGTATTTAGTAAAACATTACTTTTTGCTTAGATTTGATGGAAATTTTGATTCTGCTGATTCCAATTTGGTTCTTCTGATCTCATCTCAAGCTCTGGTGTTTGGTTTTTTGTCTTATGTTTGGAGGGATGGCAGCCAGAGTTTTCTGCAGCCTGCCCAATAACTTGCTGATTGTCTGGATTTTCCATATCTTCATTACTGAGCTGTAGGTCTTTGAGGGGGTTGAGTATAAATGGCTGAGCCACAGAGCCCAAGATGCTGGAATGGGTCCTTCTTTCCTTCATCAACACCACTTTGCCTTAGTTGAAGTGTTGAAGATGAATTTGTCTCAATGTTTCAGCTTAGTAAGGTCCAAATCCAGATGCCAGGGATGAATATGGCTCATTACATTATCTCCTTGTGAAAACAATCCTCACCATCCTCTGCGGTGCTTTGACTCTTGTCCTTACTTGGCCACATGCTCCTTTGTCATTTTTGCACATTTTCATGTCTTTAATTAAAAGAAAAGGCCTTCCCCATGGAAGATTAATTAGGATAAGTGTGCCACCATTAATATCTGCCATGTTTGGAAAGAGATGATTCACCCTGTGATTAAAGCCAAACGGAATCTGGAATCTGAGGAGTAATTAGCCCTCAGCGGCTCGTAAGTCTGAAGGAAGCACTATTTATCAGTGGCAGTGCTAATGCAATTACTTCTCCACTGCAGCCTCCTGGACTGATAAATCATGGCCTGAGCATTGGGAGAAGCTATCAATCCAGGATTATGCTTCTCTGAGTCTACAAAGAGGAAAAGGGAGGAAACAAAGGGACAAGCAGCTTCTCAACAGCTCTGATTATATCAAAACTATGGAGGTCAAAGGAATCTGAGGGACTTTTCTAAATCCATTTCCTGATGTATAAAGCTGTGAAACTCTGCAAAAATCATTGCAACTGGTTGAGATTATGACTTTTTTTGGGGGGGTGGGGGGAGAGAACTGAATCCAAGAAAACTTATGTTCAAACAGCGAAATTTGGGCAGAACAGCTTATCTCTGCTGAGGCTGAACTTGAGATCCATCTTTCCTTAGAACATTTTTAGGAGTGGATGGTGAGCACTGGGTGGTAAGATGCTGCTCCTGTTTTTTCTGTTGCTGTTTTTTTTTGGGGGGGGGGGGGGGGACTATTTTGCAAAAATCTGGAGCACGTTCCTGTGGGGTTTAAAAGATTACGAACACATTAATCAACAACAAAAAAAATTCTCTTCTTTCATGTGTGTACCCACCCAGTCTCAGAGTTGAGGCAGAAAGTGATAAAATGTTATCTGATGCCCTTTGAGAAGCCAGGTGCATCCTTGATGATGCTGTCCTCTCTTGGAGAGAAGTGTGTGCCTCTCTCCATGAAGGATTTGTCCTCGACACTTGCAATTCCCACTCCCTACCAAAAAGCTCATAAAATGGTTTGTCTTGCAGAGTGAGTAACCCCTGTCTCTTCATCCTGGTGTTTCAAAGGTGCCATTTGCCAAATCTGAATCACACAGCATTTCATAACATTGAAAGTAAGCTCAGAGAACCTGGGCCGTTCCTGGAGTCTTTCCAATGAGTTCCATGAAACTGTGCCATGTGCCTTTCATTTACATTGCATTTCTCAATCCCTTCCATTTCCTGTAATTCCTAAGATGGAACCAACCTGCCAATGAAATATCTGGAGGTTATGGATGAGAATATAACATGCTAGGAACTGATTGTTGGCCAGGGACATGGGGAAATAGCTTGGTCCTTTGCATTATGGTTGTATAAAAATACTCTGGATTTAAACTTGACTTCTTATCTCTGACTGGTGCCCAAATAAACAAGTGCAGGTGGGAGAAGTCTAGTGGGGTTCTGATGAGATGAAATCTTCCTTCTCACAGCTGCAACCTTCTGATAGACTAGTTCTGGTATCATTCTATCTTCTCTGACACAGAGGAGTTTGGGCCAAGGCCAAACTGTTTCTTGCACTGGTTGAAACTGTGACCCTGCTTTAGGTGTGCAGGAGAAGCCTCGTTGGAGCTGAAGTCTGTGTGGGGTGGAAAACATGTCCAGTGGCTTTTTTTATCACTTATGTAAGGACCTTCCATCATATTTCAGATCTGCTGCTTGAAGCAGAGAAGAGAATAGGGTGAATTGTGGAGCAGCAGTGCAAAGATGGAGCTTGTCCTTCAAATCCCAGGCAGGCCTTCCTTCAGGAACATGGAAAATGAATAATGTTTGGGATGCTCTTGTCATAGGTGTTAGTTATGTTGGGGTTTTTTTAAGCAGATTGGCAAACAAAGTCAGGCTGAGATTTCCTGAAGGAAAAGATAACACATAAAATTACATTAGCAGCTGCTGTGTTGTATTTGTTGACACGTTGGCTGAGTATGGTATGTGTTGCAGTGAAACAGCTCCAGCATCAGTGAAAGAACACCATTTTTTTAGAAGCTGAAGGAAAAAAAATCTGATGTACCCTTTGACTGCTGGAAAAAAGAAGCCTTAATTACCTACTGGTCCTCTTATAGAAAAGATCTGGCACGAGATAAACATTTTTCTGAGATGATTTTCTTTAACAAGTGTGTCCTTGACCTAGCTAGTGAATTATAGATGCTGTTTGTCTTGTATCAAACACTTTGATTCTTTTTATTTTCACAGTGCAAATATAAGGTAGTTTTGAGCACTGAAGAGTGGTTTGCCTTTCTAGGTCCTGTTCTCTCATGTCAAACCTTTGGGCTGGTATGTTGTTCCACAGGCAGCTTGTTAGGTATGACATTGGCCCACAGACCCTTATGAAGATCAAAGGGATTAAGCTCAAAATTCAAGGAAAATATGGAGAAAAGGTAAGGGCTGCTTTTTTGAGGTTTAAAAAAATTAGTATTTAGCCAATGGCTCTGCCTTAGTGCCATGATAGCAACTGGTTAAAATCTTTTGGCGGAGCTTGGAGCCATGTGGTGAAATCAGGCATGGGCTCATAGAGTGGACCTGGTAATACCAAACTTCTGTGTACCAATTTTTATACGTATTCCCTACAAGAACACTTGGCTTGGGTGAAGAAAGGTGGTATTAAGAAATTCCCAGTACCTGTTGATACTGTGTGATATAAAATTAACTCCAGAAACGAAACGCAGGCCAAGAAGTGGCAGGTTGAAATGACCCATTGCCTTCCCTGCTCTGCACTTCCTCAGGTGAGGTCAAGTACATCAATTTTCTGTCTAGGAGGTCAGTAGTGGGAGCTGTTGGGTTGCCAAGGAGGTAGATTTGAAGAGACTTCTGAAATGTGACTGCTTGACTGGTTCTACTTGCCACAACATCAAGTTTGTGAAAAGGCTGCAGTGGGGGAAAAAGTAGCCAAGGCAGGTGAAAAGGCACTAAATTTAAAACAAAAAAGTAATTTTTTTTTTTTCACTTGTGAGAACAAGCAGCTTTTGGCTCCTGATGTTTCTGTTAGGGGCTCAGTGGGCCAAAGGAAGAGATTTGCAAGAAGTTGGCAGGATTGTTCCCTGTTATGTGTTCTTGTTGCATAAATCCAAAGTCTGCACTGCATCCCAAGCATTTATTTTCCCTGGCTATAGGAGCAGTGGCTAGAGAGAGGTGCTGGGGATGGAAAGGAGAGTACCCAACCAGCCCTTAACATGATCTGCTAGTTGCTTATTTATAGTCTGTGGTTTGAGCTGGTATTAAAGCCCTTGCTGACTTTGCAGTGGTAAATAATACAGAAGAGTTGGATTGTTGATACCTCATAAAGCTGGGGATGGTTCAGTAATACACGATGGGAAGAGAGGTGAGACTGGCTTTAGATGTAACTCAAACACTCAAACTTCTTTCATAAAGACTGATTTTTTTTTTTCTTTTTCTTTCTGAACCTCCTTTGTTATTTGGGATGGCTGAATGGATTGAAATAGAGACATCAAGTGTCTCACTCATTCTTCATTTCCAGCTGAAAAGGCTTCTTAAGAAGAAGTGGGCTCCCATTTTAACTGGAGTCAGTTGTTTCCCACAGATTTGGTTAAACACTCAAAGACTGCAACCCAAAGTGAGTTTTGAAGAGGTGCTGAAGCAAAAGTCTGTTCCTGAAAGCAGCTTAGACATGTGGCTGCAGAAACTCTGTTGATAACATTCAGGTTCCTCAGTAATGGGCTGCTTCTGCTGGCCCTAGAGTCAATGACCTCACCTGTTCCCATTCCCAGCACAGTAATCCCAGAATATCCACATCACCCCTGCCTGGAATAAGCATTTAAAGAATATTCTAGGTCTTGAGTTGTTTAATTCTTTACTGCTAGTGATTAATTGTAGTTCTTTCAGGAAGTAGGACTTAGGGCTTTTTGCTCACTTCTAGTTTTGTTCTTGAGGTCTCTGAAAACTTCAGTGAGTGTGTTGATTATTTTTTTTCTCCTCTGTTTCTTAATGCCTCGAATACTCCTGGTTTTGTGAAATTCTGGCTGTGGTTGGACTTGGAAGTATTAAAACAGCATTTAACAGAACTACCTGAGAACTCTGAAAAAGCTGGGGAGAGAACTTCCTTTTAGGAGATTTAAAGCCTTTTCCTGGAGCTGCAGGAAAGTTTTCATCATGGTAGAAAGTTTCTTTTGCTTTCCTCTGTATCAGCCTGGAGTTTATTCACCTCCTAGTCTTGTTTTCTATGTTATGTTTTCTTCACACCTGCAAAACTGATCAAAATTCACCACGTATTTTCTAAACTTGCTTGTTTTTTCAGTTTCTTCAGAGGAACTTGAGATACTAACAGTCTGGTTTCTTAAGGTCCCATGCCAAAAGCCTGATGTGTGCAAATGTGGGTGTGCAGTTTGGCAGTAATCTGTGGAGCTGCTGGCTGCAGGCAACCTCCCTGCTCAGTTGCAACTGCCACGGGTCTGTCCAGTGTGCAATTAATTTCGTGTGAGCTGCTGAGCTGCACAAGTGTAAAGAGAGGGGAAAACCCCTCTCAGAACTGGTCCTGTGTTCTTACAACTGGCTAACAATGGTTCTGTCATCCTGAGATGACAGAAGAGTCACTGTTTCCTTCCCTTCTTACATCCTTGCAGCACGCTGTAGGGTGATTTCTCTTTGGAAATGACTTTGGATGGGAATGTGGTGTGTTGGTTGGGTGTCAGTGACATCAGTCTCATGCCAACAGCCCCTGTGACCAGAGGGACTGGGTAATCGGCTAAAGTGGAAATTATATTTCATATTTTTTGCCGTGAAGTTACTTCTGGGCTTCCCAGGGGCCTGCTGCAGTTTGCTTTTGTTGACAACCAGAGGTACCCATTGGCCCTGCCCTTCTTTACTGTCCTATTTTGGGGTTTCATTCCTTGATACTAACACACCAAAATGCTGAATTAAATGTATTGCATAAGGAAATGCTGTGCAGGAGCTTCAAGCCATGCAGAAGGGGAATTGTATTGCTCAGCACCTGCTGTCCAAAGAGCTCATGGCAGCTGCAGGCAGGAGTGGGTTCCTTGGACCTCTCTGAAATGTGTGGTGTCACCCTGACTTCACAATTAGCTGGAGGCACAGGAAGAAGTATCTGAAGTGCCATACAACACAGCCTCATGTTCTTTTCCTTCTCTCCCTTCTCTGGGCACCCTCAGCTCAGTAGGACCTTTCAGCACCCAGCAGCCACCCTTGGAGGCTGCAGCAGGGATAAATTGTGTGCACAGCTCAGCCTGACAGGAGCCCCAGCAGGATCCCCTGCTCGCTCGTTAGCGGCAGACACCCGTGATGATGCCTGGCTCCCGTTCAGGAGGCAGCCAGCCATCCCCACTCAGCAGCTCTGCAAGCACAGCCAGCCCTGCAGATGCCTTCCAGCAGCATCCAGCGTGCCACAGAGGGGCTTCGAGTCCAAAAGCCCTCTGCTGTTTTCTCTCGGAGCAGATCTGGTTGCCTTCATTGTCAGCCCTGAATAAATAGATTAGCAACTGCCCTTTCAGCTGGAGGGAACAAGGCAGACAGTTCAGGAGGAATGTGATCTGGGTGGGCTAGAAAGCTCAGACCTGAAGCATCACTGTAAATATCAGAATTCCCTACTGGTCAAATGACAGGCCTGGGTAGCATTTCACTGCTGGGTCTGTTCAATCTTTTTCCTGTGCCATTGGAAAATGGAGAACTGTGAATTTCCTGCTCAGTGCTTCATTCTTTGTGCAGATGGAATCAGAAAAATATCTTTTAGGACCTAATTATTATCCATCATTGTTTTAAAATTAGGTATATATGCAGGTGTAACAAGCCTGGGGGGGAAAGATGATGTTTTTACCATCTGTGCTACTCCAGTGTTTCTGCAGCCAATGGAATTAATTATTATTCATTATTATTTCACTTAGTGATAAATGTTCTGCATTAGTGAGGAATGGAGGAGGAGTTAACATTGCTGGCTTGCTCATTACTTGAAGCTGAATGGACCTGTTCATGTGCTTATCAGAGATGATCTGTGTTGATCTCTGACCCTTCAGTATATGCATCAATTTATTCCCATGAAAGAAGTGGTGGAGGGATTATGTCCCAGTGTTTTTGGGCATCATCACAAGATTTTCCAGGTCCACAGTGAGAGCTTGAGGTGTAGACTGGGAGTGTAGGAGCCAAGGGTGAGAAGGCCAGAGGCAATGCACACTATTCTTTTCCTGGCTGAAGGAAGCTGCCTCAGCTGCTGTTGCAGGATTTTGGCCACCTCTCTCCCATCCTGGGCTGGCCAATGTGGGGTCATCCCAAGAAGTGCACACTGATTGCTTGGGAGGAATGGGCAGGAGGATTTATCAGAATGAATCCTGTGGGAAATGATAAGCACACCAGCAATGTCAGGGATTTCTGCTTCTCCATCTTCCATTCTTATCCTATTTTTGCTTTGTATGCTACTAATGTATATTTTTGTATGCCATTTCCTGTTACCCTCCTAAATGAACCTTTTTAACAGAAATCTCCTAACACCATATGTGCTGGTGATGAACTCCTTCCTCACTACCCATTTGCTTTAAAGACTATTAAGGTAATTACACTTGCTCTGGGAGACAAATCATTTCAAGAATCCATCCTGCAGCTGCAGAGAAGTGAAATTCTGTTGTGCCAGCGATGCCAAAGAATCTGCTGACATTTGTGTCCAACACAGCAGGGGAAATAAATTTTGACCTTAGACTGCGTGAATCAAAGTGAGCATTGAGGGCTCTGATCTTCTTGCCCCACCTTGTCTCCTGGCCCATGGATTTTGTCAGTAATTCCAGCTTGCTCTGGTGGCTTTGCCCAAGGCTTGGGATATGAAAGCTTTCTCTCTCTGCATGGCTCCAGTAGAAACAGGAGTTTATTAATTTCCACACCTCACTGGAAAATAACAGAGACGAGGCATCTTGAGGAGTTTACATTTAAATGTTTGGCTGGTTTTAGTCTGGCTGGGAGACTGAGAGCTGAAATCACAAGTGGAAATAATGCAGGTTAGGGGAATTTTGAGACTTGGAAAACTGCTCTTGTTGACTCTTTGGAAACCTTCCCTCACACAGGTACATAATGAAAATACCTATAGCAGCTCTCTGCTCAAGGATCTGTAGATAGTAGAGAAGAGATAGATAAGCATTTACATTAGCCTAAAATATGTGAATATATTATGCTATGAGACTATAGTCAATAATCTAAATACTTATCACAGCATTTGGAACTCTTTAGAGGTCATTCTTTATCTGCTTAGTGATTTTTCCCTTGTGTGTTATACTTTATGACACGACTCAAGAGTTAAATGCAGTCAGTTCACCAAAGTGGTACCAATGGGAGTGGATACTCTTAAATTTATGTCCCTCATTGCATCAACAGACTGTGTTTCAGATAAGATATTTTGATTACAATAGCTTTATTTTTTTTCAGTTTGCTTGGATTGCAAATTCTGTGCATCAGGAGAAGTCAATCTATTTTCCTGTATCTGTGTTATAGCATGTAAATTCCTGGGGTGAGCAGGGCTGCTTGGCTTTCTTGTGATACAGGGAAGAAGCATTGAGAATTTAACTAAGTTTTCTGTCCCTGGGAATTTGAAGATAGTTCAATTACAGGTCAAAAGCAATTCTGTGCAAACTTCTAATTTGAAAAATGTTACAAGAAGGAAATATACATCATTAACTCATTTCTGTTACAGGGATAACTATTTTTCCTCTTCATCTTTCTTTCAGCAGTAGTTTGGGGAGTCTGTCCATATAATTAATGATATCTGATTTATGTTAATCACTTATGATGTCTTTCTTGCTATGAAGAATGACTGTATTAAGCACACATGTACCTACCTCTCATATAAAACCTCCAAAACACGCTCACTAGAGTAAGACAAAAGAGTGCTGCACTTTAATGCCTGTGCTTGACAAACAGCAGATATGCTCAGGAAGGAGCTGGAAATGGAAAAGTCAGTTCCTCCAGCCTCTGGGGATGAGAGGATGGGAAGAATGGAACATAGCAGGGGTGAGACAAAGAGAGTTTACAAAGAAGGCTAAAAGGGCATTTCTCCTGTCCTTGCCTGTTAATGGACACTCTGGCCATTGGCCTCTGTGGGATGTCCAAGGACTGCATTAAATGGATCTTCTCATTGTTTGTAACAATGTGGTTTGTTGGGTGGGTTTGGAGCAGGCCGGGAAGGAGGTAAGAATTTAATGACTCTGAGCTCTTTCCTTGCCTGTGCTGAATGTTTCCCGGAGGCTGCCAGCCCAGAATATTTCAGTGGAGCTAAATACATTTCAATTAGTGCTATTTTTAATTAAAAATAGATGTCACAACTCATTTGACACTTTGCTCTGACTTGTGCCTTGTTTAATCTACAATTATTTAGAAGAGTGCTTAAGACAGGCTACTGAAATGGGGAGTCTCTGCAAATTGCAGTATGACTCTAATTTCAAATGACATTTTGGCAGCCCCCATAAGCATTTTTATGGAATCCTTCATCTTCCATCCACATAGAAGAGCTCAGGCTCCCAACACAAAGCAGAGACAATGCCATGCCATGGATTGAAGCCATGGGGTGGGTGCTTTGATGAGCTAGGGCTGGGTGCAGGGAGCTCTGCTCACCCCCTGTGCTGGCAGGGGTTACCTGTGTGTAAGAGGAAAACCTGTCATTCATGCATGGCTGCAGCTTCTGTGTTGGGGTGGTTCAGGTGAGATAATGTGAAATCAAGAGAAAAGGAGAAACCTTCCTGAACATGAGCTCTTGTTCAATAGCTGTCTTTTCAGCTGGGTTCTTCTTGAGTGAAGGCTTTGCCTTCTTGGTGTACCTTAAAATTTCTGTCCTATTTAACATGGGTAAGCTGCTTATTAAGAATCATAGCTAAAATGTAGCATCTGGGTTTTTTTTTTTGTGTGGGATTCATATTTCTCACTCAGTTTTCCAGCTTATGATATGAAGGGGTGAACTGTTTTGCTGAAGGCCACACAATGAGTTGCTGTGCCAGGAGGAATATCTTACATAGTGTTTTATTCTGGTAAATGTCCTTTATAACGATGATATTGTGCCACCACCAAGGCAGGTGTTCAGTGGCACAAAGTGTCAGCAGCTCCTACAGGTTTAAAGAAGTAGGGTAGAAGAAGAAATGGCCTTTCAGATGTCACTTGTCTTATATGTTTTTTACAAAAAAGGTTTATTTTTTCATTATTTCTTCACTGGAAGTAAATGCTTCTTGCAACACAGAAAATAAAATTAAGGAAGAGATTGTTGGCTGGATCAGTCTTTGGCTGATGTGGCTGGGAGCTGCCAGCAGTGGCCTCGTTCATCTCTCCTCTCTGTCCCTTTCTCCCACTTTGGTGTCCCCTGCTCCCCAGGCTGTGACACCTCACAGTGCTGGCCACATCTTCAGCCAGGTCTGGTCCTCTGGAAACTTCTTCCAGGCCACTGGGTAGGCTTTTCAGACGTTTCAGTGGTCAGTCCTGTTGTATTTTTGCAGCCTATATGGAGTGGTGGAGAATTTGGCCGACTGACCAAAGGCTACACAATGTATCTCAAACTTTCAGCTATAATCCTGCACCTCCCTTTTGGCAGGACTTTTTATAAGACTTTTGCATTCCCCCAGCCTTGTTCCTCCTGAAAACCTCCTTCCCCCACTAACACCTTGGGCTGGCCGGGATCCTGGAGTTTCTCCTTTCCAAATGAAGGGTCTGGCAGGAGGAGGGATTGTCCCCCAGAGTCAGCTTGGTGGTGGTTTCAGCCATTAGGAGAGCCCTAAATTAAGACATTTTGCTTGGTTTTAAGGCCAGGATTTCATAATTTTCTGCTTTTATTAGTTTATTTGTACTTCCTTAGCCCCTGGATTATAGATTTTTAAACTACAGACCTTGCTGCAATCCATCTCTATTCTTTCTTAACTGTGATGTTTGGCTCGGTCTGATCCCACTAGACATTCAGCAGAATGTCTAAAAAGCTGCAAAAACTAGGAAAAAAATGCAGAGAGAAAAAAAAAAAGGAAGAAAACCTTCTTTTCCCCTTTTCACCTTCCAGAAATTTTGGCTTAGCCATGCGTGGCCCAGAAATGAGGACTTTCCAAGACAAACGGGCTGCATTATCACACCAGACTCCCCTGGCAAGGAATGAATTTTGACAGCCTAAAAACATATTTTTCTGCGGATGGGGGAACAAATAGTTGCAAAGCAAACACTGAGCGTGCTTGCAGGTGCTGTGCTCCATTGTGTTTGCCAACCAGATGTTCTGTGCTGGGACGCTGCCTTGGCCTTTTCTGGGATGAAATGTCACTCTGGATGAAATAGAGCAAAACTCTGCACAGTCTCTTAGAATGAGCTGAGCTTTTAATTTGTCAGCTATTAATATAGCCGTGTCTTTGTATTGCACAGGGCACCCGGCAAAATAAACATGTAAAATTTGACCTTCAGAAAATTAACTACCATTGGAGCATGGAAATCTGCCTTGCTACAGCAAGCTGGGGTGTACTTAGGTACTATGGCAGAGCTTTAAAATCCCTTGCCATATGTCACTGGACTGGAATGGTTTCAGGGAGTTTTCTCTGCATCAAGTACCTTGACCTGCTGTGGCTGAGTGCTACCATGTGCATCTCATGGTGTTCTAGGGAAAGGTGACAACATGTGGACTTCCATGAGGCAAATGTTAAGGATGTCTGTAAGTAACTCTCCTAGCATTGTGTTTTCTCTATTGCTCCTGCAACAGGTTAGATTTGGGAGAAAATATTCCAAAATGTTAGGATAGTGGTGCTGGGTCTTGCAGCCAGTGATCCAAGAGGGAATTTTTTGACCAACAGCAGGATTTGAGCAGCTAAGCTGTGCTAACACACAGTTTTTGCTATAAAGGTGGGTCCTTTCTGTGCTGGAATGACTGAATACAGCTATTAACTGCTGCTTTGGATCAGTAAACCCACTGGTGCTTCCACCCTTGCTTGAGTGATGTCCTACATGTGTTCCTTTCCTTTTCTAGCTTTGTTCTTACTGGAGAACAGCAGCAAAATTTGTGATGGAAATGAAGCAGATCATATTTAGCCTTTACCAAAAGGGCTCTAAGGAAGGGATTGGGATATTGACTCTCAATCTGTTATTCCCTCTCAAGGCCAGTGGATGCTTTTCTCAGTTACTTGGTTCATCCAACAACATCTTGACTCAGAGGTTTTCTCTGAATGAGCAGAAATCTGTTTTCACTGCGAGGAAACTTCTATGGTGTCACCTTCTCCTGCATGTCAAGGATCAGCTTTCTTCTCCCTTCTCCCTATTGGCCAAAATGAGGCCCCTTTTTTTTGGCCACATCTATCACAAGGGCCACAAGAGTGGCTTCTTTTTT
Organism: Promerops cafer; assembly: GCA_013398275.1. Taxonomy (NCBI): domain Eukaryota; kingdom Metazoa; phylum Chordata; class Aves; order Passeriformes; family Nectariniidae; genus Promerops; species Promerops cafer. The sequence goes on along the minus strand of VZSE01001429.1, from coordinate 214,779 downwards.
TCCTGTTTTTTTGACCTTATTTCACACACACATAAAACACTTCCCTTGTGCTTGAAGCAGCACTGCCAATTGACAGGGATTTGGAGGAAGTGTACCCATGTCAGCTACTGTCTGCTCTGGGATCCCTGGAGAATATTAATCATGGAATCACAGAATTGTTTAGGTTGGAAAAGACCTTTAGATCATAGAGTCCAACTGTTAACCCAGAGCTGCCAAATCCACCACTAAACTATGTCCCTAAGCATGAAGGGACTCTTCTTTTTCATCCTGGCTACTCCTCTTAAAGATTTTCTTTGTTAAAATTGTCACATTGTCGTGCACAAAAGCCACATTTCACCTCTCTAGCAATGCATGGCATCTTAGATATAAATAAAAAATGGCCTTCAGAGCTCCCTTTGTGCTCCCACAGAGTAATGTAAAACAGCCCAAAATGAGAAATCAGGGCTGTGTGAGAGGGAGGATGCTCAGATTGCTAATGAAGTGCTGTCCCCAAACACTTGAGCACTGTTGATTCCTTTCCAGTTAATAAACCATTTATATGTGGCCTGCTTTTAGCATGGAACCAAATGCCTTTTTCACTCAAGCTGTGATGTATAATTATATAGCTGACATCAAACATGAGCAGATACCAAGTCAAAGGAATGAATTTGGTCCTGTTCCTGTAATTCCATTTCCATGTTAACAATTTTTCTCCCCCTCTTTAAATTATATTTTTATTGAAAGCTTCAAAGGTCAGCTTAGACATTCAGAGAAAATTTGTAACTCAGATTGTTTAGTATTCTCTCATATAGCACAGCCCTCCATTACCCTGTGTCAGCAAATTAAGGAAATGGAAGTTGTGGCCAAGGATTACAATAGTGCTGGTGCTAACCTTTTACAGCACATGGCATACTATCAATTTTAGCCACGGGAGGAATGTGCTGTTCACATACAGCAAGTGGGTGTTGAAGTTTTTAATCTAAAAATGAAATCTTGCCTCTAGGAGAGACAAGTAAAGCCCATAGATCTTCCTTGCTGCTGGATAAACCTCTTGAGCAGCTGAGATCTTTTCAGCCACACGTTCTTCCTTTATCCATTTTTCCTTCCTTTCTTCCTCACCTGGAGACAGAGGGACATCTATTCTACTTGACTGGAAGGGCAATACTGTAGCACAGAGATATGTGGGTGCCCATATATTCACAAGATGGAGGGCCAAGGGAGATGGATGGATAACCTACAGACTTTTTCTTAGCTGCAAAACCCTCACAAGGTCTAGCAACACACATTCACCCAGCATCAATCTTCTGTGTAGTCCTAGGGAGGTTAATGGGATTGCTCAGCTGTTTAAGTACCTTGCTGAATGAAGGTGATAATTAATCAGGCTGCAAATTATTCTGGAGAACCCAATTTTAATGTGAGGTTTGCTTTACTTAGTAGTTGCTATATAGCTGTTCAGGGCACACTTGATTTAGCTGGGCCAAGAAAAAACTGATAGACCAGTTTCACTTAATTGCTATTCAGTGTTGGGTTTTGATTTCCCTGGGAGTGTTTCTTTTCCATTTCAGACATGGGATTTTTGACCTGCTTTCTCTGTCTTCACTCCAAATCACAGCAACATATGCCCTGTAGTCTTGGAAAGGCTTTAGTTTGGTCTTTAAACTTAAAAGGCTAAAGGCAATACATAGATAGTTCTAAACTGTTGTCAGAAATAAATTTCCCTGGAGTGCAGTGTAATAGGGTCAGAGTTTATTGGGTAATGCTTAGTTAGTAGATGGCCTAAAGATCAGGAGTAATTTTAGCTGGGGCATGAATAACCGTGCTGAAGGCAAACTGAAGTCAGTGATGCCTCTTATCAGGTTCTGTCACTGTGGGGTGTGATCGTTCAGTCTTTCATGTTCCACAGAAGTGGTGTTAAGTTCAAAGTGATGCTGCCAGCTGAGCAGGTGGGGAGCAGCCAAGGAGCCCATTCATGTTGAAATGCCTCGATGCCTGGGTAGTCTGTAAATGCTCTTTTGGAGAGAGGGGTGGTCCCTCAGGCAGGGTTTCACAGCCCCTGATTTCATCTCCTGCTTTTATTTGGATTTAGAAGGGGTTGCTTGTGGCTTGTCTTGCCTGCACAGCATCACCCCAGCAGTGGGTGGGAGAATTAGGTTGTTGCTGGGCCAGGTTTAACACCCCTTCCCAGCCCTGCAGGCTGGTGTGTTTTAAGGGTCATGTGGGCGCACCCTTTCCTACCCATTCTTTAAATGCTGTGAGGATGGGCTGGTGGGAACAGAGGTTGGCTTGGGAGGCTGTGATGAAATGGAGAAGATCCCATGCAAGCAGAAGGTGGACCTGGGAGGTGAATCATGCTCTAAGACCCCCACAAAGTTACCCATTTTCTAAGTTTGTTTTCTGCTGGAGTCTGTGAGCTGAAGAGGTGTCTATCCCCTGCTACTTCCATAGAGCCCCTCGTGGGGCTGTTCCTGATTTTAACTCACTTTAATAAAGATGATCCAGTTTGCTCAAACACTTATGAGCTCATTTTGACAGGAAAGACTCTGTAACAAAGGGGCTAATAATATCCCAGACAAGGAGAATTGGAATGCACTGAGCATCATAAACTTGTCATCTCACATAACTGCAGCCAAAGGAAGATGGAGACTCATAAGAAAGAGGTTGAGTTAGCCTTGAAAAACAGGTCTACTTTCAGATTTAGCAAAATTTATAAAATCTGTTACTAGAAGGTATGTTGTTTTTTTGGTAAAAAATGCTGAAAGAAATGGAGCTAATGTATTTTAACTATTTTATTATCTCTTCAGATATGTATAGAAAGACCTAATCCTATTACTTCACATGTAAGGGATAGTAATATTTCACACAAACCATTTTCAAAACTGTTGCATTCAGCAGAAAATGGATAGAATTTCCCCAGGGCTGATAAACTGGCAGGCATTAATTTGGGAGTCCATCAACCAGTACTGCACTCATAGATCTGAAGTAACTGGAGAAGGAGCAGGCAGGGAACTGTGCTGCTGCTAGAGGCCATTTCAGAGGTGGATTAATGGGACAGCAATTCAGAAATGGATTGCTGATGCCTGGAAAGCCAACCTGTTCCTTCAAGTTCAACCCCAAATATCAACAGGGCTCTTGAAGGGTGCATCAGATGACATCAGTCTCACACACCCAACTCAACACAGTCTAAGTTAAACACAACCCACAGCTGCCAAGGTCGGGGCCATGGAAGTTGTGCCCCAGCTCAGACTTTTGGGATGTTATCCTCAAACACAATATGGGGGTCTGGCACGTTCTTTTTAGCACTACTTTCCTTTTAATTGGGAGAAGTAAGGCTTGTTGGCATAAGAAATACTGCAACTTTCTGCTGGGTAGGAACAGCAGAAGTGAAGCTGACAGGAGGCAGCCGGACTACAAATTAAAATTGAAGCAGACCAGTCTTTTCTCATTCCACTAGCTCAGGAAAATATTGAAAGTAAACCGCTGGCAAGCCAGCAGTGAAAAGCAAATTAGATTTGGGACCAGATGGTGTAGATCAGTATAATACAAGTTGATGTCAATAAAGCAGTGTGATTAATGCTGCCAAGAATATCACTCATGCTCCTTTCCAATTTCAGGTGTTATTTGTAGCACAGGTGAGGCGCACACAGATGCGTGCACAGGTCCTTTTGGAAAGTGGGATTTAATTGAATCTCTGTTCCAAAAGACAGTCTGTGTCCAGATTTATCTGGCAATGTGCAGGCTCTAGAGACTGTCCTGGAGGGGGGAATCTGGGGTTAAGAAGAAAAAGAGCAGAACATAATGTTGTGTGATCTATGTCTGACCGTGAAACTCAGTGCAGGACTGGATGCTGAGCACTGGAGGTTTGTGTGTCTGATAACTGGGCAATGCATATTAGATTTATGGATGTGGTTTTAGCATGCTTTATATCATTCCAGTAATTATAAGTTTTGTTACTTCTCAGTAAATGTGAGTATATCTAGGTAGAGTGTTACCTCATCAATATTGCCTTATTCTTGTCAAACTCTTCAGTGGTGGTGGGTATTGTCTGACCATAATACATCCTCGAGACTCTTCATTTTCAGAGTGCTCTGTGAATTAATTATGAAGAATATTTCATATAGTCAATAGTCTCAGTGTTGTAGTGCATCTTCTGATGGCACACTGAAATTCCGTGTGAGTATCTGATAGAAAAATGAGGTCTATGTAAAAAAAAAAAGGCCTCACTATTGGATTAGATACCAATCTGCAAAACAGAGTTGTAAAAGATGAGTTTGATGATAGAATGAAGAATAACTTTAAAAGTGAGTCACATTGTTTTGAGTGATGTAGTTGTTTTCCAGGAAAAATCTGTTTCCAAGGATCAGGCCATCCTTGGCAAGCTTAAATGTGCAAAACATCCCTTCTTAGTGCTGATCTCTTTTCTTTTGGATTTTTTTTGTGAGGAAGGTGGTAAGAGACTTCAGCATTTCTCAGGGGATGAGTATCAGTCAAAATTGACTTTTTGCCACCTTTGCCCCTAGGCAGACATGAAATAGGCCATCTCTGAGGGTATATAGACACTTATTCTTATATCCTATGCATAGGGATTTAGACATTCAGATAGAAAATCTGACCTTTATGGAAGAATATTTTGTTCTCTGACTCTTGCCTTTCAGAATATATTTTTCCTGACTTGATATGCAAGTCCTTTACTCTCTGGCTGTGCCTTTTTCAGTGTTTCTTGTGCTCATTAATCACATTAGCCAATCCTAGTGTTTGTAGCACACTGGGAGTTAATATATTCACTCCCTTTTGTGTGTGTTTATAAGAATGTGTCTTCCCTTTGGTTTGTATTGACTCTGAAGGCTGAAGTGATGATCAGTGGCTCAGATTATTTCCTTGCTGTCAGCTATTGACTTTCTCTCAGCCTGATACCAGAGCTCCTTTCCCAGGGTGATGCTAGCAGGGTAGGGATAGGAGGGGGAGCTGAGCAAATGCTTCTCAGAAATCTTGCAGTTTATCTCAAGGCATCTTTAACTGAATGCGCATGAAGATGAGAGAAATTGCCAGAAACCTGCAATTTAGGGTGGAAAATTAGAGAGGCTGAAATTCTCTATCAATAATGCCAAAACTGGGATAGCTTTTGCCTCAAGAGGTTTGTTTAGTTATATGATGATTGTTGCTCTGCTCAGATGGTTTTGAAGCTGAAAGTGATTTCTTTAGCTAAACTGCTGTGCAGGTTGGGCAGTGTGGATTCCCTTCACTGCAGCAGATATAATCAAGGTCAGTATGTGTGGATACAAAATCCTCCAGTTTCTGAAGAAAGGCTTTTCCTCCGTTCATCTATTATACTGTGGGTTCTTGATTCATAATTTTCTGCTATATCTGTAATTATCTACATCACAGTACAGAAGTCACAATTTAATTCCTAATTAGAACAGCAGCATTTTCCCTTTTCTGCCAACGATGATGCTCAAGTGTCAAAATAGAGGAAAAGGGTAGATACTTTCAAGGGAAAGTGAATTTATTGGAATATTAATAGCTTCATCTTCTACTGTAACAATAGTCTCTTCCAGAGTTCCCAGTTTTTTACAGGGCAGTAAACATTTTTATCTGGAAGAATTCTTTAGGCTTTGAATTAAAAATTATAAGCTTTTAGGTGACAGTATAGATGGGGAGGAAAAAATGAGGGAGTAATAGGGAAAGAGCAGCTGAGCATGAGTGAGTCTCTGAAGGACTGGCAGCTGATTCTGGAAGAAGAGAAGGTCCTGTGTTGGTCAGCATGTCTCCACCTCCACCCCAGAGGATTAGGAGACTCTTCAAGGCAAAAGGAAAATTTCCACTGACCTCAGTGGACTGGAGTCCTTGGCATTGCCCCAGGGCTGGAAGACACAGTGGGAGAATGTGTGTGGCAGCCCTGAGCCAAAGTCTGGGTGCCAGGGTGGGAAGCTGGAGAGGCAGGTGGGATGTCTGGTGCTCCTGAGCCACAGCATGGAGTGTGAGCTGGGATCCACTGCTCTGCTGGGTGCCATGGGCATGGGGCTCATGGGGAAAAAGCTGGAAGAGGGAAGGATGAGTCTGTCCATGGGCTGAGAAACACCTTGCAGTGGGTGGGAGCTTGGGTTTGGATCTGGCTTGGGTTTGCTTTAGATACTGAGTCTGTCTGATCTGTCAAAGTTGGAGTTGTAATTGGGCAGCTCAAGGTGTTGGGGGAATTTAAAATAAATGCATTGATTAAAGGCAGAGTATGGTTTAGGCAGCTGACCACAAAGTTGGCCCAATCTCTATTTTGCACAAGGGAGATCCTCATAGATCCTCCTGGGCTGGGATCCAGCCCTCCCCTCCTCTGCCCATGCTTATTTTGTTGGTCAGCTCAACCTTACATTTTAATCAACACAGCCCATCATTAATGTACATACCTAGCTATGTGTAAACACAAATATATAAACTGACTTCAGCTAGGATGGAAGGATAAACAAATGCCTTTAGCAGAACTTCCCCCCTTGGATCTGCCTGAAAGCAGACAGTGGAGTTAGCTGTTTAGCCCAATTTAGTTTTCATTTAACCAGACCAGAGAGTCTATATTACAAATGACACGTTGCCACCACAGTAGTATAGTTGCTGTTTAGCTAATCAAACATGATTAATTCATTGGTTTTACATTAGGATCTGCTTTTCTCCATTGTGAGAGTAGTCAAGGGATTCTCTTTGTCTGCTAGCAAGGAAGAACAGGTTTTTTATCCTATTCTGCTTATTGTGCAGTCATGTCAGCAGTAAAAAATGTCTTTTAACATGCCTTCTTTTATCAGTAGAGAGATCAATACAGCAACTTTCTGAAAGCATAATTCAGTTACATGTGTTGTGGGAGACTAACGTGAACTCTCTTGGCGAGAATGCTTTTCAGATAGGCAGGGAAAGCCATCGTGGACTTTATTTCAGAGCAGGGTAAGATTAGAGAGATTTCAAGTGGGCTTTGAAAATCTTATAAAGGAGGATGGTTCAGGCTTGCAGAGGGATCTGTGTTCCAGAATGGAAATCAAGCATTGCTGCAGATAAAGTTTGGCTTTGCATCAGTGGTGGAACCAACAGAAAATCTCTGCTGCTGGGTTGGACCTGAACCTGAAAATGACAGTGGTGGATGGTGAGGACAGCAGGTAGATGGATCTGTTGGCTCCAGGGGAAAGCCACCCCTGAAATGGGAAGTTTTCACCCAGGAAATAACTGTAAGGACTAAACTCTACCCTGAGGTAAGCTGAGAGATTTTAAGGTGTTTTGAGAGGTGTTGGATGGACATATCCTCAGTGAACCTGCACGTGGTGAGTGAGGAGCACTGAAGGCATTAAAGGAGGCACCGAGGTGCACCGTGACCTTTTCTGCTGTTTTATCTTGGGTAGGACACACTGTTAAAAGAAATACAGCAGCACTACTTGATGGCTTTTCCTGGCAGGAAAAGGAGGAGCTGACCTGAGTTAGAAAGTGGGCATCCACTTAGAGTTTGGCTGGGGCATCACTACAAAGGGCTTGAGAAATGTATGTCAAGTGTGGTGTAGAGAATTTTGGAGCACCACCTGCCATAGGTCTGGATTTTATTTTCCCATTTATAAACACCAAGGAGGTTTTCTTCCTCCCTTGAAAATGTGTGAGTCCTCCTTGACTCCAAAAGATTTTGGGCCAGTACCTTCCCGTGATTGTCATTCACAGTCCTTAATAACCAGTCAGGATAAATTTAATAACTCGTGACTACTTTTATATAGCATGCTCACAAAATCTCATCTTGAATCAGAAGAGACATCTATAAAAGCTACTGAAATCCAGAATGTTCATCACATAAGTGACTGTAACACGTTTCTTCATTTTTTTCTGATGACTTTGTTGGCCTTAACACATTGTCAGCCTTGTTGGCCCTCACTACCTCTCTACAGGAATGTTTTAATTTTCAGAGAGATTCCTGTACTTGTCATAGTCATTAACATGTAAATGCATCTCATAAAGCACTGAAATGAACTAATAGTTGCAGTTTTTCCAGCCATTAACACCTGTGATAGTTAAGCCTGATTATGAACTTCACCTCCTTGGCAACACATTTCTGTGGGTCTCTGTATTTCTCTGCCTGCTCTGAGCTGGACTAACTTGGGAGTCCATAAGGCTAAAATCTAATTAATTAAATAGCAGCACTAGTGCTTGCACTGTGCTTAAATGTGCCAGGGAGCATTTTTTCCCAATTCTCAAATAAATCTGCTTATTGAAAATACCATCCTAGAAATAGGAGTCTCTGACTTTGAGAGATGCCCTGGAATTTAACAGCCCATTATTTTTATATGGGCAATTTATTGCAGTCAGAAGTGATACAGTTCATGGAAAGCAGGAGGATGGATGGCTGAATCATTCCATCACCTGTCATGACTCATTCCCATCAGTTCCCTCTCCTCACGAAGGGTGCACAAACATGTCTGCAGACTTAACCACGGCCCAGAGCATCTCATTAAAGCATTGCCTTGGCCAGGGTCAGAAAAAAGGTTATGTAGCCCCATGACAAGATTAGAAGAGAAGAGGGATTGAGATCTTGATTGCTTCATTCAGAGAAGGGTGTCCAAACCAAAAGCACACCAAGGGACTTCTGCCTGGGCTCTTTCTTGAGTTTCTCACCTTTGCAGGCAATTTCACAGATACAATTCCTTCAGGAATTTCATAGAGCAGTTTGGTCTGGCTGCTTTGTTCCTTGAGTTCTGCCTGCTTTCAAGGGTCCTCTCATTCTCTGGATGATACTGGATATGGTGACCTTGTTTCTGGTAGTTCTGTGTCAAAATATACTGATGTAGCCACTTCTCTAGGTACAACCAGATGTTTTGGTGATAGTGAGCCAGATGACTCCTGTTGGAGCTGTCAGACAGTGAAGTTGGCACACCCTTCATGTATATTCTGTCCTCCTTCCTCAACAGACTCCCATAGGGTGAATGGTGCAAACCCTTTTGTGGCTTGGTTTAATCCACCTTCAAAGTGTGCTCAGAGGGTTTACCCAGCCTGTTCCTCCCAGCAAGAGCTCTCTTGACCCAAGCTCTGAGCTGGCCTGCTGTGAGCTGACCTGGCCAAACGCCACGTGGCCAGAGTTAACTCGAGCAGAATTTATTAGCTTGCAGAGGGCACTGCATAATCCAGTTACACAACTTCACTTTTGGAGCTGGGCTGTGTCTGGCCGGGTTGGAAGATGGGTAAATGTCTCTGGAAAATTATTTTTTATTATTTCTTAACAATGAAATCTTGTTATTTGCTTGCCGTAATGGCTGAGAAATCTAATCACTGATTAAGCTTGCACTAGGGTAGGCATACTTCAAACAGAGCAGCAAAAATACAGTGTGTGTCCAAAGGAATTTATAATCTGGATGTCACACGCCCTCAATAGCAAGGGAGCTCCAGGCTGAGCCCAGCAGAGATAAGCCCATGCATCTGTGTGCTTTGTGAAAGAAACACAGTGCCAGGGGGGAAATGAAGACATTTTGTGGCTCAGAGTAGGGTTGGGACACACAGCAGGTGCTCCCTGATGGATCCAGACTCTGGGACAGCATCCCTGGAGTGCAGCGAGGCGCGAGCAGGTCAGAGTTTGCTGGCCCTCGGCCTGTGGTGGAGCTCACAACACACGAGCAGCCTCTGTCCTGTGGCTTGCCCAGGCCCGTGCCTTGCAGACATGGCCTCAGTGATTGTTGCTGCTCCTCCTGAGCTGAATCCTTGGCTTCCTGAGCTTCGTCCCTGGCTCTGCGGGGCCGTGTGATGTAATCGTGCGAGCACGGCCCCTTCACTGCACCGAGACCATAATGCCCCATTATTCTCTAGACAAGAGCAGGGGGAAGCAGCTGTTTTACTGATTAAATAAATAAAAGCATGACTCTCCAGTCCTCCCCCCTCGTCCAGCACGTGGAGATCTGCCCAGGCTCTGTGCATCGTCAGCATCCACTCAGCTCCTTGCCCCCGAGTGCCATGAGAGCAGGCAGTGCTGGAGGGCTGCCCTCACCTCTGCTCGCTCTGCTCCAAGTGGTTTTGTGAGTCAGGCGCTGTGCTTTCGCACAGAAACCCATATTCCATCCTGCCTTTCCATTTGCTCATGCCCCTCTGCTGCCAAAGTAACCATGGCAGGGCCGGCGTGGGGGGGTGGAGGGGAGGGGAGCTGCGTTGCCAATCTCTCATTAATTTCTAGATGCAGAGTGATGGGGGTGATGCATGTGAGAGTCTAATAATAATGACCTGAGGTCCCAGGCATGGCGAGCAAGGCAAACTTCTTTAACTAACAACTTAATTATAATAAATTTGAGCCTAAGAGCAGCAGGCAAGTAAATCAATCAACCCTTGCAGGCGGGCTCATTAAAACTAGCAAAGTACAGACCATAAAGGTCATCTTATTAAAAGGGATTAGCATTTTCCAGTTAAATCCTTTGCTGCCCATAGGTGCTAGGAGAGAATGTGCATTCTGAGGTTCTCTGTTGTTGCAGTGGCAAAGGGCTGGCCCTGCAGAGCAGTAAATGCCTGCAGTCCCCACGGTCAGGCTCTTGGCTGCCAGTGCCAGTGGGCATGGCTGGATAAATGCTGGTGGACCTTTGCCAGCCTTGCCCAGCTGTGGGTTGCCAACTGCCCCGTGGAGCAAGTGAAACACGATCAGGGCTGAGGTCTTTCTTGCAAAATACGAATCAGCTTGCTCTCCAGGCTTTTCTCTAGTCCTCTCTTACAGACTGAGACATCACCTCAGTAATTGTTGTTGGCTCTTCTTCCAATGACTCTTTTCTGGCTGTGTGGGATGTCTCTTCTCCTGTCAGGTCTTAATATATTGTAGCCCTCAAGCAGCATTTTCTATCTTTGCCTTTCTTTCCTGGCTGTGTGGTACAGTACTTTGGGTTTTCTAGTGCTTTGAGAGGCAAATTTTCACAGGCCCAATTATGATCTTGTTCCTTTAGGAGAGTATATTTACCTTGGAGGAAACATCAAACTGAGAACAGCTATCAAAACAGCTGGCATCCTTCTTCCTGTTTTCCTCTTCTGTCAGATACAGTGTTGATGGCAGGAGAGGCATTTTTCTCCCTTTCCAAACTTTCCTCTGCCCACACTTGCATTCCAGTGATGACCCTCGGTCTGTGCAGCACCACTCGCTGCTATTGAGGAGATGTGCTATGAAAATTGCTGTGTTCTCTGTGGGTCCTGGAGCAGTGGGGCTTGCAGGAGATGGTGCTGGAGGGGCCTTTCCTGCTTCTGCATTGCATTTTGGATGGAAACTGATTTTTTGGAGGTAAAGAGAAGTGTCTCACAACAGTGTCTGTCACTGGTTGAGCAAAATACCTGGAGCTGAGAGGATTTTTTCCATGGAGAGACGACTGTAGTTAGGAAGGTGGGCTACATACCACCCTATGCTGCACTCCCACAGCTCTGCCCCCCTAACCCCCTTCTTGATGAGGCTCTTCTCTCCCATTAGGTGGACTCTACCCAGTGCTAGCAGCTCAGGCAGCTGGTGAGGAGAGTGGACACATGGGCTCAGACTGAACATAACAGGCACAGCTCATGGCACACTTCCCTCAGCTCCTGCTGTGCCCAGGCAGCACTTTGATTGCACAGCAGTTTACAAATAACTGTACTTCATAGGATGGAAGTTCCCCTGCACTATATTTGATCATTTCCAAAGGTCTTTTTCTTTTAAGCCCTGGGAGGCCTCGGGGGCATGTAGGAAATTAAGCAGAGCCTTGCAGCAGTTCAGGAGTTCATTCAGAACAAGGAGTAATGTGTTGGAAAATAGGGTGGGAGAGGCAAGGATGAGAAAAAGTGGAGCATCTCTTTTATCCCACTAGGCTTCCCTTTTGCACAGGAAGTACTGAGGGTCTTTCCATCTCTGCCTGACCCATCAGCAGAGCATATCACAGAGAGCTACAGGCTGCCTGGGGGAGAAAAAAAAAGGAAGAAAATACTTATTTTCTACTGTGTTTCCAGTCAGCCGTCACTGTGCTGCTTGATGATCTCTCTGTAATAGCAAAAATCTGCTGAGCAGAAGAAATGGGTTTTGAGATTGCCCTTGATAGGGAAGTGCTGGCAAGTGGTGGGTGTCTGCCAGTCTGTGCTCCCTCATCAGCTCCAAGAGCTTGCTGGGGAACCTTTGGATAATTGTCACTTAATTTTTCTGCATCAGGCTTATGATTTGTGGTGTGTCTTACTTAGCACTGTGCATATCAGCTAAGTTGCTTAGATGAAAGGCACTGCTGACTACACAAATGTATTTCAGCTAAGTTCAGGAACTCAGCCTTCCCTGCTGCAGGTGAGTGCAGAGTTTGGAGCCACTTTTATGCCTTTGCCTTCAGGCACCTTCAGCTTCACACATCCCTTGAATATCTGACCGGCACTAGCTTTGCATGGTTTTGTCTTGATGAAGGAGTTTCCACAAAAGAGGAGGAGCTCCTCGTGATCCCCATCCCTAGCAATCTTTCCTGCTTCCACAGGGGCAGGGACAAATTCAGGACACACCTAGTACCATCATCACTGTATGAGTTCTGCCTGCCAGTGTGATCAATGCAGGATCCAAAATAGTACATTTTAATTGGAATACTGCAGAAAAGATCTATTCTTGGTTCTCGTTTCCTCATATTTTCCACTCACTGCTTCCCCCTCACATCCCTTCAGCCTTCGCCCAGAATTCACCTCAACCCACAGGCTTCTTCTATTTTTTCCCTTTTTTCTGGGAGGTGAGGGGTTAAAACAATAAATACATTGGTTCTTGTTTTTCCTCTCTGCAGCTCCTGAGCTCCAGCTGGGTGCAGACATGGAATAGTAACAAGACCATGGGAAAGGCTCATCTTCTCACAGCCCTTGCAGCAGCACTCTGAGCTCAGTGTGAACTTCCCAGAGCACAGAGGCAGAGCTGAAACCCTCACTGATGCTGCCAGGAACTTTCTGCAGGGATTAAAGCAATGGGGTGGAGATGAAGTGTGTGTGAACCCAAACTGGAGTCCAGGTGTGCATGAGGAACAGTGTAGTCGGTCTTCAGCTGAATTTAGGATATGTATATATACTTACATAACCTGTGGCCATTGGCAGTTAGCTCTTTATCACCCAGAGACACCCTTCCAGACCCTGAAGGAAAGCACATTTCTGGTGTAAGAGACAACCACGAGGCAGCAAGATCCAGACACTTAACCATAACGTGGTTTTGCTTTTGTCCTTTCACAGCAGGTGCTCTGCTCCCATGAGCTGCAGTCCTGCTGAACACTTTGTCCCTCAATGACTCCTGATGGCACAGAGGGAGTTCTGCACCCTTGCAGGTGGATAGGTTTGCTTGGATTGGTGTCTCAGCCTAGAGCATGGCAAGAGGGGACACACTCACCCCTGCACAAAGACTGGCATGGTGCAGGCAGCCTGGGTGGTCTCAGCTGGGTGCAATCCCATTTCCATTTCCCTTTGGCTCTGTGTGTGCTCATGGAGAGTTGCTGTGGCTCAGTTGTCGCTGCTGTTTCATTATAATAACCCAGCTGCTGTCCCGAAGCCCAGTTCTAACCTGGTGTTAGGGAATGCCAGTTCCTGGGAGGTCTCCAGTGTGTTGTGCATGGCTTATCTCCTGGGGAGGCAGCAGGAAGCAACACCCAGGTGATGCTCAGGTTGTGGCAGGGGGACTCACCAGGTTGCCACAGATGTATTGGCACTGCAAGGTGACGGGGTGACCTTATGTGGTAGAGCTGTTGGGCTTTTGTTGTGCTAAAAAAACTCAGTCAAAAGTACTGGAACTGGAGCAGGTAGAGATGAGAAAGCACTGATGGATGTTTGTTATGTCAGCTTAACTGGGGTTGGAAGTGCCAGGAAGGCAAATGAAATGCCCCAGATCGTGCCTGATGTCACTTAACACTGCACTCCTTGCAGTCACTTTGAATAAACACAAGCTATTTCTTTATTTTCATGCATTCTTTGTGAAGAAAAATAAAGGAAAAAAAAATAAGAGAGCAGTACGACAGTCTGTACTTCCCCTACCCCTCGCCAAGCAGTAGAGAGCAGTGGGAAACAGTTAGCAAAGGTGTCAGATTTTCTCTAAGGGCAGTCACAAGGCTCTTGTGCCAAACACTATTTGACATTTAATTTAAGACCCATGTAGAGTAACAGCCAGGGCAGGCAGCAGGCAGAGTGTTCCAGTTGACAGACTGGCTCTATTTGCTTTAATTTCCTTAGTGCGATGGCCAAGTTTATCTGTGAGCGAGAAATACTCAGAGTATTATTTTTTTTTGTCAGCCCATGATGAAAAGAGAGCTCTGTGTTGTGCTCAGACACCGTTTTGGGCTTCAGGTGGCCCTCATTAGGGAACATAATGCAAGAGAGCTGTGCGTCAGTGCTGGAGGAGCCAAAGAAAGTTGTTCCTCTTTGATTAAATTCTGCTGAAATCACACTCTGTTCCTGGGCTGGACTGAGCCATTCAGCAGGTTTAAAGGTGCAGAGAGGGCTCTGTGTGTGGAGGTTTGCAGCCTCACAGCCAGCAGGAGAGCAGGGAGAGCTTCCTCCTTCCTTAAAAGCTGGGTCAGGACCACTCAGTGCAGAGGGGTTTGTGTGGGGACGTGTCCTGTACACGTGCATGGGGACCATCCACAGCACCCTGAGGTGCTGGTCTAGAAAAAGGTGTCCCTGCCCATAGCAGAGGGCTGGAACAAGATGATCTCTGAGGTTCCTTCCAACCCAAGCCATCCTATGGTTCTGCTCTGTGGGGTTTGTGCTAGAAGCCCATGGATAGGGAAGGAAAGGTCAAGGGTGCTGAGGGGAAGATTGCAAAAGGGGTTTTTGTGTTCCAGTTTCTTTCGTTTTCCTGTTGGAGATGAGAAAACTGATCTGGTGTGCTCACTGATCTGGTGTGAGGTGAGATGGGAATAAAACCTGCCTGGAGTGTGGAGGGAGTGGTGGGAGTTGGTCTGAGGCCTGTGAGAGGAGGGGAGCAGTAGTGGAAGCTGTGCTGGCTGTGTAGCTAATATTGGCCAAGGGGAAGTGTTGCAAGGTGTATGTAGAAACGAGTCAGGAAATGTCTTAGTAACTAGAATTTATTTTTTTATAGAAAATAAATGTGTTTAGTCAACAGCATGAAGTATGGTGCCTCCAAGGGTACCTGTTTGGTGATGGAGATATGGAATTAGTGTGTTAACCACAGAGATAAGGAGTATCGGGGAGGAAGGTCTGTGAAAAAAGTGGTTTGTTGCATTGAAGACCAAAAGCAGCTGCAGAATATGAAGCAATGGGAGGAGAAGGCTTCCCCAGGCAGTGGGACAGAGACAGCAGCCTGCAGGCAGCATTGGCTGGGTGGAGGAGCACTTGGCTGCTTTTCCAAGGTCATTAGGAAGTCTAGACTTTCCCATAAAAGGGTCCCATTTGCTGGAGAATCCTTGGGCTACCACTGCCCTAAGGGCTTCACAGAGAACTTAAAGGCATCCAGAACAGCCTGGCTAGACTGAGGCACCTTCCCTGAGTTTTTCTGTGTGTATGGACCTTGGAAGACAGCTTGGGGGCAGCCTGGCAGGAATGATTTCCACAGAACATGCAGCCTGCCCCAGCAGAAGGCAGCTCTGGGGCTGGCCCATCTGGTGGCTGGGACACTGCTGCTCCAGACTGGCTGGGCTTAGCTCCTCTTCAGGTTCCTCGCCCAGCAGACAGAACAGAGGAGCCAAACCCAACTGCATTCCTCTCAGAAAGCCAGAAATTAAAAAACTGCTTCTGTGTGCTGGAGGAGGCATTTGAGGCATAGCTCTGTATGTGCAGCTATTCCCAAAACTCAGACAGGAGACTCCCACCTTTGCTACAAACCTCTCTTGGTGCCTCATCCCTGGGTTGTTTGACCTATCTGTTGGTGCCATCCTATGGCTTTAAGCACTTTAAATACCAGCTGTCCTCCCTATCTTAGCATCTCTGTCTAGCACAACCCACCTGGAGAGAGCTTCTCTGTAGCAGTGTTCAGAGTAAACCACAAGTCCAAACCCCTCTAAGATCACAGTGTGTGCTCTTTTTCCTGTTAACAGGGGCTGCCAGCTTATGCTGCAACTTACCTTGGAAGGAGAAACCAAAGGGAGGTACTAAAGGCAGGGAAAAAATAAGTGCAGCTTTCTAATTGAGTCAGGGGGAAAAAAATTCCAAGGTTTGTTCAAGAAAGGGTTTGAATGTTTGGAAGACTGGCAATTGTTGGATAACATTCTTTTTGCATGCCCAGCTATGTTGTCCTTGTCTTAGGGCCACCTTGAAAGCCAGTCTTAGGAAGACTGGCCTGCTGCACTGAATCAGTATTTGTCAACTTTTGCTGAATCAAAAATTTGTCAATTTGTCTGGCCCCTGGGGACAGACAATGGTGTCCACCTCAGAAGAACCCACCCTGGGGGCTGCAGTGGTGGATAAAGAGTGTGCTCAGGCTTCTGCCCAAGGGAAACAGTTTGCTGAATGTGAGAAACCTTCTGGCATCTGCACAAATTCAGTGGATGCCGACTCAAGCCTTGAGGAGTTTGTTGTCTAACTGGGACCAGCAGTGTGATTTGGACAACCATAACACAGCTGGGGATGATTCCATCCTGGGAAGGTGTGACTAACCTGGGGCCATTGTAAAATGGTTTCTGAGTGTATTTACTGCATATTTTTGTGGCAGGTTTTCTTTTTTATAATTGGGTCTTTCTGAACAGCAGCTGGATGTTTCAGCAAAGAGAAGAATGAGTACTAAAAATCCACCAGCATACCACTAAGTGGGGAGGAATCCTGGATTGCACTAGGGCAACTTCCAAAACTGGTGTTTACCTTTGCTTTGCTTTTAGCAATCCAATTTCTCTTTGTGAGCTGTGTGTGCAGAAGGGATAATATAAACTGAGTTTATCACAGCAGCAGAGCTGGAGCAGTACCAAGTACATTGGTCTATACCCTGGAAATAGGAGAGTGCTTATCCAATTATTTGCAGCTTGTTTTCAAGGGAAAAACGATTGACTTTAGTCCTGCACAGGGAAAATCCTGTTAGAGTGTGTCATTTTGTCCTTTGGAGTGGGATGTAGTCCCAGGTTTCATGCGATGTTGTTTTGCCTCCTGGGATTGTTGAAAAGCTGCTGTGTCAGACTGGGGATCTTTAGTCTTCAGGTGAGAAAGTACCTCTCTGTTGGAGTGAGAGATGAGGCTTAAGATACACGTGATAAGCTTTATCTTCCTGTCCCAGCCCTTTTCACCCACTGCCATGATTAAATTTGTGAGAAGAGTCACAGTAATAAATAAACTATACATTATTGAGGGTAAAAACTCCCAGGAGGGAGGCACTGAGTGGTACAGAAATACAGGCACACTTAACAATGAAACAGAGAGACACTTTGGCTGAACATCAGGAAAAACATACTGAGAGTGAAATAAATTTGGCTATAGGACAGTTCCCAATAACAGTAGCAGCAGTCCTGTTACCCAGACTAATTTTAAACACTCTGGTAGGCATCACTCCCAGCTGGGTCTGGTAAGAGAAGATGTCAGTCACACGCATAGTTTGAAGATGTCACCTTTTGTGTGGCCCAGAGTTTTCCATGAAATATTTTTTTTGATCAGTGGAGATAATTTCTCTCCATTTGAACCATTCTCTTTGTTTGCTACAAACTTCAAAAGAAAAAATCATTCTGGTAAGGTGAGGACAAGGGAAATTTTCAGCTGTTTTAATGTGGCTCGTCCTTTAAAGGTTTTGGAATCAGCTATAATCAGACCAGATTTTTGCAGAATCAAAGGTAGCAGAAATCAAAATGAGTTGGAGGAAGATATTAAAAGACAATTTTCTCTCCAATCCCTGTCACAAACCTGCATCTTCTGAGGTATAGGTGGGTCTGCACAGACTGGTAACATCAGATGCTCCTTGCCCTCACACAAACCAACCAGAAAGGAGTGAGGAGTCAGGAACAATGTATGCCCAGTGATATGGACACTCCACATCAGCCACAGCCTTCTCCAAATTCTTTCTTCCTTCTGGTACTTTTTTCATGTGGCCTAAGTGAATCCAGTATGAAAGCCCAGTTACTCATTCACTGGGATTAGGCAGTGATGAGAAGAGGTGTGAGATGTGAAGAAAAGATGGTGCAAATGAGTCAAGCCCTCTTCGAGTGCCTGTGTGGGCAGCCTGAGGGCATCAGGCTGCTGGTTGGGAGGGCATGGAGCTCCTCCCCGGGCTCCTGGCCATCTGGAGGGGCTGGATGGTGCTGGATGGTTTTGTGTTTGCTCCCTGGCTTGGCCTCTCATAGCATGGTTTGCAGCACACATTTTGTGACGTGAGAATGTGCTCTCTGTTCACTTCTAATGCACCTGTTGGTTCCACAAACAGGCCTGCCAATTAAACACCAGTCAAATCCACAAGGAGCTTGGTTGCATATGCTGGAAGATGTATGTATGTAATAAATGCTGTTATGAGGTATACACCCAAGCCTATTTATGAGTTACCATATGAGAGAGAAAGGAGGGTCAGAGTACTAAATAGGCTCAAATAACATATGGATTTATATGCTAGATCCACCTTCCAACCCTTTATTTCATCTCAGGCAAGTTATTTAGCTTCTCTGGGCCTCGGATCCTCTACTGAGTACATCTGGGCCAATAAAAAAAATCCTTTTTGTCTGTTTTTTCTGCTCTGGTTCGTCATGCTCAGAAAAAGTAATTGCCTCTCTGTGCACATACTTGATTTTGTCAGGATTTTTACCAGCACTCAGGTGTTGCTGTTGCATTTCTGCTTGTACTCTTGCAGACCAGAGATGATTCAGGAGCAAAAGCAGAGATACTCCTTCAAGTCCCCTTTGATGCTTCATCCTTGGTGCCTCCTCTCACAAGTGAGCTGCATTTTACTCATCCGATCTGAACTAAACTTTGGTTTCCATGGAAGTCAGGTACCTCTGTGTTCAGCAAAGTCCTGCTATTGCTCACCAGGAGAAGGGCAGCCAACACTGTGCTTCAGCTGTAGCTGACAGGCAATTTATATGGGACGAATCCCTTAACAGTGGACTTGAGCCTTTCCTGAAATCTTATCCCTTGCCTCTCCATGCGAGCGGGGCCGCTGGCTTCGCGGAGCAGCTCGTTCCAGACAGATGCTGACAACTGGAGCTGAGTGGTGCTGAGGGAACGTGACACAAAGCTGCAGCACATGTATTAATTGCATTGCCTGGGGAGGGCTGGATTCTTTCCCCTGCCCCTCCTTTCTCTCTGCCAAAGCTTTGTGTGTGCTGGGAGCCTTGCTGGGTTTTTCTCATGTACGGTAATTAACTAACACAGCCCCGAGTTCTGGGCATCTGCTTCACGTCCCGGGAAGGTGCGTTATTAATCCGAAAGGATTTGATACCCTCCCGCTGTGCCCCATTTTCTCTGCTCTTGCCGGGTCCTTCTATTTGATTCAGCCTCCCAGGTCCATTAAGATCTTCACAGTTGCCCATGCACAAACCTGACAGGCTCATGGGGAGATTCTAAAATGATGCTGGTTCAATTAGCAGGATATAATTTGCCCTTTGGTGAAACCCTGGGCTCCCCTGCCAGGCTAAGGACTCACTGCCAGAGCACTTAGCACGAGGAGGAGCATTCCCATCACATCTTTCTCAATGGCAGGTCACAGAAACCTTGAACCCAAGTAGCTGCTGCAAGAAAGGAGTTTTATTTTTATCCCAATTTTATTTTTCCTCATGAAATGAGTTTTAGAGAAACCAGAAAGCCCAGTTCGGATATTCGGTGTGAACAAACCAGCTGGCAGCTGTAGTTTTTATTTTAGCCTGGGAATCCTGCTGGCTATATATTTTTTCTTCCTTCCTCAAGAGCCCCTCTTGCAATTTGAGTTGTTCTGCCCTATAGGTCACAGACAAGTTTGCTGTACAATTTTCTATCTCTGTGTTGATCAAATGCTTTTCTGAATGATTTGCTGTTTGCTGTGGTTGTTAACCTCCTGAGTACTCAGTCATGTTTCTCTCACCTCTGAGACGTGCTGAAATACCTGAAGAGATACCAATATCAGACCATGCATATTCATAGTGGCTATTCCCCATTCAGCTGCACAGACAAGAATTTTCACATGCTCACCAGAAGCAGATATGACTCAAACCTCGAGTGAAAGTGATACTCAGGATGGGGGCAGGGAAGGAGAGTCGAGAGATAATTTGGGTTTTTTTCTCAGCCACTATGGACAGTAGCTGTTCCC
Organism: Promerops cafer; assembly: GCA_013398275.1. Taxonomy (NCBI): domain Eukaryota; kingdom Metazoa; phylum Chordata; class Aves; order Passeriformes; family Nectariniidae; genus Promerops; species Promerops cafer. Next base: position 194,675 of record VZSE01001429.1, on the reverse strand, counting down.
ATGAGATCTTTGGTGTATTAGCAAAGGGATGGATTTGTGTGCTTCAATGGTGGAGCTTCTCACACTGGAGGAGGTCTTCTGGAGAGATGATGTAGAAGAGGCTGGTGGCACCTGCCCCTGCTGGGGCAGGGAGGAAGTTTGGCCAGAACTGCTCTGAGTGTAGTGCCAGAGTTTGGTCTGGTTGCACTCTCTCTCTCACATGGTGGGAAAAACCTGCCCTTAGCTCTAGTCTTGAGGAATGCTTTTTTTTTAATGTTACTTCTCTTTCCCAGGAGACTTCCTTGGGTTTATAAATGACCACATTTCCCTTCAGCATGACAGCTGCAGCTTCACCTCTTCTCGTGTGAACCTGGAGTCAGGTCAGGCTAAAATGCTGAATCCTTCCTTTCTCCTTCCCGTGGTTCTCTGGCCCCCTCCTTCCTTCCCCATATCAACTGCCTGCATTGCCATAACTTGAGGATTAGCTTTTTCCCTGCAGGACTGAGCTGAAATTCAAGTGCTTTACCGAGCAAAACAAATCTCTTCAATATTAGCAAGGCAAAGCAAAATGCTTGAGCACATGTGGTTTTTGTTAGCTGACTTCTCCCCCAGCCTCATGTTTGGTCGCAGTGTCAAATTCCCTCTTAAATATGCTTAGGAGGTCACAGAAAGCAGGTGAATAGTCATACAATAAAAATCACATCACACCTCTTAAAAAAATAATAAAAAAAAATACATCCCCTCTTTCAATCTTCCCCCCTCTCCACCCATCCCTATACACAGTAGAGGCGAAGACCTGATTCTGCACTTAGTGGGAAAGAGCTAAAAATGAGTTTTCCTAGCAGGCTGGAGCCCAGGGATGTAGTTAACAGATCAGGTTGTTGCAAATGAGGACACAGAGTTCTAGGGTGCCCAAAGTTAAGCAGGTCAGGCTCTCAGCCGATACAGGCTGCCTTCCCTGGAGTGATTCCACACGGCAGCAGGGCCTGGCTTCCAGAGGAACGTGCTGGTGCCAACTGGGTGCTTTTGGGAAATGTGTGTTGAGTAAGATGCTGAGGAGATGGCAAAGGTATGTGTGCAGAACACACCTCTGAGGGCTCGGTGCAGGTGTGAGCAGTGAAGCTTGGACGGGGTTTTTGAAACCGTGACTCAGTTCCTCCAGGAAGATCAGATACTGGGTTTCTGTTGTGTTAGCAAGGGGAGCTGAGCCAGGGCCACAACACCCCCAGCGCTGCTCAGCGGGTGGAAACTGACACCAATCTCTCTGATTGACTTGACCTTAGGAAAGAAATTCTAACAAATCCTCGAGGTCCTGGTAATGGATTTTATGAGTCCCCCCAGCAAAGGCAATACCTGTGCTTTGGCAGATATATGAACTAACTCAAAGAAAGCTGGCCTCAGCACTGGAGACTGAAATGTTTGTGAGTTAAGTCTCTCAGTGAAGCCAGTAGCATTGCCTGAAGAATACTCATTCATTTTACAGCCTGGATAGACACTTGCAACACCACAGAAGCTGTGGATGCCTCATCCCTGGAAGTGTTCAGGGCCAGGTTGAATGGGGCTTGGAGCAACCTGGTGTGGTGGCACCCATGGGTTTAGAAACAGAGGTTTGCACCTGTGAGTTTTTATTCAGGTTGTTTGTGTGTATGCACTGATTTTAATGGCCAAAAGGTGACAGAGTGAAAAATAGAAATATTGAGGAAACTTCATTGTGTTCAGCTCTGTGCTTGGGTATTTACTTCTCTCAGCAGGGCATTAACATGTGAAAAGGTTTTTAACAAATGTTGTCATAGCTCAAGTCCAAGACCTGCCTCTTGTTTTACTGAGCAGTGTGTTTGACTCATATTTGAGGTACCTTTTGAAAGAGAAGCTGTCATGCTATGTGCAGGTGTGTAAGCTATGAACCTTTGTATAAATCAGTGAATTTATTTGAGCTGAGATTTGTTCTCGGAAGTTAGTCTTTGGGCTGTGAAAACAATTATCCCCATTCCTCTAAGATAGATTTTCCTGGCAATAGATATCCTGGTTTTTATCTTGATTAGCTTTTTTTTGTTCTCACAACCCTGCACTCTACTCCAGTGTCTTTGGTGCTCTGTAATTTCCAGTTTTTCCTGATGTAAAATAGAGGATGAAGACAGCAATTGAAACAATTGCAGTAGAAAAGGTTTTGAACCTCTGCCTCTGCTTACTGGCATACTGTGAGTCTTAAATAACATGTTTATAAAGTGGTCTGGTGCATGACACTCAGATGAATGCAAGTGTCGTTCAGAAGTGCACAGACCTGCAATTTATATAGTAAATACACCTTTCATGTTCAGTAAAGTCAAAGTCAATCACCCTAGTCTCCGGGTGACAGTATGCACAATTCTACTAATTAAAAAGTTGGGAGGCAGAAAGGTCACAATAATTCAGCCTGTATCTCTCTGGGATTCTTTTGCCTGTGAAAACAGAAAGAAGCAAATTTTGGTGCAAAAAGGTTCGACTTCTAATTCTTTTTATTCTTTCATGGGTTATAAAATCCATGTAATTACTTACAGGGACTCTTGGTGATTGTGAGGATAGTGTTTAGAAGCAATTAGTTTGGAGCTTTAGTCTCATAAATAGTAGATGGCAGTTACTGCAACTCCTGCTAAACAGTGAGGGAAGCAGCCCTGGACCACTGGGTTCTTTAGGGTGTTCAGCTGAGACTGCAAAAGAAGAGGTCTGTGCTGGGTGAGAGGGTAGATGTGCTTGCATGGCATGTAAGCAAAGGGGTGTTGGAAATGTGTTTTGCCTCTGGAACATGCAGATGAACTGCTTTCCTCCTCTTTAAAGGAAGCTGTAGCAGTAAAAAATGGAAGTGACAGGAATGAGTCTTAAAATTTCATCCCTAGTGAGAAATCTGAGATTATTACTAACATCAACTTTTTGAAGAAAATCAATAACCCAGAGCTATCTATTCGAAAGCGTAACAGAAGACTGACTATAAGGGTGAAAACCCAAAACATTCACAGGTAGCAGCTGAAGAGGGTGGTTTTAAAAATCATTATTTTTGCAACTTTTTACCAGTGGTTGAAGTTTGCTATTAGAGCAAATTGGTTATGGTGGCAATATCCTCTCAGGGAAACGTTGCTTCTATCCCATGTGTTTGTTTTTCCTAAGAATCTAATTTTCTATTTCAACCAGGAGCAGAGTGCAGAGATCTGCACAACATTATGGCAGCAAGTGTTCCCCATGAGGTCACAATGAAACACTCACTGCAGCCACCTCATGCTTTAAAGGTCTGAGAGGATGAAGCACAGCTCATTTGCCTTCTGTAACAAGAAGTAAAATAAATAAGTTACCAAGAAAAAGTAAAATGTTCCCTACACACCAGTAGTAAAAATGTAACAGTGTCCAGTCCCTTCTAAGCAGCCTCAGAAGGAGAATTAGGGAAGACTAAGTTGTGCACTTTGCATAATTCTGCCCTTTGTGCTGCAGAAGCTGCCAGACCCGTTCCAGCTCAGGTCCTCTGAGGGCCTGGGACATTCACCAGTGATGGGGACAGTCAACATGGGGAAATGTACCATCCTGCTGGGACAGGAAACTGGTTGTGCAAGTGTTGATGGCTTTGATCTGCTTGGGACTGGTCACAAGGGATGCCCACGTGTTGTTTATTACTTACAGGACAGGAGCTTGGCAGCAGCAGCTGAGAGGAGGATACACCGAGGTGGAGAGGCTGGGATGATGAAAGACACATCTGCCCACTCAGCTTGGGAGGATGGGGTTGCTCTGGAAGACAGTCCTGTTTCTCTTAGCACAGCTGCTCAGTTTTGATACTCCCCTGCCTTATTTTATAATGAGGTTTTGGATTTGGACCTTTTAATTCTGTTGTCCTATGTCTTTCACTTGTCTTTGTGTCTTGGGAGCTTGGTGAGTGAGGCTGGGTTTGGAGAAGGACCTGCTGTGATGATAAATAAGGTGCAACCAAAGTCATGGGCCCCAGATAACAGATGTTCCATTCTGCAGGACGCACCCGTTTGGGCAGTTTAATTTCTAGCCAGTTAAAGATCCTTCTTGTGAAAAATGACTTCCCATTCCCAACCTTGTAATGAAAGTAAAATAGTGGGAAGACAGATGAGTTAGCACTCCTAGAAATCTATTATGTAGCTGGGTGAGAAATAAAACAATTTGTCTCCCTCTTGACTGACTTTTCTTACACCAAATAACTGTGTAATTGTCTTAAACCCCGAATAGAGAGCACAGTCTGGAGGGGAGAGGTTCTTATATTTCAGCTGGCTCCCAGCTGTTCAGCTGGGGAGAACAGGGTTGCGTGTGTGAAGGGAATGCACTGGGAACCCATTTCTCAGAGCTGTGACCCTTTTCCTGTTTGTCAGATGCTCTGATTATCTGGAGTACGTTTTCTCGCTAAGTATTGTGTGAGATTCTGGCAATGCAGCTGCCTCTGAGCCCAAAAGGAGCTCTCAGCTGGCTGAGGCTTGGGTGGACAGTGAGGGATTGTGCATCTCTGAGCAGCAAGAGGAGCTGGCTGGAGCCACAGAGCCCAGAGCTGCACCTTGGATGTGACAGTGATGGGGCAAATGCACTCAGGAGCCAAAAGACAGAATAACCCAAGTAGTTATTAATATTTTAAGAATTTGCATTATTTAAATTCTTTTTTAAAATTGCTGCAACAATGCAAAGGAATTTTGTGAGTGAGACTACTTTTTCCTGGGTTTATTGTAGCTACATATATTGTTGTTCCTTCCTTACATCACATTTTGAAGTCCTGATTCTGAATGCTCTCTGTGTAGATTCAGAACCCTTTTTTACCATGCATTATATAGGCTCACTTTTAGAGCTAGACATGGCAATGCTTTCCCCTTAATGAGATAGGATATCTCTTCTGATGGTACTAGAATTGATGGAGACTGGATCAGGAAGTGGAAGAGATTTCAGGAAGTATCAACAAGCCAGCTTTTCAGCTTATGGCTTGAATCTTACCCTCTGTGTTGGTATCTTTGTAGATTATTCTCTAAAAAATGACCAGTTTTACTTGAAAAAGTGTATTTTTTTTCTCAGTATGAATCATGTGAAATTCAGATACTATTAGGTCTCCAAGTTTTGTCCAGTACATAACAGTGCTATATCTTTTAACTCAAGCTTTCAAAACAATCAGTAGTTTGTGTTAGGACAGATTTCTCCTCTTCTGAGAGCAGAAACTGTGTTTTAGTAACAATGTTGATAGTAATCTTTTTAAAAGTTTGAAGTTGTGGTATGGAGAAATTCAGAGTTCTCAGCACAGTGCAAACTTTTATAGTTAAATCAATGAGCTCCCGTGTTGAGAAGTGAATGACCAAAGGCTCTGTGCCATCTCTGCCCCCTTTACATAATCCCAGAGGTGTGGAGAGTGGAGCTGCTGCCCAGAAATTAGCAAACAATTCACAATAATGGAGGCACAATGAAACACACTGAACACACAGCCAGGGAGGAAGTTCAGGTTTGTGTAATTTGGAAGGAGAGGAGTCAGGTCAGGAAGAAACACACCCCTGAAAAGCCCAGGGGTGTGAAGGGGATTTCTGTGCTTTTCTCTCTGCTGCAGGGGTGAGCTGATGGCCAAGAGCAGCCTTGTCCTGCTGTGGCTATTGTGTGTGTGTGAAACCTGCCCAACTCCATTTGGGACTTTCAGGGAATGTTGAGTCTCTTTTTGTCTCTGGAACCCAGCTGAAGTCACAGCTGATGTGACATGCCAGCTCTGAGCCCTGAGGTTGCCCAAACCCATGGCAGAGGACAGGAGGGAGCAAGTTTGCTTTCAGGAGTACCCGAGGGTGGTTTGGGCAGGGTTCGATGACCTCGTGGCGTTGCTTTGGCGAGGGCTGCTCTCTTTGCCTGCATTTGCCCTCTTTGTGGGTGGATTTCCTCCTGCTCTGTCTCTTCATGCCTGAGCCTGTCCTGTCAAGATTTGATTATGGCTTAACTCTGTGAGGCTGAGCAGGGGCAGCTGTGCCCTGAGCACGGGGCAGCAGGGCACAAGTTCATCCTTTACTTGACCTCCTGTGATGACCAAGCTCCTGTTTCAGTAAGACCTCACCAAATGAGTTTGGCCAAAGCGTAGAGGTGTGTGTGGAGACACTTCTGTGCCTGGGGTCTGCCTCCAGTTTGCTCCCAGCCCTGCTGCAGGACGGAGTGGGCTCCTTGGCAGCTCGTGCACAACCTCCCCTGCTTGGCTCTGGCCTTGGTGCTCCTCCACACACGTGCAAGGTGCAGAGTAAATGACTGCTTCAGTGGGAAGGAGCTGAAAAGTACACGTGGTTTGGAGCCTGGTTGTATGAAAGAAAAGCTAATGACAGATATTTATGTGGAAATGTCAATAAACCTTTTCTACATGCTTTTGACCAGCCCACTGGTAATGTATTCCTAATGGAAACAAATTGGATCGTCAGTCAGCCCAGTGCCTTTGTCAGTCCTGAACTCCATTTAAAAATAACATTATTTTAACATGTTTTTAAAGCACCTTTTCCTAACATGATCCAGAAGGCTGTGTAAAAACAACTTGGAATAATCTTGAAACCCATAGAGGGCCAAGCCAGAGAAAAGGAGCCAACACCTTTGGGCAAAGAAAACCAGAAAATCTGAGGAGAAGAGCCAGGAAGAAGGGAGGGAATATATTTTCGTGGAAAAATCTACCTCTAAAACAACATGCTCTCAAAAAAAGGTATTTTTTTCCTTGAGAAATCTCCATGTAAAATGAGTGCAATGCTGTACATATTTATTCAGTTTTCTCTATATATCTATTCAATTTTCTTATTGAAATAATATCCCATTAGCACCTAGAGCCAGCAAGCTTTTGTCTTTGATGCTCCCTCAAATTATGATCTTGGTTATTCTATTAATGGAATATGAGATTAGGGAGATGGAGTTAAATACATAATAAAGCAATAGCAGTGTGCAGTTCAGATGCCAGTTTTATTTTTCTGTGATTGGTTAATCTGTGAATTGAGGAGACCAGGTGCTTAAATTCCACATTCTTGATGTTCCTCTGGCAGTGTCTCCCAGTCTGTGGGGAAAACACAATCATTTGAAGCCACTGCTGAAGGAATGCTAAAGTAAAGCACAGCTCAAGAAAGAATCTTTTAGGAAAATGGTAATTCTGCAGTTTGTGTCATCCTGTTCTGAGCAAACAGAGACCTAAATGACTGACAGCAGCAAAGATAAACATAGCAGCAGCACAGCAGGGGAGCTGAGGTGCAGAGAAGCATATTCCAGTGACAGACTCCATGACATCCTGATGTCACTGATGAACATCCTGATCAGTGAAAAAGTCCCAGGATTTGCCCTGCTGGGTTCAGAGACACTGATGGAGTCTGAGACAAGTTCCAAGGCACAGATTTCCCTTCACTTGAAGCCTGTTCCCCCTTGGCTCAAGTCCTTGCTGAAGATTTTCAGGTGTGGTCATGCAGGGTCAGGAACTCCTTGTGAAGTTGGTCTGTTCCTCTTTTGGTACTTCTGCACTGTTTACATTTGTTAATGCTCATCAGAGATTAATATCTGTTTGAAAGTAGGAATGTTGAGCCCTGCTCTACTTCTCCAGTAAGATCTGGAGCAGCCCATAATTGCAAAATAGATGCAAAAGAATGAACAGTCATGAAAAAAAAAGTCAGCCAAGAGTTGGAAGCATTTTATTGTGCTTAATGGTCCACCAATAGTAGGTAGAATCCACTGCAAGGGTGAGAATGTAGTTTCCTGTCTTTCACTGACCAACACCTATTTAGTGAGTTTAGTCTGTAATTCTGGGATGGTGGGAGTGATGTGGTTTTAGGCATAGCTCCAATTTCTGCATCTAGTAGAGGCCCCTGTTCTGCTGAGTCCTATAGGTGCCTGTTGTACTCCTCTAGGTAAGGATCTGTAAAGGAATATGAATGATTACTGAAGATTTAAGAGGGGAAAACTTTAATTTCTTTTTGCTTTTCTCTGCTTGTTTAATAATAAACCCAAGAGTGTTACAAATAGAGGTTGTATCTGGTCCCCTCTCCCTTTTGGATTTTCTGTGCATCTAGACAGACTAAGGCAAACCACACACTTGAGAACAAAACTTCTCTCTCAGAGAGAGTTTTATGATGCACCTTTGTATGGCATTATACCAAAGCAGAGAAAATATTTATGGGAGAGTTAGCCAAGCAGTGTGTGTATATATGTGCACAGTCATGAATGCATGTGGACTCTCTCTGCAGGATAAAAACCTTTTGTGATGGTTTAAGAAAAATTGAGCTACCAAGGGGACTGGATAGCAGCAGTTTTCTGAATACTTGTGCTTTTCCCAGACAGCATTCAGAAATAAGCTTTGGCTGTTGAGGCAAGAAATAAATAAAAACCAGCAAATTTTCTCTGATGGGGATTTTTTGGCTTCTGTATGAGCCTGGGTCGTGTGACTGGACTGGGCTGATTTAGAAGCTATGCACTGCAAGTCTTTTTGAGAGTGCTGAATTTAGAGGCTGTTAGGCACTGCAATTAGATAGTGTTTGTAGGATAGGGGGATTAGAAAAAATAGTCACGTTACAGCTGCCCTGTGTCTCAAAGCTTGTTTGGAAACACTTTTAATTGGTCTATCTGTCATGCCTTTCGTTTGGATTAAGAATGGCTGGTGCTCTGTGTTGCCCAGAAGCAATAATCTCAGCAAGACCATGTTCTCTTCACAGCTTCATTAACCTCTACAATAAACAGTCAAGGCTTTACAGTATAAATGTTCACAGAGAGAATGTTTTGCAGCTCTTGTATGGGCCATCTGTCTTTTGATGTAGCCATGGGTGAATGCTAGATAGTTATTTCCTAAAGAGTTCAGTACAAAAATCAAATTTTCAGGGCCCTGCAGGTATATCAAGTGGACCTCAGCTCTTCTGGTGTACATCCATTCCCAGAACCCTCTTGTGGGCTCCTTCAGCAGAGTTCAGTGGAGCTGGAAAGGCACAGGTTGGTGCTTGGGTTGTCTCTAGCCTTTGGGAGGGTGGAAGTGAAGAGACAGGTTGCAGTTATTCCCCTAGAAAATAAACAGTACTTTTTCACATGTTGCATCCTGCTGATTTTGGCACCAGACTGCAGTATGCCCTAGCTGGAGGGAAGAGCTGGGTGGGGAGACCTCATGGAAAGATCTCCTGGATAAGCTTCTCTTCTCATCTGGGAAGTGCTTTGAGAGAGGAGCAGAAAAGGGGAGAATAACCCAACCATGCAGGGATGTAGCCAAAACTTGGCTGAGTGACCTGCAAAACAGGGAGCTGGCTTTGGGAACTTGCATATTCAGATGGCCCTCTCAGGCAGTAACTAAAATGATACTTAAGACAACAAGTTCCAGATAGGAGAAAAAAACCCCAAGACAATGAAGCCAAAAAAGAAAACCCCAAACCCACAAAACTTGCCAAAATATAGCAACAATAAATGTATTAATAGTAATTGGAAAAGAATCTCCATGCCAAAATTCTGGAATGGTGTGGAGTGATGTGTGGCACTGCTGCTGTGGCTGTCTGTGCTTGACACGAGCCAGGAGTGAGAGTTGGCTTATGAGGTTACATAGAAAGTGGAGTCAAGAGAAGGAATTTATGGTGTTCCACACTGGGATTTGGGTGTGAAGTAGTCCCTCAAGTTTTTAGGGTTATTTCTTTGAAAGTAATCCCATGATAGTCCTGTAAACCTGCCCTATTGCTTGCTCTGCTAAGGCTCTCTGGGTGATCTCTCTATGATGGTCTGTCTTATAAAATATGCAATATCTGATTGAGCTGAGATTGATTCAGGCTGTAATGAGGTCGTGTATGTGTTAATAAAACCCTGTTAGGCTGTTGATGTAGCAATGCTGCTTCTGTCACAAATTGTTTTAACTTCAGCTTGCGGCAAACAACTCTGGGCTCACAAAACAGATTTCACCATTGGCCTTTGAATCATTTAATAATAATTGGAAACAACATTTTCAGAGAGATGCTGCAAGAAAAATTCCAGTTTCTACTTGGATGGAACTCCTTTTAAAATCCATCTTCTCTGTGTCTTGTGTTCATCCAGGTACTCACAAGAATTTTCATCATCCAGCCTTGGCTGCCTCACTGACTCTCAGCCTACCAGCAAGGAATGGGCACCTACCAAGTGCATTTTTGGACGGCGTGGAACTTTATTGGAACAATGTATGCTTCTAAAATCTTTTCTTTCCTTTCCAGAAATGCTGTAGAGTTTGATCAGAGTCTTGAGAGGAGCTAGTCCATGGAACAGCAGCCAGTTGTTTTATACAAAAGCTACTGGAAAACAGACAGGATCTCTTCATTTAGCTGAGATGGCATCTTCTGCATTCTCTGGGTCTCTAGCCAAATTTATCCCAAAGATGATGGGCACCACAGGTAATTTAAGGAAAAAAGAGCCTCTCCCTGCAGCTATGTGCAACTGCTGGTGGTTACCTAATCCTGCACCTGCACACAATTGCTGAAGGTTTCATCATCCTATCTCCTGCTATCTCACACAGTCCACTTGCCTCTTTTACACTGCCAGGTGTCTTGTATTATAGACTCTCTTGTGGCTGGACACCCTTACAGGCCTCTCATCTCTCTTTGCTCCAGTTCTAATTGAATTTCTCTTCATTTGATTCCCCTTTGGTTACATGTTTGGTTTTTTTTTTTTTTTAATGTACTGAGAAAACTCTCTTGTGCAAACCAGAGGGGTTGGTGAGGTAGCTGAACCTGATTAGTATTTCTGAGCATCTCCATGAGATAATCTGCAGTCATCCTTCCTCCCTGTTCCCCCTCCCTCCTGCTATTGCAAGATGATTTTATAGCCAGTGAGATCATGCATTCAGAGATGTTGTCTTGGTGCAAACTTGTATCTGCTAACACATCTGTGTGAACCATTTCACATCAGCTTTTGGTAGCAAACTAAGGTGTTCCCATTCCCTCGTGTGTGCTGAGCTTCTTTCCTTGTGGAATTTTCCAACGATGAAATAAAGTATCTATCAGTCAGGAATTATATCTAGGTTTTATATCTCTTTTTGAATCATATCAAAATTTCCGCAGCTATTTCATGGTCTCAAACTATTTTGTTCTCCTTATGTCTTGTCTACTTTCAGGAAGATTTTACTGAGCTATTTGTTACTTACTGGTTCCACTTTCTACCTCTCTCTTAAAACTCTGGATCGTGTTAAGTGTATGTGTGGAAACCAGCAAATATGAGTGGTTTGCCAGAGGTCATTAGCAGCTGTTTTAGATCCTAGGAACTCTTGGAACCCTTTGCTCTAGTTATGAGAAATAACAACATGCACCTGTATTATAACTTTTATCTGCAGATCTTGAAATTATTCATAAATATCTGTCAAATATTCACCACTTCCACATGGGAAGGGAAAAGTCTCAGTAAATGGGAGGGCCAAGTCACCAAAGAAGCTAAAATAATGCACTGTCCCTTTCATCAGTGCTGAGATGCTCTGGATCCACAGCTCTGAAGGAGAAACCTGAGCTTGCAGGACAATGCACTGGGAGAGCTTGGGATGTCAGTGCAGGCACAAACCCCAGAATATGGAGTGGAAGGCAATGTAGTTTCACCAAGAATTAAGGGTTTGCACAGATCCCTTTCTGGGAGCGGGTGCTTTTAAGATGTCTTATTTGCTGCTCTTGGAAAGGAATTTTTGTTGTTCTTTTCATGCTTAAGCTGCTTTTTTGCCTTCTCAGAGCAGATGGCAAGAGAGACAGTTACATTTTTACCTTGGTAATTCTCCAGAAGCTAACTCTGCTTTTCTGATTCCCTTCTCTTTTGCTTAAACTTCTGGAACATAATTAAAGTAGGTTCATTAATTAATAAGTTAATTAAAAATAGGTTGGAGAGGACCTCACAAATAATCTGGTTCTACCTCACGTGCCATGATCAGAGACACCTTCCACTAACCCAGGTTGCTCAGGGCCCCATCCAGGGTGACCTTGAACACTTCCAGGGATGGGACACCCAGAATGTGTGATCATGTGGACCTGAATACAGCTCTGAGATCATCTGACTCGTCCACGTGGGTATGGACATAAACCCTCAAAGTAAAGATGATTTCAGGCCCAGTGGTAGAGTTGCTGCAGGTGTAATTACTGTGTGTACAGCAAACCACATGAGCATAACTCTCCATGTTGAATTGGAATGGAAAAATGCTCATTTGGAGGAGCCTGATTGACACATTGCTTCATGTCAGAAACAATTTTCATATTGAGAAGAGATTATTTGCATTTGATTACTAAAAGCTGATGTTTAGTCAACAGGTATTTATATTTCTGAGGGAGATAAGTAATTTCACTTATTAGTAGGCAGATACATACAGACCTTAATCAGAAGGCTGCAAGGGTTTCTGTGATGAATTTCACACGAAGGCACAGTGCTGTATCTGACACCAGTTGTCCAAATGGAAATTAATTTTTGTGGGTTTGATGACACTTATAAAGAAGAAAATCAAGCTTGTTAGTGCCTGTCATGAAATGAAGTGGGTATTTAGTTTTCAGCAAAAATCTGCAAGATTTTTGGAAGTCTTGAGGACTGAGGATTTTTTTTTTTTTTAACCAATTTATCCAAGGTACTATTTTCCTATATAAAATACTGTTATTCTCTTTATGGATCTTTCCTGTGGGGGGTGTGTGTGTGTGTAGGGAACCATGTTTACTGTGGGATCTCATTCTTCTCCATAGTATTGTTATTATATATATATAATATATATATAATAAAATAGTATATATAGTTACACTGTTTTGGTCACATACAACTCTATTATCTTGTGATTAAACTCGTGTATGAATTATTGTCTCAGAGAGTTCAATGCTGAAATACAGACATGGTTTAGTCATTTGCCAATTACACAACTTAAAATCTGATTGAACACTGGAGGTATTACTCTTAGGGGGATTTTTTCATCTACAGGTTGATTTATTTAATAGTAGTAATAATAATAATAATTAAAAAACCTTAAAGAATGGTTTGAAATGGAAAGCCCTTAGAGTGTAATGTAGAAATCTTTCAGAAATACTGAAGATAGAGNAAAGAAGTGGGTATTTAGTTTTTAGCAAAAAACTGCAAGATTTTTTGAAGTCTTGAGGACTGAGGATTTTTTTTTTTTTTTTAACCAATTTATCCAAGGTACTATTTTCCTATATAAAATACTGTTATTCTCTTTATGGATCTTTCCTGTGGGGGGTGTGTGTGTGTGTAGGGAACCATGTTTACTGTGGGATCTCATTCTTCTCCATAGTATTGTTATTATATATATATAATATATATATATAATAAAATAGTATATATAGTTACACTGTTTTGGTCACATACAACTCTATTATCTTGTGATTAAACTCGTGTATGAATTATTGTCTCAGAGAGTTCAATGCTGAAATACAGACATGGTTTAGTCATTTGCCAATTACACAACTTAAAATCTGATTGAACACTGGAGGTATTACTCTTAGGGGGATTTTTTCATCTACAGGTTGATTTATTTAATAGTAGTAATAATAATAATAATTAAAAAACCTTAAAGAATGGTTTGAAATGGAAAGCCCTTAGAGTGTAATGTAGAAATCTTTCAGAAATACTGAAGATAGAGAGGTTTATAATAATTCAGTCATGTCTTCACCCATCCAAGACAAATTGGTAACTCTCACCAGACCTTATTCTGCCAATTTTTCATCTTTTTTTAGTCCCTCTTTTTATAACCCTTTCTGGCTACTAGATTTGGGAGAATGAACAGCATCTGTCAGTCATGAAAAAAAATACAGGGGAATGCCATTTTTAGACTTAATGAGCCTCTATGGAAGGAATATTTTTGAGCTGTTCCTTGGCCAGGTTAAATATTGAATTGTGGACTTAGATTTTTAGATACCCAGCAGTGATTTGGTTGGGGTGTAAGTCCCTGTAGGTATTTGCAAGTCAATGCCATGGTTCATTCCATGTTTCTTCAGTCAGAAGAGTTAAGCCAGGGTTCAGCACCAGACTCCTTTGGTCCCTCCTGCTGAGGAGGGGAAGGAGGGCTGCTCTCTCTGCTGAGTGTCTGCCTCTGGATGAGAAATTAAATGTTCCAGCTCTGCAGTGCTCAGCATCCATCCCGTTTGAAGGATACTGTGATTTGCTGCTCACATCCACCCATGACCAGTAGCTGTGCAGGGCAGAGTGGACGGAGTAGTTGGTGTTCAGGTTTTCAAAGAACCAGGAGTGAAATTTTAATTTGTCCAGAAAACACAGCGTAATGTTTCCATTTCTTCTTGTCTGGCTTAACCAGTGTTCAAAACGGGCCTGTCTTGCTGAGTTACTGCCAAGAGAAGGTGAGAGTGTGTTGTTGTGAGGGGTGAGTGAGCAAGGACAGCCACCCCATAATCCAGTAGAACAGAACTGTGTCCTTGCTGGATAATATGATAGTGTCCTGCAAATTAAGTTTTATTTTTTTTTAAAGCAAATCCTTTGTTGATTGAGTAGCTGAGGCAGATATTTGAAGACCTCTATTTGCTCCCAGTGTAAGTGTAAGCTGCTGAACTGTGGGCTTCTGGGTTTTTCCATCCATGCAGTGTTTGCTAATGAACCTTCACCGTGTCTTTGAGGAATCCTTTATGGTGGTGAGAGGAGCAGCAGATGAGCAATGTGATTAGTGATGCTGTCCATATGAACTCAATTGTTTTCACCTTTTTATTTTCCAGGGGAGTAGGTTCATATCACAGGGCCCTGGTCACTGCAGGCTGGGCACCTCCAGCCGCATCATTGCTGGAAGAATCTGGGAAACAGAAAAGCTATTGCACAAGAAACTAAAGAGTAATCACGGGCAACATTGTTAATGATGAATTTCTCCCTGAGGTGGATCTAGCAGCTGTCAGCTGGGAAAAGTATTGATAGAAGTAGCTGGGCATGGATTTCAGAGGTAGCAGAAGTAAATGATAATGTGAGTACTGTTCTGGGCAGAGGGTTCTGAGAGTCTTGCCAAGTAGTGGTACAAATTTTAGGCTCCTGTTATCTGTCTTCACAAGGCCTTTCTTTCTGCTACTATCTTCATCTGCAGGCTGAAATTCTGTGATATTCTGGAATGTAAATACCTAATTGTGCTTGCAAATCAGATACTTAAACTTCCAAATCCTCGTCATCCTAGTATCTTTGTTTTCCAGATTATATGAATCCTAAGGGTCAGAAAAGGAGATTTCCATCTGTGAAGCTGTCATCCTGACACATTTCATCCAGGACTTGTGGCATTTTGTAAATGCCACCTTAACAATCAGGGATGAGATACTGCACAGAAATAGTTTTGGTAAATGAATAGAGGCCCTTTTAGAGGTGAAAATGGAGACTGTCACAGCAAACACCCTCAGGGCAATGCATTTTCTTCACTGGACACTGTCACCCATTGGATCAGTGATGGAATACACAATTTTTCTCTGCTGCTTCATTTAACCTGCCCAAGCAGCTCCTGATTAGTGAGAGTTTCTCACTTAAGAAGCTGCTTCCTGTATAAACAGTGGTGGGCTCTTACCTGTCCTGCTATGGAGCAAATGTCTACTTTTATGTTTTGCTTTCAACTTCTGGAAACACCACAAGGACCATGTAATTATTTCAGTGTGGTTTAAAATATGTCTACCCTCAGGTAACAGTAGTTTAGCAAAATGAATCACTGCAGAGTTAAGTGGGATTTGGATCTTCAGATTCTTATTTATAACATAATTTTAGTGTGAGGGAGGGTGAACCAGAAGTTTTGTGATAAATAGAGGCTTAATTATGGCAATAAACTGTGGCTTCTTTCTCAGAATGGCAGCCTCGTTTATTTACTTTTAAAATAGTGTGAAATTATTGGACTCCAGGAAAAAAAAAACATTTTATCATCCAGAGTAGTTCTCGTTCTTTTATGAGATATAATTAATAACACTCTTACTGCAGTTGATGTCCTCTCCAGAAGGAGCCCAAATAGTGCAGTAGAGCTTTGTATCTTTTTTCCCTAGGCACTTCACAAATTATTGCAGTTATTCTTACAGTGAGACACCGTGATGCTATTCCCACTGGAATATTTGTCAAAGTGAAGCCCTGACAGCTTGAAAACATGATGGGGAGAAGAGCATCTCTGGCTGGCTGTGTCTGGGCACAGGCAGTTCTGTGGCAGTAAAAGGCAGTCACGCAAGTGAAAGAGTGGACAGAATGATGCTGTTGTCTCTGTGTGACAGCTCATCCAACTGTCTTCTGCAGACCTTCCTGCCAAACTAAAATATGGGCCTCCAACAGCTCCTTGTGAATGTCTAGACATCAGATCAAGATTGTTGAAATTTTCTTAACTCGCAGTCCCAAATGCCTTTATGGTTGAAACATCACCATCGTGTTTTCGCTCGTTACAGATGTCTCCCATCCAGGCAGTGTTTAGATTCCTGTAGCTCTGAAAGTCTTACATCCACATTTTGTCTAGGTCCTGTGTAATATTTGAGGCAGTGGCCTGTTCTGTCTACTGGTTTAAATAAAACTGGTGTCCAGGTGGTAGCTTTTATTTCATTTCAGCAACATCATTTTTCCTCTGACTTTGACAGGTGCCGTGTGGCTCGTTTATAGGAACTGAATATATCACTGTGACTGTGCTACCTATGTACTCATTCCTCTCTCTAATCCTCCAAATGGCTTTTCTTCATTTCCCAGAGCTTTCACAGGCTCTTCCCCACTTATCTTGCAGTCTGTATCAAGCAAGATCAAAGTTCTGCCTCCAATCAGCCCATAATGCTGGCCTTCATCACCTGCTCATTACACTTTCAATCACACATTTCTGCTCCTTTCTCTCAGGCAATCCTTCACTGTTGGAGCAAAGCCACCACCAGCCTCGTCACTGAAGTGCCATTAGCAGCCTTGGAGTCCATACTTTTTACCCCTTTACCTGATGATAATGATTAGGTGCATGCCATGGTCATCCTCTTGATCTCACCATTTCCTTGTAATTCTTCCTTTTTCTGCACATTCCTGTCTCCTCTTGCCTTTGGATGGTGAACTCTTTCAGGCCAGGTTGGCCTCAGTACATTGTGTGATGGTGATGCAAAATTAGTAACAATAATATCTGAAGAATTTAGAAAGATGAAGAATATTCATATTCATTATTTTAACATCATAAATTTGGTCCAAATAAGACTTCAAAAATAAGCTACTTATTTAGCAACTTTTTGCTGTTTTATGAGATAATGAGTTAGTTATATGTCTTTTATTAGTTTTTTAGGAGATGTGAGAGTACATTCAGTCACAGGAACTACTCCACAGCTATCTACTTTCAGCAGCATCAGAGTAAATTTAAAGACATGGTAACATTGTGAAAAGGATACAGAGAAAATGGCTCAAATTAACTAAATCTCCACACTAGTGGATTATTCAAACCTTCTGGGGGTTTCATGCAAAGTTAAAATTGCCTTAATTCACTTAATAAATATTCGGTTTTAAAATATTCACACGGCATTTGGGGACATCGTTATCTCCTCTTATTAATTTTTTTTCTGGCTCCCTGGTTTGCCTGGGTGGGAAACTCAGTACTGGGCTGGGAACTGAATTCTCTCACTGACCTCTCTTCAGCTGATCTTTGGGATATACCACAGAGGTTTGCTTGACTTGGTGCCCAGATACATCTCTGGGAGTCTTGTGCTCACCCAGCCGTGTTTGGAGCCACCTCCCAGGGGCTCTCTGGGTGCAGCTGATCCTGGGGGTAGCCCTGTGAGCAGCAGGAGGTTTCTCAGATGGTTCTGGATGTGCTGCACAGCTGCTGCAGGGAGACCTGGGACTGGCACTGGCCCCATTCAAAAACGTGGTGCAGAACGGGGATTGCAGCTTGCAGAGCTCATTGTCTGAATCCAGCTCTGCAATTCTTTGTCCTTCCAGAGGAAGACACGTGACTACATTTAGCAGGAAAGCTGGTAAATGGAGTCATTCTTTTATCACCTTTTAGCACCATCAGAGCTGTTCTTCAGTCAAAAACCCACTCAAATTACACTTGTTTAAGTTTAGTTGTCAGACTGTGTGGGAGACTTCTAACACCATATCTACTGCTTGAATATATGTGCCATGAATATTTCAAATGAAAGCCTCCTCACCCCCCAACATTAATTTTATAGATGGATAATTAATTATCCTCCCTATGGCAACTGGCTGTGGTTTTTATTAACTTGCAAATCAAAAGAGGAGCCTGAAAAATGACAAGCTAATTTTTTAATAAGGTATGTCTTCCGTGTTTATTCGTATTTTATTACCCAGCAGTCTGTAAAGTTATCTATTTAATTTGGAAAAACGCATTATCGCGGTTTGAGTAATCTCCCATGGAAAAAAATAAAGATTATTTTGCAACCACAGTGTTGAAATATATTGTACTGCAGTCACGAGTATGCTAACGAGATAGATATCTTTGCCTGATTTAAGTAAATCAGAATCTCACTCTCATTATAATGATTGTGACAGTAGTGTTAATGTTCATAGTACCCTTGTATGGTTTTCTCCTGATACTTGATGTTCCCAGACACAAGATTTCTGTCCTGTGGTTTCCTGCCATAATTGTAATTTTTTTTTTTTTTTTCACTTTTGAGATAGGCCAGGATTTATTTCAGCAACAAGTGTTTTGCAATTAGTTTTGATGGAGTCAAGATTTCACCGGTTCTCTCTAGTCCGCAAACCCCGGAATTGTTCCACCAGTGTGTAATGAAGTTTGTACAAGCAGCTCTTCCACATGAAGGGAATGAAAAAGTACAGAGGAGCTCCTGCCAATGCTTGCTTCATATCAAAGCTATTCTGAGGAAGATTCTAAGAAATGAGGATGAAAATCATGGAGAGAGAGAGAGAAAGGAAAAAAAAACCCAACAAAAAACCTGCTGCAATATTTTCATGGCTGTTTGTACCCTTTCCACAGAGTCGTGTTTACCACTTGTGGTCCTGCTGTTTCTGTGGCTTATCAGGAAACAACGAGCTCTGAAATCCTGGCCCAGTTTAGCAAAGTCACTAATTGCTAATTGCTCAGATTTCACTTTTCAGCTTCTTGTCCCATCAAGTGCTGTCTCCTGCCTGGGACTGTGCCTGAAGGTGGTGATGGATTCCTGCTGCCTGGTGTGTCCTTCCCCTTAGGAGAAAGGCAGCTCTGCTGAACGTTGCTCTCTATCCTGCACTTCTGCCCATGCTGCTAACAGGATATCATTCCTCTGTTCGTGTGGGTCCATCTGCTGTTTCATCCTGCTTCCACCATGGGAAGCCCCAGATGTTCTCATGGACCATGTTGGGTGCCCATAAGGGAAGAGGGGATTTCTCCCTCACCCCAAGGCCAGCTTTTTGAGATGAGCTCATGTCCCCTTTGAAGCTCTGAAACAAATTGCTCTGTTTGTTGCCCTGTTGAAAACTTGGCCAGAAGTCATTGGCTTTCTTTCTGAAGTACAATGGTTTATCATCTCCATATTCCTTTTGTTCTATTGGCATAGTTTAGAGATTTTTTTTATTATTCATATTTATGCATCACTTCTTGGAAGCCTGTGGGGAAGACAAGATAGAGAAATCATACTTGAAAGAAAAAGCTGTCAAGCTTAATCTGCTGCATTTCTCATATTCTGGAACTGTGGGAAGAAATCTTTGCGAGGCAGTTGTTTGGACAGTCTCTGATCCAGCTCTAGAAACCCTGGCACATTTATAATGTTTGACTATACAAAAGGTATGGGTGCATGTGAGTGCTATAAATCCAGGTAAGTGCAGCACTGGGGAATTCAGACCCGTGGTTGGCAAGGTGTCAGCAGATGAGAGCACCAGAGGATACCCAAAGTGTGTGAGGTGAGGGGGCTGCAGCCACAGGTGCCTCAACAGGCAGGAGCTGGCTCCTAACAGCAGCTGGGAGCAGCCATGCAGTCACAGCATTATTGATCATCAACATATTCACAGGTTTAACATAGCAGGTTTGTGTCTACAACGAGAAAAACATGATTTTGGATAGCAGTGGTGTTTTGTCTGCCTGAGTGATTAGTGCTTCACTGTGAAACCGCCTGCCAGAACCATAAAGGATGCAAGCTGGTGTGTCATATCTCTCTCCAAGACTGCTAGGGTATTTATTTAATCAGAGGGTGAGGGAAATGTTGTGCTAAGCACCTCAGTGAGCAGCATGATCATATTGGGTAAGCAAGAAGCGTGCTCTGATGTCTGTGGGGGTGAGTTGGTTTGTTTCAATCTTCATCGTGGGGCTTCAGTGGTGAATCTGAGTTTGTTGGGCTCCTAGAGCATCCACAACGTTGCAGTGGGAGCAGGCTCATTCAGGGGTTAGCTGGCTTGCTGGCATTGAGGTCAGTGCTCTGTGCTGCCCCAGTGAAGGGAGCCATGTCCAGTGTAGGGTGACATCCAGCTGCAGAGGCCGTGACCAGCAGGAGCTGCTGATCCCCCAGCGCATCCCGTGGGATGTGCTCTGTCTTTCACTGCTGCTCACACCCAGAAATAACACTCCACACATGCTTGCAAAGTTCTTCTCAATTCAGAAACTAGTATCTGGCACCAATAATGAATTTTGAATTCTCTGGGCTAATTAGGCAAAGTGTGAAAAAGCCAGAAAGAACTTTGCCTTTAATTAGAATTTATGTTTCATAGAGGAAATAAATCTTGCTGGAGTTTAGGGCCATCCATGCACTTCTTTTGCTTTTTATTGACTCAAACTTTGGTCTCCCTCCTTGGAGTGTCACTGCTCAGTATCTTGCCTTCCCATATCATGCTGATTAACTAACATTTTTTCCCATGCTATCCATAATCTGGATAGATCCTTACCATTAGTAAGCGATATGCAAAACACTTGATTTCTCTCCAAGCTCAGGATAATGCAGGATAATCCCCACCCTACCAGCTTCCCTAGAAGAATGCAGCAATCACGTTTCCTTTTTCTTTCTTCAAATTTTGTTCATAACCTTGCTGTACTGCAAATTAAAGAGAGTATTCTTTTCAGCCCTGGCACCAAATTAATTTAATTTCCATATTTTCATTATCTTCCTATTAACCACTAGCACTCTGCAACAAAGAAGCTATTTGAAATATATAAAGCTACAGCCATTCCCTGCTGCAAACTCTCAGGGGCACTTCCATAAATTACATCCTCATAATGAAGAAGTAGGGGAAGAGTGGCAACAATAGATTTTTTTCACAATGAAATGAAATCGGGATTTGATCTGATGCAACATGACTTGCTCACAGCGCAGATAGAATATCAAATTATCCCTGTGAAATTTAAACCTTGCTGTATTCCTCCCCTTGTATCCATTGTTCTGCTGAAACCTTGAAGACTGCATACAGTAATTTGCAAATGGGGATTTAGTTGATACGGTTTATTTTTGTCAACTTTCTCAATTTAATTATCTTCAGCTTACAGTCTAATTTATGTGTTTGATGTCACTATTCATTAGCAGTGCAGATGCAGCCTGGAAAGAGATTCTAAAAAAGCCCAACAATGCAGCTGGGTTCCCTCCTTAAACACAGTGCCCCAGTTAAATACTGGAGTTGGTTACAGAACAGGTTTGAAACAACACTATCAGAAAAATTACTACCTCAAGCAGCATAAGAATGTGAGTTTGTATAAGTAATGTCTGTAAAAGTTGTAATAGCAAAAGGATGTAGTTCTAATTCTGTGCCAGGACACATATCTGATTCATGAGCTGTCACTTAGAGGAGAGACAGACAGACCCTAAACTGGAGTTATGATTTTCAAGGTCACTGGCCAAATGAAAAGCTGGCAATACTTTTCATTGTGGGTTACTGTGAAATTGATTTGTTTGGGTTTTCTGTTCCCTCCCTTATATAAAAATGCCTTACACTGTTTTTAAACAAGTCTAAGGTTTTATATATTCAAAATGAAATATTTGGGATTTTTTTTTTGTTTTAAGCACAAACGACAAAATGAAGGTCACTTCCATCTGAAAATAAAAGTGCATTTAAAATGTTTTTGGTTTCCACTTGTGTGGATTTTTTATTTTGTTTTAAAAACAAATATTTCCACAATCAAAACAACTTGCCGACACTGACAGAAATTCGCAGATTAATTTTGATTAACTGAAATACATATTTGTAAGAAAGTTACAGATATTGGTTTGGCTGACTCTGCTAAATACAGTCCCTGAGTTTAGTCTCTGAGTTGGCCAGAGATCAAATCAAGGCACTGGCTCTGCTGGTCTCCAGCTCTGCAGGTGAAACCCAGGATTATTTTACGCCTGCCCACGGCATAAGGGAAGGAGTTTTTCCAGTTCAGGCTCATCTTGCTGGCAGGAAGACACCTGCTCATGAAAATCTTTTCAACACAGATTCCTCCCCCCATCCATCTTATCCCTGGGTAGGGGGACTCAGTAAATCCCTGGAAAGAGGAAGGCTGAATCCTTTGCTGTGACCTCTCTGTCCCTTGTTGCTCCCCGAGGCTGGGCCCTGCTGGGTTATGGGACAAACCAAGTGGGCACACTCTGCTCTGGTTGCCCTGGCAAGGCTCATCTGTGCTTTAGGCTGTGTGTCTTTGCCTTCTGAATGACATAGTTACTGGGAAATTAAGAAATAACTCATTCAAACCTAAAACCCCCATCCCTCCTCCCCAGGACCCAATTCCCTGCTGCTGTGGAGCACACGGCGCTCTGCCCGCTGTGGGAGGTCTCGCTTGGGCTCAGAATCCTTCTCTGGGTTTCACTGAAATCTCAGGTTTCAGCAGCGTGTCCTGTTGCCCTTGTTTCCCTGGCCATGGGGCTGAGGAGGAATTCCTCAGTGCCTGACACTTGCCAGCTGGCTGGAGCTGCTGCTGATTTTGGGGGGATCCCATGGGCTGCAAACAGGTGCCAGTGGCGGCAGCGACCGCCTGAGTGGGAGGTGCTGCTTGGTTTTGGGGTATTTGGGGCCTGAAGCTCGTGAGCCTTTGCATGCCACTCTGGTGATTGCTCCCAGTTAACTGGATTAAACCCCACCTCTGCTTACTGTGAAAAATCCAGCCCACGCAGCTTTAAAGATTTAAAGCAATCGGGTGAATCGTTATATGTATCAATTAAATCAACCCTTCCAGTGACAAGTGGATATTTGATTTTCAACCCCCGAAGGACAGTACATACTGCATTACACTATGGTGATATTTTCTAATAAATTATCTAGCTGACATCCTGCCTCTGAGGGGGAGAGGTAGATTGTTAACAAAGAAGACAAACCTGTCTTTTTCCTATTCATGCCTCATTTCCATTATGCATAAGGGCACTGGTCTCAGTGCTCTCTACTTTGTGTACTTTGTGAATGATGAGAGACTGGAGGGGAAGAGCTCCTGAGCTACTTATACAAACATATATATAAAAATTATTTTTTAAAATATAGAATCTCATTTTTTATATAAAATATAGAATCATATTTTTAAAAATATAGAATCTTAGGCTAGAAGAAATCTTTAAAGGACATCTAGTCCAAGCCCGCTGCTGGGACTGGGGATGTCTTCCACTAGATCAAGTTGCTCAGAGCCCCATCCAATCTGACCTTGAATATTTCCAGGGGTGGGGCATCCACCACCTCTCTAGGCAGCCTGAGCAAGTGCCTCACCAGCCTCATTGTAAAAAACTTATTCCTTATATCTATTCTAAATTGACCTCCTTTAAATTAAAAATATTTTCCCCTTGTCCTATCACATCAGGCCCTGCTAAAACATGTACAAAGCAGTCACAGAGTCAGCCCCAGCTTTGCCCTTTCCTCTTCCTTTCCCTACCCAGAAGCAAGTTATTATCTCACTCATAGTAATGGAAATATTAAATCAGATCTTCCAGTAATTTTGTATCAGTATTGCTTCACCTTCACATTCACAGAGCCTCACCTAGGGTGGGAAATCACACAGCTTGTGCAAGGAGACCACGTGAAATTTGCTGGCTTGGGACAGACCCTGGCTCTGTACAGGAGCTGGAAAAAAGGAAAGGCTGGGTTTGCTCTCTTTTGGTCTCAGGGATAGCCAGGATTTGTTCCTCAGCATCTCTTTCCTCATTTGTGGAGCTGGTGACCCCAGATATCCCCACTGGGGCTAAGGTTTGGTGAAGAGCCAGAAGAAAGACTGTGTGAGGAGTATTTGTTGGGCCCACGGGGTTTGTGAGGTTCCAGAGAGGGTTTCAGTGGTTTGCAGTGTATGAGAGAATTACTGAAATTATTAAATTGGAAATAATAAATTCTCAATTACATTTTGACCATGTAAGCTGCGGGCGAGGGAGAGAGATGACAGCTGGTGGAACCAAGTTTTGCAAACTTCCATGAGTTTTCACTGCCCAAAAAATCTTTCATTAATTCCCAAGGTTTTTCAAAATCATAGTGGCATCTGCCAAGGGATCAAGAACCACACAGTGAGGCACCTGTAAATAAACAAGCAAAGCAGAAGTTGGAAGGCAGTTTTGAATGAATTTACGTTGAAAACACTCCTCTGATTCACTTTTCACATATTTAGGAAAATGCTTCTTGGGACTCAGTTTCACTTGAATACATCACATTGGCTCATTGTCTTTACTGGGAGCTTGTTGTGTATTAATATCTATTTATTAATATTTGATTCAACAAGTTACATGAATTTGGTTCCAGTAATTTATTTTTTTTTAACAAATTTTCAAGCAGCTTTATCCCATCAATATGTGACAGAACAACTGGTTTTCTGGGCTGTGCTTTCCCTAGTTCTGCCTCCAAAAGGGTTTTCACAGCTTTTAAATAGGAGTTGTTGTGGTTTAGTGTCTCAGAGCTGCAAGTAAATGGCAGTTCTCCACAGGGAAGGACGTGTCTGAAAAAGGCTCAGCCTTCTGTAGACAGTGGAATAACTGCAGGAGAAGCCTTAATTGGGTGCAGCAGCGAGGAAGGAAAGAAAGCCCTTGACAGGTTGAAATATTTTTCTGTAGCAGCAGCATTTTAGAGGCACTTGTTAATGAAAATGATTGATTGGAAAATGAGTCAAAGCTTTTAAATCTTAAAAAATGATTTTTTTTTTTTTTTTCCTTCTTGAAAGTGGATTCCTCATCTGATCAGGAAGACAAGAGAATTTTCCTCTCCACCTCCAAAGAATTAAAAGTTCCTTCAGGCTCAGTGTTTCTGAGAAACACTGCATAATTATGCATGGGACACCTGGTGCATGTGTGTGACAGGCAGGATGAGGTATCTGGTTTGCTTTTGAGACAGAAAATAGCGAGAATAAAAGGTGAAATACCTTTTGTACTAAGTGTTTAATAATGTCTTTTGTCAAACAAATTAACACCAGACACCCTCCCCAAAATCCAACCTAAGCTAATGAACAGCTGGAATATTACCTGACATACACCAAAATTTTTAGATAATATGTATTGTTGGTTCTGATGTAAAATAATGAAAATAAAATAAATGACAGGCTGTTTTCAAATGGCTTTATTGTCTATTCTGTTCTAGTGGAAGTGGTAGTCTTCAGTATTAGTAGGGAAGGTAGAAATAATGGTAGGAATATTAATATCCATCTTCCACTTATGTCACACTTCCAACCCCATGAAGTATATGCTAAGATGATACATGACATCAACGTAGCATTAATAAGAGCTCAAATATAAAAAAAATTCCCAAAGTGAGAAATTTTCTACCAGTTAATTCAGATTTGCTGCCTATTTATATTTCATAAATAAAATATATCTTTTTGCCACCTGCTTATATAGCTGGCACTCATAAATAAAATAGTGACCCAGTAGAATTTGAACATTAGGAAAGGGAGTGAATATAATTTTAAAATGTTGAAATTGGGTGAGGCGGAACAAAAGTAGCTGGCAGGCTGCATTGCTTTGTGTGTATTCAGCTTGCATGCAGGGTTTATATGCCTTCAAATTGTTTGAGCTTTAATGGTCATAAAGATTAGAAAAAATTAAAATCCAGTGAAGTAGAAAGCAGGGCTCTCCCCACACACGTTTTCTTAATTTAATTTTTTTTAATGGGTCTGCTCCCAGCAAAGTATTTGGTTCAGAAGCTCTGCCCTCAGATAAATAATGTGTTCTGCCATTGTTCTAAATCAATGGGTATTGTCCATGAGCTCAGTGTTGGTGGGTGTGTGAGCACCCTGCTGATCAGGGTCTCTTCTAGCACAAGCCCTGAGGTCTCTGCACCTCCAGGAGTGAAGCTGTTCACCGTGGGGCACGCTCAGGCTCCATTTCTAGTGGAGAACCTGTGCTAAACATCCCTTCCAGAGGATGCAGGGTGAAAATGAACCAGTTCCTTGTTTAAAAGTGTGTGTAACTGGCTGGTTTTGGCTGCTGTGGGAGGGATGGGGGGCGTTCCAGGCACGGCTGGACTCTCCTTTCAGGTTTGCACTGCAGTTCTGGTGACCTGCAGCCCACAGCTGTGGGTCCCGTGTGTGCAACGCTCCTTTCCCAGGGTCACTTGTGTGGGTTTTGTCTTTAAATTATGGCAGGAGGGGCTGAAATGATTTTCCCTCTGCTGGGCTGGCTTTGTCCTCTGCGTGCACACGGCACAGTTCTGCATGCCTGGGTGGTGTTGAGCCTTGGGTCTCTTCACAAGATCTGCATGGACAGAGATAGGGAGCAGGTTCAGAGCTCCTGGGCTCTTGTTTGCAGCCCTCTGTGATGGTTCAGTAATCCTAGGAGTTAACAATAATAATATCAAGTGTCATTACCAGTGCCTTTTTTAATCATCATTATAATTCTTATTTTGAATAGCACTTAAAGCACATTTTTATCTTTCGTTGACAATAAAGTGCAGCCTCATAAATATTTAAATTGTCTGATTAAATTATCCATGCTGAAACAGATAACTGGGCTTTTTAATAAGCTTAAACTAAAATCTTGGCTGTTATTATCTCCCTGGAGAAGAGAGAGAAAGTGATAAATGTTCCCTTGGCCCAGGTGACCCCCACACCATTCAGATCAGCAGTGGGCAGTTCTTGGCAGACCTGAAAAAGGCCTCAGAAACGAGCACAAAGTTGGTGATAATTAATAGCAATCATCATAGTCTGTATTTATATCTCTCCAGCTGATGAATATAAAGAGAGGACAGAAAGCCTGCATGGCTCCTCTGCTCCAGAGCCAGAAAACCAAAGTGGGGAGAGGTGCTGGATGAGGTCAGGCTGGATGGGGCTTTGAGCAGCAGGTGCTCCTGCCCACGGCAGGGGGTTGGAACTGGATGATCTTTAAGACCCCAGACCATTCTGTGGTGGTGCTGGTGAAGGTGTCCCACTGGAGAAGGGGAAGAGCTGTGATGCCTTAGAGGTTGATTACCAAACCAGCTTCCTCTGTTTAAAGTCCCTTTCTGACACTCAGAGACACTTCAAGTCTGTACTGAGATTTTCAGAGCCAGAGAGGACTGCTGTGTTGTCCTCTTGAGACACATGCCAGCCATGGGATGTCACCCAGCTCCTTGTCCAAGTCCTCTGGCTTGCAGCTGGATCAATGCATGCCTTTTTTTAATTGAAAAATGAAATTGTTATGGCAGCTGCTGTTTTTCTCTCTTTGTGTTCCTGGAAAATCTCGAAACAGCCTCTGAGTCACCTGTTGCTGACTCCTGAGGTCATTGCCCTCGCTCCCACAAAGGAATCTTCTGTACCTTGCCAGCCTGAGTCAGTGAAAACTCTGTACAAGCACCTGCACTGGGTCCTAACTCTCCTCCAGGCATGAGAGCATCTCCCAGAGCCACTTTCAGCCCAGAATTGCAATATATTGTGATTTCCCCATTTGACACATGACATATACAAAATACACTCTGGGGTCTGGTGGAGGCAGAGAGGAACCAGATGAGCAAACGGGGAGAGCAGGGAAGTTTCAGAGCAGGGAAACATGAAGATAAAAGGGAATCATGTTTTAAGCAGAACTTGGGACAAGTCTACCCTGTGTGGGAAGTAAGAGAGCACCATGGGCAGGGGAAGGGAGGGAGGAATGAAGGTTTGGAGCCAGGCTCCAAGCTGCACAGGATGGGTTGTACTCTGGAGATGGAGAGTCTCTGCAAGACCCTCTGTACAGTTAGAGCCTCCTCTGCAGGAGTGGCTTTGTTTGATCCCAGCCCCCAGATCACTTTGCTGCTGACCAGCAGTGGGTTACCAAGCCTTTGGCTGTGCTGCTCAGCTATTTCATATCCTGTCCAAAATTCTTGTGCCTCTCCTTTTTCCTTAATCACTTCTACTACCCACTCCACTGGCTCTGCCAAGCAGCTGCAGAGAGTACAGCTGTGAGCCAGAACCTGGGCTCCCTCACCTCAAACAGCAAGAATTGTTTTGTGCTTACTTTTTGTGCTCAGGGGAACAGCTCTGAGCAAGTGTGGACTGGGTCAAAGCAGAGAGGAAGAGAGACAGAAGATTCCTATTGCAGCCTTTCAGATTGGACAAAGTCAGCATAGAAAATTTGGAGCACGATCTGCTTTTAGTCCCTTTAGTACTTCACAAGAAATTAAGCAAAATTTTCTCAACATCCTTCAGCAGCAAAAAAAAACCCAAACCAAAACAACAAACCCTCCACACACATCTGAGGAAAAAGAAAAAACAGATTGGTCTGAAAATAAAAAAGAAAAAGCAGGGCAAGAAATATAATTAACAGACTTATTACCTCAGGGGGAAAGAAGGGTTTGTTTTGCAACTTCACAGGATGGGAAGGATTTAAATGTTAAGTGGGTGCCTTTGCACATGAATTTCTAGCTCTATGTCTGTGCTTTTGTGTCTGAGTATACAGATGGAGAGTTGGCAGGGCTTGTGTTACTCCATTTATATGCAAAATGTATATACTTTATTTATACATTTGATAGGAAACATGGAGCAAGCTGTCAAGAGCAGGTGTGGGCTATGTGTGTCTGAGAAATGCCTAATATATACTTTCTCCCTCCTTCCAACTTACACAAACACACCCAGCTCTTCAGACCACATTTCCACTCCATTTTAGGCCAAATGCTCCCAAAGTCACTGAGCACTCTGCACCTTTCCCTGTAAATGAGGCACTGGCAAATAACAGCTGAAAACCCACCATCCCCTCACCTCTCATTCTTTTTTTAAATTTTTCTTTAAACCATTTTCCACGATTTTGCTGCACTCTAGTTTTTCAAAAGAGAAACTTCAAGCAGAACTGCAGGTACTTGTCTTGCTGAGAACAGAACATATAACACCACACACAATTATTAGTCTGGCAGGTAGTGCACGGTCCTCCCCATTAATTAATCTTTAATGCCATTAATTGGTTGTCTGCTTGGTGGCGAGGAGAAAGGGTAAACATTGTTCACAAATCAATTTAATTCTGCTCCTAAGCAGGTTGTTTTCAAGGGGATAAAAACAATTATGAGCACTGCAGTGACTGGACACTCAGGCTTTGCTGATAACACCCCTGGAACAGCAACACGCACGAGCCCCACTCACTGGTGCAGGGCTGCTTATTGAGTTTTTGCCCTTTCAGATTGACTCATTTGTTTGTTGTGGATCCAGGTATATGAGAAAGGAGGGATATAATTGGATTTAATTCCTTCTTTACAGCTGACTCCTTTTTTTTTATACCCTGGGCCTGGCCTAAAATAGACCTTTTAGAGTCTGCTGCAGCACGCAAAAATAAAAGCAGTTGTTCCTTGCTTACAGGGTAAACTTTTGTGTGTTTTCTTCATTCCACAGCAGGGTCTCAGATTTTTCATCACTGTGACAATCTTTGCTCCAGCACCTGGGTACAGAGCTGGCATGATACAGTGGTCCTTAGTTTTAGCCTGAGGGCTGGGTGTGACAGCGTTTGGACAGAGCAGGAGTGGTAGCGTGGAACTTCCCATCAATTAACCAAATTTCATCAGAGGTGTGCAGTAATATGCCAAAATGAGCAGGTGTCAGGATGAGGTGTGTGAGTTCTGTACAGTCAATATCATAGATGTCATGGGTATAAAATTATAGATATCCCTGCCCATGGCAGGAGGGCCAGAACCAGATGATCTTTAAGGGCCTTTCAACCCCAAACCATTCTGTGATGTCTTCTGGTGACATCCTTCTGGTAGAGAGCTCTGCTGGGCTCTTCACAGCCCACAGGTTCTCTGAAAGATCCAGGGAAAGGTCTCTGTGTGTGTATGTCTATGAACTCTTATTCCACACTGTCTCCCAAGCTCCATCTTCTATTTTAAAACTTTTCCTCCTGCCAGAATTGGCCTACATGGCTTAGTCCCATGTCAAATACTCTGAAATACTCTCTAGTTAGCTGATGGCCCCTCTTCATGTTCTAAGTAGCCTTTAGTAA
Organism: Promerops cafer; assembly: GCA_013398275.1. Taxonomy (NCBI): domain Eukaryota; kingdom Metazoa; phylum Chordata; class Aves; order Passeriformes; family Nectariniidae; genus Promerops; species Promerops cafer. Next base: position 164,589 of record VZSE01001429.1, on the reverse strand, counting down.
AGCTCAGCCAGTGGTGTGATAATGTGACCACCTCCTGCACCAGCCCTCTGGCTGAGCTCAGAGAAAGCTGGCAAGTGAGCTGCAGGGAAAGGGTTCTCCTGAGCCTTCAAAATGATACTCAGGACTAAGCAAAACATCAGCCTCTGCTGCCCTGAACTTCAGAGCAACTCAAACCACCTGGTGAATGAGCCTGGTAACTCAGGAAAGCTGGGATTAGGGCAGCAGGGAGACTTACAAATTACCTGAGAGTAGCAAAGAAGGTTTTCCCTCTGGTTCAGGGCAGGAGTTAAAGCACTCACAGGTAAAATTCATTTTGCTTTAGGGGAGAAAACACATCCTCCCAGAAATGTCTTTAGGAGAGATGAGGCCTTTTGGCTTTTGTGCTGTGCACATGGCAAGGGTTTTGGGCTGGCAGCAGAGTCAGGAACGAAGTAAAACAGCAGCCCTGGTAAGGAAGAGGCATTTTTAAGGCACTGAAGAAGGATGATTTCATGGTGACATTGGATTCCCTGCTTGGCTCCACACAGAACTCGTGGTGGGACCTGGGGTAAGTCTTTCTGTGAGAATTATGGCTTGATGAGCTTGCCCTGGTGTTGCTGTTGGTGCACAGAGTTGCAGGGAGCTCAAGAACTTGGAGGAGCTCTGCAGGTGGTGGCACCAGTACCCTGAGCTGGCCCAGAGGAGCTGTGGGGGCAGTGAATGGGCAGAAGCTGCAGATACAAATGTCTGGTTGTGCAGTTTCTCACCAGTGTGCCAATTCTAACTTTTATTAAGAAGTTGCTAATTTAAAATATTCTGTGCTTTTTGCCTTTCCTGAAGGACTTTGAAGGCTTTTTCTGTGGTTTGTAGGAGTCAGGGCTTTGGACTGTAACCATGAGTATTTAACCCTGGATGAAGTGAATGGTTTGGGTGTGAGTATGTGGTGCTTTGGCTCCTGCAAGTGTAGAGGTGGGACCTGGCTGCTCTAAGCTGGACACAGTTAGACAAACCTTAATTCCCTCAGCAGAACTCAGACAAGAGCTTTATCCAAACTCCTTGTGGCATTTTCTGTTCTGTTGTGATGGTTCTGAATGCTCTGCTTGCAGCATTTGCTTATCCCACGTGATGGTATTTATGAAACCTTTGCTGCTGTCTTTCAAAGGGGCTGGAGTCTTTTCTTTTTGTCCTTTTAATCTTAAAATTCTTTGATATGGAGAATATTCTTTGTACTTCAGATATTTTCACAGAAACCCATTGATGACTTTATGCTGCTGGTTGAATTTTTACTTTTTCTCTTTGTGAAAGCTGAATAGAAACCCAATTCTCAATCTGTGCTCAAATGCCACATTCACCTTCCCCAAGTAGTGGAACTGATGTTTCCTGTGTGCCCCTCTCAGGAGCTGAAGCTCCTGCCAGGATAGCTCCTTCTCCCACATAACCTATCAGCTGCTCTTGGGTGTTCAAAGATTATCTGAAGCTGATATTACTTCTCTTTTGAAAATTGCTTTAACTTAATTACTCATAGCAATTCAAGAGGGTAATACTCTCACTGGTTGGGGTAATTAGGAAGCCTTAATTAGCTCTTTAAAAAATATCAAAATGTAGCTGTGTCATTGCTATAACATCCTCATTATTTCAATCTGGCAGCTCTAACTGGTGCATTTATGTTTCTGATTTACATATTCTTTCCCTTGGTGCTGAACAATATGACTTGGAATAAAAAAAGGTAAGTTACTCCAGAGAACCATTACATGAGAGATGTGGATATAGACAATATGTGAAGAACATTCCAGTATCTAAACTTGGTTTATTACTACAGTATTTAAAATGCAATTAAATTTTGTTTGTGGATGTAACTTTGTTGTACCACTACCCTTGTCTTTCCTTAAATTCAGTGGGTGTGCAGGAACACATTATTGCTCTAAAAACCCTTTTTTTTTTTGGAGGCTAAAAATGTCAAATGTAAGCTTGTCCCAAATACTATGCTAAAGCTCCCAGAGTGCTAAAAAAACTTTTTGTTGGACACAGCTGAAGGTTTTGCTTGTGATCTAGAGTGAAGCAAAAAGTGATTTTTTTTTTCTCTTAATCAGAATAGAAATTTTTGAGCCCATCAGTACTTTGTTCAAAAAGAGATATAAATTCTTTATGTAGAAGTATATTGTACATTTGTCAATTGACTGCTTATGGGGAAGAAAAAAATAAACCTTTCAAACAATCTTTTAATGAGTAAATAAATACAATTTGACCTTTAGCCATCGTATGTTTCACTGTGATTTAAAGTAATTCTTTATATAGAGACTGAGGAGTACTAAAGGAAATTATACTTCCTTGGGTATACAGATTTTACCTATCCAAGAGATGCGTCCAGGAGTGGAACAGGAATTTGAGGGGAAAAAAAAGTTGGATTTAAAAAAAAAAATTACTGTTTTTTTAAAATTGAGTTTTAAATTTATTTCATTGAATTTTGTATAGAAAAGAAGTCAGGATTGAATTGCACAGGTGACCTGAGGAGGCTGCAGCAAATGGAGGTGAAGGTCTGGGGCTGGAGAGGTGCCTTGGGGAGGCAGTGGTTTTTGGACAATTAGAACCTTTGGGACACTATTTTGTGGATACAACTATAAATAGCCCAGTTAATGCTTCCATTCCAGTTCCCTATTATGGCTCTTGCTTATAGAGTTCTGTGTGTATTAAAAAGGGGAAGACCACAGGGAATAAGTTTGTGTCTGAAAATGCAGGGAGCTGAGAAGTAATTTAGAAGTCACTTATCTGATATATATTAACTGATACATGAAATTGAAGGAAGGCAGATGAGTGGCCTCTTGGAGCTGATTTCATGATGTTGAAGGATGGATTTTTCACATTTGAATGCAGCAGTCATTCAAGATGGGTTTCACCCTTAAAATGAATACTCAGAACAGAATTTTTATTTTTTTTTCTGCATCAAAGCAAAATCATATTTCATTCTTAATGCAACTCAGTGTGACTGTCACATAGGAGTTCACTCAGTAATTTACAGTGGTTATCTCCCTGCTCTCCTCATCCTCTTGCTGGTCACTGGGGCTGCTGGCCCTGCTCTGATGTCCTGGTGCAGTGATGACCAGTAGGTCCTGGACCTCAACAACTCATTTGCAGAACCACCACAGCCTTTATATCCTCTCTCCAGGGAGTTCTCTTTGAGAAAAGTCTTTTCAAACCACTTTGATCCACCATCAGTCATGCACTTCACTCCCCAGGTTTGATGGCACTGGAAGGTCTTGAAAAGATGCTTTTTCCCCCCTTTAATTTGAATGACATTGTGCTGTCTGCAGAAATGAGCTCAGCCTTTCTTTTCTGACTTTTCCTTTGCCCCCTGCCAGAGCTTCCTCAGAAGCAGGATGCTACAGGTATTTCTCTGCTGCTCTTCCAGATGTAAACAACGTGAACTTGCTTAAATAAAAACCATGCCACTGGATGGGAAAAATGACCAGTAAGTGGCAAATTCAATAGGTTTTTCAACAATACAGCACCTAAATTAAGAGACAGCCTCTGGCGCTGATGTAGTCCACCTCCAGTTTATTAAGATGCTGGGGATTTGGGAAGTTTCTAGATAAATCTGCAAACCTTGCTGAAGCAAACCAGACGAATGTCTCCGTTCCAGCGCTTTTTTAACGCAGCATTTACCTTCTTCCAGTGGCTAAGCAAGCATGTTCCTGTGAAATCAGCTGGTTTGTTCTTCTCCAGCCATGCTTACCCTCTGCAAAGCCACAGTATAAACTAATTAGGGATTTGCTGTTTGGAGAAAGTTGTGATAAGTTTGCCGACAAGGGCATCGCCTAATCTCATTGCACACACGTCAGTGGCCATACATGTGTGAAATTAAGTGGGTTTTTGCTGATTCCCACAGACTGCCTGTTTTTATCTTGAGACAACATTCCCAATCATAAAATGCATTAACATCTGCTATCAGGGGCTTACTGTAATATGTGTAACACCAGCAGCAATTCTTTGATATCGCCTTCAAATGCATTGTTGAGGGAGATCACAGGAATGGCTTTGATAGGCTACATGATTTACCTGGAAGAAGGAAAAGCTGATAGGGAAAATAATCCTGCAAGGTTTTTGCTCCAAATAGAAATGGTATAGATGGATGTGGTACCTCAGCTGCTGATAGGAGCTGGTCCACCTGAGGGTATTTTGTTCTTTTAAGCTAGTCTTAAGTGAAACAATTGGCCTGCAAAGACCTTGGAATCAAACACACACCTGCATTTGGGAGGATGATGGGAGGTTTGAAGTGATAATAACGTAGAGAAGGGAATAAAAAAAAAAAAGGCAAAAAACCAACTACCTTCAATGCAGTGGAAAAGGATAATTTTGAGTTCTGAAACCTAAGCCTAATTTTTCTCTGGGTCACAATAAAACAATACTTACTTAGCTTCCACAAGATTTGCTGCAGGTAAAATGTGATTATTGTTAAAGCACCAGATACGTGAGGCCAAGAAAACAGCATTCCATTTATTCACTTATTTTGTAGTGTGATTATTTAGTACTTGTCAGGAGATTTCCAGCCAGTTGAAGCTTTCTGGGCTCTCAGCTGAAGCAGTTTTGGAGGCAGTAACATCCCAGTGGGGAATAGGGTAAGAATATTAAAATCGAGGGTTTATCACACATGCCTGAACTTAACTGCAGGTAGGCTCAATAAAACAGCTCCCCTAGCAGTGAACAATTACTTCATCCCTTCTCACTAGGGATGCTCCAGGCCCCATCAGGACACCATTTCCTCTCTCCCTGTCTTGAGCTGCTCCAGTCCCACCTACGGTGGCTGCAGGATATCATCACACCCAAAACGTGGGGCATAGGGAGGGGGAGAAACAAGGAAAAATAAAGAGAAACACCAGTTTTTTTCTTCCTCTTGAAGCATCTACTCTCAAAGCTTTTTCAGGTCCCTGTGCTTTCTGTGCTGTTGAGTAGAGCTCAGCATTCAATTTGCAGGGAGTAGGTGTTTGGAACTGCAAAACTTTGGATCTGAAACAGCTGTGGGTGTAGGGAAGGGTGTAAAATGGAGGGAATTTGTTATTATCTGATGGCATATAAGGATTGATTATTTTTGTTCTGTTTTAATTCTGTGGAAATACGAATAGTGGTGATCTGCAAACTAAGAGAGGTTTGGTGCTACACAAAGGGAAGTCTTTCCTTTTACTTTTTGCCTTTCTTCCCCCTAACCTCAGAGAAAATTCCCACTTTTCTTCCTAACTGGAACCTGCAATCCTTCTCTGTGGTTAAACTGAGCCTCTGTTTTCAGCAAAGCATATGGAAGAAGATGGTGAAACCCTCCAGTTGAGACTGGACTGACTGGACATGTGATTTACATAGTTAACCTTAGGGATGTTAATGAATGTGTAGCTTGTGGGGAACAAAACTAAATGGCTGCTTATAAATGCACTAATTGGGATTGCTGAGGCTGCTGCACACCAAGTAAAATAACTAGGATGCATTTGGGATATTTGCCCCATGGTATTCAAAGCACGGAAGAAAATCCAGGGAAATTGCAGGAGAGCCTGACTTAATCAGAAGTCCCTGCTGCAGCAATCAGGATCAAATGAATAGTAATTGTGTTAATCAGCTTGTGAACTTTTGTGCCATGTTCATAATTTCAAGTATCATCAAATCCTGTGCAGTGGGCCAGTGGCTGCTGCTGTAATAAAATATTGTCTGTGAGAGGAGGGATTTCTTCTGTTGTAAGCCAGTTGCTGTTTTCCCTCTAGCAGTTTTTGTTGAAGCCTTGGATATTTTTATTTTATTGTTTTCATGATTGAACTAGAAGAAATATTCCGAAGTACGACTGTGGAGTCTCTGCCTTATTTTTCAGGAAGGGGATTATTTTTTGGTACCTCTGCTGAAGGATTGCTCCCCTCTAACTGAGCAGCATGTTATCAGCATTGGGAAAAACCCAGGAAAATCCTTCTTTTACCTTCAGGTCAGGTTATGGCTGATCCTGAGAGAACCTTGCTCCCCCAGCTGTGCTGATGCCCTGGGGTGACTCTGCGTGCAGATGAGGCACCAGCCTCACACAGAGGAGCCTTTAATCCATCTGTGTCTTCCAGGAAGTTACTAGAAAAATCAGGAGAACCTCCAGAGTTCTGCTAAATATTTACTGCCTTAAAGCTGGAGCTGAATGTGCAGGAGTTACCTGCAGGTTGGGTCAGGCTTTGCTGCACCAGTCAATCACACCTGACAGATAAGGAAGGTTGTTTTGGCAGTGGTGGTGAAGGCATCAAATTCACCTTGCACCTGGGGGAGCAGCATGGCCCAGGGTTGAGCTTCCCAGCTGGTGGCAGCTCAGGTGTGGGAATCCCTGACCTGGGCTGTTATTTCCCAGTGCTGCTGCTGTTATTTCCCAAAATGGATGTTTTTCCCCATCTTGTCTGTTGAAAGTGTCAACTCTGTAGGGTTCTGAGCCTTAACCCAGGAACAGCTGCACTTGGGAGCAGTTGTGCTGTGATACTTTGGCTCTCCCGTGTGTATTTGCATGTTTGCTCTTTCCTTTTTGTGTAACATTTTCATGGGTAGCGTTTTCATTACAAATAACCATAAAAAGGAGCAATAAATGTCCTGCCTAAAAGGGCTGAACAAGGTTGTAGTGATTGGAAGTGCATAATGCCACAATGCAGCACACAAAACTTCTCCATACTCTCATTAAATTAAAATGTCACTTATTTATGGGCCCAAGTCTTCCTTGCAGAAGTCAATACAGATCCATCTGGGACCCCTTACTCCTTACACTCTCCTGAAAAAATCACAAGCCAAATATGACAAAAGCAGCACTAAAAATAATCTTTAACTTCCTGGAGCCAGAGAGAGAAACAGAGATTGGTGCCTCTTTAAAGTCAGGTTCTGTTGAAGCCAAAGGGAATTTTGCTTCAGTGGAAATGGAGTTGATCCAAGTGCAGAATGGGAATGTAGGAAAAAAGTGGGTGCAGAAAGTGCAAAGTAGGAAAACTTCTTGAAAAGTTAAAGTAAATTAGGACTTGAAGTAGCCTGTATTCAGTTTTGTCCACAACTCTGTTTCCTTTGTCAGTTTAAATTAATTAAGCTATTAATTAGGGCACAGTCAGGTTCTGAAACACATATCTTAGAAAGCCAGAAGAGTATGCTTTGGTTTGGTTTTTTTCCCCCCCTTAAATGAGCCTGTGCCTTGCAGCACAGGGCTTGGATTCCTTGGGAGCTCTCAAGTGTGTCCCAAACACAGATGCAAGCCAGTGTGTTGGCTTTTCATTTTCTTTTTTCTTTTAGGTCACGTGTGATCTATGCCATAACCAGGGGGAAAGGGTCAGAAACAAGAGCAGAGGGAGGTGAGAGGGGCAGCCGTGATCACATCCCCACCTCGCCACATCAATTAAAGCCTCTGCTGTCAGCACTGATGGGCGGGTGGCACCAGCACCCTCAGCTCCTTCAGAGCAAGGCTGACAAAGTCATTTTATTGCTAATGTCTCGTCTTTATGGGGAGATGTCTGCAGGAGTCTTCTCACGCCCAAGTTCCTGTCTAGCAGTGTAGGAAAGAAAACAGCTTGTCTCTTACCCTACATTGATTAATACTTATGAATTATGAGATTCTTGCTGCCTGATGCCATAGCTGAATTTCCAAACGCTTATCTTGGTTCTGGTGTTGCTGTCCCTGCTGTAAAACACGGGGGTTGTGCACAGGGAGGAGGCACAATTTGGCTTTCCAATTTCCTGACCCCTTGTATGGGGAAATCATATTCCCTTCCTTTTCCTGACAGGAGAACAGGGCACTTCTGAGGTCTTCCTGGAATCACTGCAGCAAGTTGTGATGTGAATAATAGATGACATGAAAATCCCTGCCCAGCTAAGAGAGAACAGTACAGCGTGGTGCAGTTTTCCTGTTGCACTGAGACACTGAGCTGAAAGCATCCAAGCTGTCATCTGCAATTAGAAACAAAATAAAAACACCTAATAAGAAATAAAACTCTCATCCATTGCTATGCTCTGACTGGAGATAGTCATGTACCAGGCCTTTGTTCTGAGAACAAATCTTCTTCTTGGGAAATTTTTACGTCCCTATATTGCAGAGAAAGCAACAGCCTCCCTTTTACATCTTGCCTCTCTCGTTCCTCTCCAGCTCTCAAGGAAACCTGGCCTGTGAGGTGGCAGTCCCAGCTTCTGAGGCTGTCCCCAGCCTTGTCCCACTGTCCCTCTGCCCCGTGGGGTCTCTGCCTTGAGCAGAGCTTGAGCTGCCATCACCCTTATGGGTTTTGCTCCCTCCCTTATAGTAGGTCTTGGTGCTGTAAGCCCCTTCTCCGTGGGGGGATACTGGTATCAAAAGCCCCCACAGCTCCTTGCAGGTGTGGTGGCAATGGCAGAGGGGGTGAGGATGCACAGACAGGCTGTGATCCCCCACGGCCCTTCCCTCCAAGGGGCTGCTCCCTCCTGCCCTGACTCTGCCCTTGGAAATGGGGCTAAAGAGAGGCTTCCCCTGGTGTTCCCCAGGCTTAGCTGCACTAGCTGTTGGGGCATCTTCCCAGAAATTTCAGAGCCCTTCTGAATCCTCTCATTCTTTTAGTCATCAGTTTAATGATGGAGTCATCCTTGCCAGGTGGGAGACCCTTTCCTGTCACTCTATCAGATTTTCTTCTGATCTTCCTGAAGCCTTTTTCCCCCACCTTCTTTCTGGCTTATTCTTTTCACATTGACATGGGTTGTTTGTTTTTTCATGCTCCTTTTCCCCTCAGGGTAGTCTGTGACCCTACTATTTATCTTTCTGTATTTTCATTTTTCTTTGTGTTTTTCCTCCTTTGGCATCTTTGCTTCATTGCACACTCTGCTCATGTTCCCTCTGTGCCTGATATCCCCTTCATACTCTGTGCTCTTTCATCTTTTCCTTATAGATCACCTATGCCTGCTCAGTAATTTATTTCAGGATTTCTAATTTCAAAAATATACATATTTCACTCTATCTTTTTAATTAATTTTAATGTACTTAGGTGACATCTTGAACCCATCAAATATAAACCCCTCAGCAGAAAAGGCTGGGTGAAATTACTAAATCAAATTCAGTAGAGAATGAGCAAAAAGTAGCTTCACATCTTAAACACAGGCATAGCCTTAGTAAAAGTTGTATTATTAAGTAGAATTTCTAGCTTGATCTTTGTTCTTTCTTCTTCCCTCTTTTTTTTTTTTTTTTTTTGAAAGCAGGTGGGAAAGGGAGTGTGTAAATGAAATCAGTATTTTCTACCTCTCTTGGTCTGGGAAGGCTTTTTTCCTTGTCAGCCCAGAAGGTCAGAAGGATAGAGTGGAATATAAATGACTCTGAAAATGTTTAGATTTCATAAAATTCAAGCATGTACACTTAACATGCTGTCTTTGATTGGACTCTGCATTCCCAAACTTCCTGAGCAAATTAGGTGCTCTGTGTTGCAGACCTGAGAAAGATTAGTGACATTTAAAAAGTGGCTATGGGGAGGGAAATACATCCTAATGATGACCATAAGTCTTTTGTGTCTATTCATGAATTCATGAGGTTGGCCTAGTGCATTGGGAATGAACTCTAGGGACAATAAACAGAAACTCAGAAATGCTGAAATATTAATTGCTAATGAGGTTCTTCAACCCAGGGCTTGTGTTGGAGTCTCTTTGCTTACCTGGCTGGTGGGTCAGGGAAGGCATTGCAAAGGATTTCACTTGGTGGAGATAAAATAGGTTAAATAGGTTTGGTTAAAATAGGTTAAATAGTTTGACAGCTTCAAAGTTGTCATTTCAAATTCAGGCAAAACACACTTCAGCACACAGGAAAGTTAATTTGCTGGGTCTCTCTGAATAAGTAGTTTTTTCCTCTTTGTAATTTGTACCTCAATATCTACTCATGTTTTCCTTCAGAATTTTGCATTACTTTTAATAGGTTGAATTTTCTTAGGGTAATTTGGACCGAAGCTGAGAAGATTCAGCTCTGCAGAATTGAAGTGGCTGCAATTATGTACATAACTAATCCATCAACCAGAAGTTCAGCATGGATCATCAGAGGAAGGACTTATGATCTGTTCTGTCTTCTGTAATTTGCTTTTTCCAATTACATAATGTCATTGTTGCAATTGATAGCTTTAAACATCGATTCCTGTTTTGTCATGGCCATTTTCCCTGCTTCACTGTTCTAAATGAGGTTTGGAGTTATTGCAGCAGTGAGCAGGGCCTGTGAGGAGCCAAAGGTGCATTAATGGGCCAGCTGCTGCAAACCTGACTCACACCCGCTGCAGTGTGGCTCTAGAGCTGGGATGGGATGTGCTGGAGTGCAAAAGTAAAATTTTGCAGAAATTCGGAATTATTCTTCCGAACTCACGCTGTTGAAGTCTGTAGCAAAGCTTGGAAGAGAAACAAGTGGCTCCAGCCAGTTCATCTCTGGCTTGAGAAAGGCTCCTTCACTTGTTTGCATGTTAGCTCTTCAAATGTTCTGAAGGACTTTGCAAGTAGCCCCATTTGGCCTCTCTTTATGAGAGCAGAACTCCTTCTCCCATCCTGCCTTGTACCTGCAGGCTTTGTTTGCAAAGTCCCTTGCATTCCACCTCCTGCCAACCTCTTGAGACACCCAGGCCACTCCGCACGTTCCTGGGCTGCGTGCTGGACTGGAACTCAGTACCTTTTACAGAAAATACATGGTGGTGCAACACAATTAATTCTACAGGTGGTTTAATTGCTTTCCCCTTCAGAGTTCTTGCTCTCTTTGGGCCTTGCTTATTCCTTGGGCCAGCAGGCCGTGGTTTGATAGTCACAGCTGCCTACAGCTGGTGTAGGGTTTGTGTGTTAAAGTCCAGCTCTGCTGCTGGCAGTGGGCAGAGCCCAGAGGAAAAGGGCTGGAAGGTGAGAAAAGTGCTCCTGTTTCATGGGTATTACAGTCTATGAGGCATCTTGTGCAACTGGATCCTGTGTGTGAATTGCAAGCCCTTTTTTTAAATTCTGAAAAAGAACCAGTGAAAATTTACAGATGGATGAAAGGGGGCAAGAGAGGAGAGGATTATTTTTATAAGAACAGTGAATGTATTAACTTTGCTGTGGAATGGTCTTGTGATCTTGGTAAGATTATAGTTCAGGTGGATACAGGTGAGCCATTGTTTTAGAAGCCTGGGATGAAATAAGCTAGATAATGAGAATATATAACTGTGTGAAGAGTCCAAATGAAATGAGTGAAATTGGCCTACCTGCCTAGGGATGACTTAAGGTTAGGAAAAGATGTGTCTGCCATCAAAATAAGTTAGTTTGTTGGATCTGCAGTGGGAAAGAGGGAGGGAGAGAGAAAACTGTGCCTGCAAAATGCAGAGCAGCAGTTTGATCCTGCAGCTATGACACATCCTCCCTGGTACATGTTATGGTGAGATGCTCCAGCACTTATGAATAATTCAGGCCCCTGAGAGGAGGCCATTAGACACTGACCCAACACAGGCCTGGGCCCATCAATCTCTGTTTCTGAAGGAAGCTGGGGCTGCAGCAGCATCCCTTTGAAAGCACCAACACAAGACACTTTTGATTTGCGAGCTAAAGCGGCCCTCAAGAAAGAAAATCAATTTCAACACAAAATGACACGTGAGTTTTATTAAGTCAGCATCGTCTAGCCTGCATTATTTAATAGTATGAGCTCTTCTGACCTCTGTGAAGAGTTAAGCTGCATGAGCAGAATAATGTATGCTTCAGTTTAGCTCCAGAAGTCAGTCAGGAGTTAAGGTAGAAACAGTCTGGCAAAGTGGATTTACCTTCTATTTATGTCCTGGAATAACAAGTAGGTGAAATGTAAAGTCTCAGGTCCAACTAAAGTGTTGTAAAGAGGATCAGGTGCTTCCTTTCAGTACATTTGGTTGACATCAGCTCTGTTTTCTTTGACCCACCCCTTTTTCTTCCCCTCTCCCAAACCCCCTCTTCTGGTAGCCTTTTGGCTCTGATGGGAGTAGGAAGTTTGCCAAAATCCATTCTTTCCTGATATTTTGGGACTTGTCCTAGACATGAGTATAAAGGCTGCAGTTTGGAAAGCAAAACAATGTACATAAACACAACGAGGAAATGTTTTTTTTTTTCTTCAAACGATTACCATTTGAAGAGTGCAACATTTATTATCAGTCCAGAAGGTATTTAGAGCTTTCAAAGTCCAGGAATGGAAGAGGGGGTGCCATGCTGAGGAGTGGCCAATAGCTGGGAGATATTTTCAGCTGATGTGGGAGACAAAGACTTTAATGTCCGCTGTTGGCGATGTAGGATGTGTTTCCAAACTCTCTGGATTTGACTGGAAATCTTGCAGTTGATAATGCATCCTTGACAAGAGTGTTGTTAAAACTACTGAAAAACAATAGTTTTAGCATCTGTTCTTTTTTTTCTGCGGAGGAAAAAATGAGTGTGTGTCCGTTTGTTTTTTTCCCCTGAATTAAAGATGTGTGAAACCTTTCAGTCCAAAGATTTTTTTTCCCCTAAAAATATTCATTTTGCTGGCTTATTTTGGCTGCAAATATTTTACCTTATAAATGAAATGCTTCTCAGTATATTGTTTCAAATGGCCATTTAGTTGTAACATTTTCTGTACATTCAGGTGGTTTTAAAATTTTTTTCCACAGGTTTGAAAATCTGTTCTTTCTGATGAACTTTTTTTTTTTTTTTTTTCATATTTTTTGTTCAGCCAGGAATGTGAAAAATCAATTATTCACACAATTCTATTTGAGTGAAGGCTTAGGTCAGGTTAGTTCTTACTTTACCTTGCCATTCCAATCATTTTCTAATATATGCAAATTCCCTTTGGCTCTTTGGCTCTCTGATAGTCTAGTCTGTCAAACCTTGGCTGCCTAATTGAATTAAAAATGAAGCTCATCAGGCAAATAAGATGCAATTCTACCCTTAACAGTTCTAATTGTTAAGAAGTCTGGAGCGATTGTTAGAGACCCATCCTTTGACAATATTTTTTAGTTTTTTTCCTGCAGATAATAACTTTACAGTGGACCTCATCTGCTAGGAGCAGAGGGTGATGTTACCTTTCAGCCCTTAGAACTTTCCCTTCCAGAAATGTGTGGTGCTCCCAATCCTGTGTGTGGGCAATCCCTACCATGACAAGAAAAGCTTGGAGCCTGAGGATGGGGCTCTGAGTCACTTGTTTCCTTCAGTACTGAAGCCATTTCCCCAGGGACTTCAGTTTTGCAAGCCCAGCTCCATCCTCTTGATGGAGGAATCCCATGACTTGCACCACAACAAGTTTTCCATTTATTTCGGATACAATTAAAAGCAAAGAAATTCAGCATGTAATTTGCTGGCAAGCTGCACTCCCTCCTCCCACCCCCCCACCATTACCCCCTAACCCTTATGCTTGTTTTCCAAATTTGGGTAATGATGAGACTCAAGGGAAATGTGAATTATAACTCGTCTGTGGCTTGGCTAATGAAGAAGGAACAGACTTGGTTTCCATCTGGACTGTGTTTTTATTTGTTTTCTCTGCTTTATTTAAAGGAAGCTGAATTTCTTTTAAAAAAAATATTGCATAAGTAAATTAACCTGAGCGTGCTGGTAGTGGAGTGTGACTCCCAGGCAGTGCTTGTATGCACAAATACTTGTTGCTTATGCAAAGTGCACTGCCAATAGGAGGATATCTTCAAGCTGTACAGACTTGGGGGGGTTTGCTGACAGGGTTTTACATACAGACTTTCTCTGTGATGTTTTTGCTAAACAGAGTGCTCAAAAATTCATTCTGCAGGGAAAATTAAAGGTGGTAAGTGTAAGGCAGCCCTGGCTTTGGAGCTGAAGTAACAGGAGATAATTTGTGTGGATACACAGTGCTGCAGCTGGGAGAGCTGATCACTCCCCTTTTAATTTAACTTATTCCAATGAGCTGAGGGCAAGAGCTGAATCTTTTCCAAAAAGATACAAGGGCCTGGAAAGACCAACATCTGATAAATGGGAATGGAAGCACAATTTGAGAGGCTAACACAGTGAGGACACACACAATTAGCAGCAGTTCAGCAGTTTACACTATGTCAGGATTAGTTTCTGACTGTGGAATACTATTCCCGGCTAAATGCATTAGTTTGACATCATCCAGTTCTTCCTCAATCCCCTGATGTGCTCCCCTGGGTGCTGAGGAGGGCCCCACATCTGCAGGGATTTCCCTGCAGGCTCCGTGGTGGCTTTTGGAGCCCTGCAGTGAAGTGTGAGGGCCACTTCCACACTCCAAAACCCCAGCGCCAGCTGTAACATCTTACTCCTCTTCTGACAAAACCAATTTGCAGCTTTGTTGTAGGAGATACAGAAGAGCACTTAGATGGGCTTCTCATGCTTTTCTTCTGCTTCAAAGTGACCATCAGTCCCCACAAAACGTTTTGATATGTTTTACGTCATTGGAGAACATTGGAGACTTCTTTTGGCTGTAGACTTGACAGGGGTGGTGTCAAAATGGAGCTGGGGTGGAAAAAAGATACTGAAATGGCTATGTGGAAGAAACAATTTAATATTGTTATGTACCTAGCAACTTGTTTCATTTGCCTGCATGAAATTTATCCCTGGAGGACAGAGAACCTACCAAAAAACCCTACCGAGGTTCCGTTTTGAGGAATCAAAGGAGACCTCTCTGAGCAGAAAGCCAGAACACAAATTCTTTCTTGCTCACATTATTCATCCCACTTGAAGTTATTAGAACCTGTTGAAGAAGGCCCTGTTTTTGCCTTTCTCTGGGCCTTACATCCTCTCTTCCAGTTTGCCTTGCTGGAGGTGGAGGCCATTTAATCTCCAGTTCCAAACCCACAGCACGCACAGCGTGCTGCCTCTCTGCACACCACACCCCACACATCAGTGAGCAATTTGTGTGTGAGGGGGCACTTTTGTTCTTTCTCAGATTGATTTTTCTTTAATCTGACACAAGATGTGCAGACAGAGAGGACGCAGCTGTGGGAGCAGCACAAAACCAAACACGCGCAGTGATGGAGAACAGCAACGCACCCTGTCTGCTCTCAGGCCATGGTGTACATTATGTCATGTTTGGTGCCTGTTCTTCTTAGAGAAATTAGAAAAAAAACATTCAGGAAAGAGCCATTTTTGACATGCTGTCATGAGAAACAACTGTGCTTGACCCTTCATTGCTATCATGTCTAGGAAGCCCCTCATGAATTAGGTCACATGTGAAGCCTTTCCTTTCTGTGGCTTTTTTTTTTTTTTTTCATTTAATAAGGTGCCAAACAATTTGTCTCAATTCTCTAACTGATTTATTTAAATGCCTTGTCTCAGCTCCTGAAGCTTGCTAAAGTATATAATTCAATCTTATCGGAGCCTGTTATGCTGCTTCCTTGTTGACCATATGGTGACAAAGTTCTGAGAAAGGAAATAGATTTAGGAAAAAAACAATGAGAATTGTTCCTGGTTGTGAATGATATATGGGGTTTACTTAGTTCCTACTGTTTCCTGAAAGGGCACTCTGGAGAGTAAATTACTCTGTTAATGGTCTAAAGACGTGTGCCTAAAATAGCTTCTGTCCTACTGTTAATAAATAATCTGCAAACATGTCACACTTCTCAGCTTTCCATTATATTAGGGAGAATGCAGGCTTTTCACAGTCCTGTCCCTGGGTGTGCATTTTCTTTTATCTATCTTCCCTCATACAACAATAAATAGAACTTTTCTCCCATACCCTAATTCTATGAAGAGACTTGCATTGGTCATGCTCATAAGCTTTTCTTTTTAAAAGACTCCAAACCCATAATCAGTTGTTCCTCAAACTAGCATGGGCCTGTTTGTTGGTTTGGTGATTTTTTTGGTGTGTGTGTGGTTTTTTTTTTTTTTTGTTTTGTTTTGTTTTGTTTTGTTTTGTTTTGTTTTGTTTTGTTTTGTTTTGTTTTGTTTTGTTTTGTTTTGTTTTGTTTTGTTTGTTTGTTTAGTTTGTTTTGGTTAACAAGCCTGAGAAGCATTTTAGAAAAAGTTCTCTGGGAGTGAGGTCACAGGACCATGTCAGACTCTCAGCTCCTGCACCCCAGTGAAATGAATTGGTGTATGGGAGCCACGTGTCCCATGGCAAGCACATATTGGGTGAACTAAGATCAAACTGCTGTCACTTTTTGGCTTACAAATAATCCAGAACTTGCTGACACTGGAAAAAAATGAACAGGCTGAAAGCACAAGCAAGAAAGAGGATTTTCTTGATCTAAGGATGCTTCTTGGAATGTACAGACAGCACAGATGGCAACACCTTACACTAAAGGGCCCTTTTGACACTGGTGTAGACTGAGTGATGTTCCCTTGTTCCACTGCAGTCCTGACTGTGTAGCTATCCTAGGAAGATGGGGTTTGGCTCCAAAGAGCTGTTGCATTTCTCTTTTCCTCTCATCTCTGGTCATTCCCCTTTGATATTCCTGGTTTATTCCTCTTCCAGTGTCCCAGCCCTTTGTGGCACCTCTGAACTGTCAGCAGAGCTGGCAGGGAGAGGAGACCCAGGGGTGGTTTCAATTCTTAATGTTCTTTATTCCTGCCCCCCAGACAAGTCCCATCCATCCCCTGTGGGGTGTCAGAGTGGGACAGACCTCTCTGGAATGGCCTTGGGGGCTCAGTGTGTTTGGGGGGGTGAATCCCTGGCTGTGGGGTACAGAACAGGCAGTGGCTGCATTTCCTCCCGAGATCTCAGGGCTGCAATGTATAACGCTCACATTAAAAAAAGAAGAGTGTTTTCTCACCTTGTTATCCTTCCAAATATTTTTCATCTGACAGCATTTAGAAGCTGATTGTCTTGAGCATTTTGAGGCACTGGGCACTGATTACTCACTGGTTGCAGTTTGCTTCAAAGTTTCTTAATGGAGACAGAAAACCTTTTATCTGAAGAGACCTGAAAAGTGCTTTGCAAATAGCAATTAACCTCCATGCCACTCCAGTCGGTTGTCAGCTGTTAACCTTGTAAGCTCTCTCCTGACTACTTTGCTGTGTGAGTTTGCTGCCTGAACCTTGATTTAACACAGGAGATGTTACCACGGTGTTTAAAATCCTTTCTTGACCCAGGGAGAATGCTGGACGTTTGGAGGTCATTTTGGTTTATAACGTAAAGGGGGAAAAGGAAAGTTTTGTGGACCCCAGGTGGATTCCGAGTGGAGAAGGGAAAGGATAAGTCAGTATTTGGCTTTCCCCACCCCCAGTTTCAGTATATGAAAGGTTTTTTTAGGGCTTTGCTGTGCAGAGCTGAGATTGATCGCTGCAGTTGAGGCTTGCAAACCTCTCAGGATGCCCTGGCTCAAAGCAAGCATCTCTCCTGGCGAAATATTTTAACCTGATCAATAGCTGCTCCTTTTGTTTATAATTTAATTACACTGTGAACAGTGGAAACAGGCAGTTGAGAGTTGATCTGATACCTGCAGGTCTCTTCCTGCTCTGCCTTTCAGGAATGAGGTTAGACCTTAAGAACTGTTAGGCATTGGTCTTGTTTGCTGCCATCCTGTGTTCCACCAAAACCATCAGCTGCACCAGGATAAAATTGGGTTTATCTGTGGCCAACCAGCCTCCCAACATGCACATCTCCCTAACGTGCATTTATTAGCTGGAAGGACTGCAATAACTCTCCTGCCTCAGTTTTATTGTCTCTTCCATCACTAAAATGCTGTGTGATGTTGAGCCATCATTGAGCTTCTCTGCACCTTAGTTTTTCAGTCCCAAAGGAGTGAAACAATATTAACCTGTTGTTCAGGGGTGATACAGAGGTGAATTACTATCTGAGAAGTATTTATAGACACACAGGTGGAAAGTGCTTTTTTTTCCTGTCACAAGCTTAGCCACAGAGTGGCCCAGTTTTTTAATCTCATTTAAACAAAAAAGTAGGTTTTTTTTGGTTTTTTTCTGTAGTTTCCAGGCTGCAAGGAGGTAGATATTTGTATATTAAATAAATTAACTGGGTATTCAGGTAGTGAAGGTAGACAAGGGATACCCCTGACTCTGGACCTGTAATGTATTTTTATTTTCCTCAGTACTCTAGAGACCTTTTCCTTCACCAAAGTTTATAACAGGAATGGGAATAGTTTGGTGCTGATAGTGGATTCAGGAGAAAGAATAAGTTAAAGTGGCAAGCTGATGCTTCTGAAATAGGATTACTAGAAATCAGGGGAATTTGTACTGTTCAGTGCACTCTGATGTGGGCAATTTAATTACTGCTGAGTGGCAAAGGTGTGAAGAAAATCTGGTGGTGTTGATGACACGTTAAATAGCTGGGGATGGCACGGTGGAGTGTTCACAAAGGCCAGCCCTGCTCTAACAAGCTCCTGTTTTCCTCCAAATACTTTAATTCAGACTGTAACACTAATGGCTGTTTGTGCTCCATTCCTGTTGCTGCTTATCCTGCAGGTAAAATACACAAGGTCACTGAGCTGGGCCGTTTGCCAAGGAAGTAAAATCGCAAAATCTTTGTTAAAGGAGAGGAAACACCGAGAGCAATGTGTCTCTGGGAATGGATTGCATTTTCTTCTAATTATCCAGAAATATGAAAGCTGTGTGCAAGGGAATTACTGCAAGAATTAGCATGAGATTATGTATTCACTCATTTTAAAGAGGGCCAAATTTACAAAGCAGCCGTGATCTCCTTATGGATTGGTGCCACCAGGGGCTGAACTGCACCACAATTGTTTGGGGGCTGGATCTGCCAAGGTCTGATTTAGCTGCTGGTCCTCTGGGCTGAGCTCAGCCTGAGAGAGTGAGCAGCATCCTCTGTCAGCACCGTGAGCTGCTGCCTGAGCAGGGCTGCCCTGTCAGGGCTTCCAGTACCCATACACAGGTGGTACAAGCTCATGCCTTTTTGAACAGAGAGAGGCTTTGATGCTCACAAGATGCATATTTCAGAGATTTCTATTCTGTTCTGTCATACCACTCAGCAGATACCATAAAGGGCTGGTAAGGAATTGGGTGTCCAATATGGGTTAACTGCAAGTGAGAGAACTGAGACTGCAAACTTACTCAAATCAGATACTTCACTTTAAAAACATCTCAAAATGCCCACAAATTTCATTTTCTACTTGTTTTCAAGGAGTGGCAATGAGTTATTGCGTCCCCTTTTTTTTAATCGTTATGTCCTTGCTAGTTTTTGTTATTTTCTGTATATAAATAGTGTGGGAATTCAGGAGCAGACAAGTTTACAGACATCACCTTGTAGCACTGCCACTCACTAGCCTCTCATCAGTATTTGCTTCTTGCTGTAGGTGCAGATATGCTTTGATTTTGCCATTCTTGTGAGGACTTTGTGTCAGCAGGAGGCCCTCAGAGGGAACATTCTTCTCCCAGCCTCACTGGAGTTTGTCCTCTCTTCGTTGGGATGCTTGTCTCAGAACACAGCTGCAGTTATATGGAAAATTGTTCTCTCTGCACAGATATTCATGAATTAAATCTTGCATATGCAATAACAAATTTTAACTTCTAGACAGGGTATTTCATTCCCCAGGGTTTCATAACCTTGTAGCACAGGTGCAAGAATTGGTTCATTTCTCAGGGAAATTTAGTCACCTCAGGGAAGCATTACGTGTTACCTGTTAAATCCATCTATCCAGTTTCTTATTCTGAGCTGACTCTGGGCTTTGCAAATGCACAAGCATTTCCTTCCCGTGTAGTTTTACATTATCCATTGTAAATGAATTATGCCTTCAACCCTCTAATTCACTTACTCTATTTCCAAAGTTGCCTTATTGAATATTATGATCTTCTGTGCGTTCCTGTTTTAATTTGCATTTGATTAAGATCCCCAGACCTTGTAGACTGACCTTGATCATCCTTGGAAGCAGAAAAAAAATTGCAACCACAAAAGAACAGCAGTACACAAACACATGCATATATGTGTATTAAAATTTAAGCTTTTTTTTTTTTAAATCATTTGAAGAAGAAAACAGTCTCCATGTTTTAACATAAACACACTTATGTAGCTTGTATTATAATGTGCTCCCATTTGAGGTTGTGCTCCTGCCAGAATCTTTGCCTCTCAATTAAATTGCAGAGGCTTGAATTCTTCAGCCCATCTCATCTTTGACTGCTGTAAACACTTTGCTCTTCTCTGTGCTTCTGTATTTTTGAGTCTGTGGTTTAGAATTTCCCTCCAGTTCTAGCCCTCGTGAAGTCAAGCACAACTTTTCCAAAAGGGAAAATGTGGTCACAATTTTACTGGTGATGGCAAAGTAACAGTGCTGCAACTCTTACTAGTGATGTGAATATTCCCAGAGTCACCACAGAATATGGCAGGAACTGAGCAGTTTGTTTGGACTGCAATCAACCTTTTCCCTCCATTTTTCCAAATGTAAGTGCTCTGTCCATGGTATTGTAATACTTGTGGCGAGTAAATGTAACTGTCCACAAACTGAAACAAATAAATAAATTTATTCCTCGAGGACTGTAGGATTGCCAACTAAGATTTTACTGAGCACTTTACAGACAAAATAACATCACCTGCTAATGAAGTAAGTACACCTGTGTGGCATTCATCCAGGGATTTCTCACTCCATGAGTTGCCTGTGATCAGATTGTGATTTAAGAACCCATGTTTTTTATGGATTGCTGCCTATCCAAAATTGCCAGGCAAGTGTGTTTGAGCAAATTTCAGAGTTCTGCTTGTAAAAGAATTCTATGATTTCTTATTCACATAGCAGGGCTGAATTCCCTTATCCCTTCAACAGGAATTCAGTCAACCGTTGCCTATGCCTCATTTCTTTATTCTTCCTGCACAGCTTTTCTAAACTGCAGGTGAGCTTTCTTCTCCTGATAAAATAATTTCAGTTTTAAAATGAAGCCAAACTAGCCCATTAATCTTGTTTTTTGCTTTTTGTTTATATACAGCCTGGCTTGTAAAAACACTTGCAGAACACATACAGTAACAAATGCTGGATCAAAATGTGGGTCAGAACACATGCAAGCAGTCCTGGATGCCTTTTCTTCTGGATTCAAAGATCTGCAAAGACTGTGGTGGATTTGGGCCTGCCAAGGCACAAAAAGGAAAAAAAGAAAGAAGTATCAACAAAATTTGTTCTCCCTGCAGAGGATGGATATCTGTGTATATAATTCTTGGAGAAAACCCAGCTCCACACAAAAGCTCAAGTTATTTCTTTCTTTCTTTCATGTTCTTTTTCTAACAACTAAAAAATAACTAAACTGTGCCATCCATCCCAGGCAATGGATAAGCAACAGCTTTGCCTGAGATGAACCTCTTTGACTTGATGACTGAACACAGATTTTGAGATCCTGCAATGGCAGGAGCACATCAATTCTTTGCTTGCTCATGGCCGTTCATTTAGGCCTTATCAGAAATTTATTTCAGGAGGATGAAAGACTTGCTATTTTTTTCTGTCTCTTGCAGACGTGTGACTGAGACAGGTTATAGATGGATTATGGAAGGATTATGGAAAAGATGAGTTGTTTGGCTCCATTTTGACACCTTGCTGTGCTTTTTATTAAAACATATTTCTAATAAAATGCAAAGAGGCATTTACATCAGCTGAGAGTTTGACCCAGGGACCTTGTAGCTTTTTGTGGAGACACTGGCCTCATATAAATAGCTGTTTGTTCGTGCTCTTGCTCTATTCATTATGGTCAAAGTCTGAGCTCATGTCTGTTTCTTAACGCACAAAAAGTCTATAAATTCAGCGATGCCTGAGTCATCCGTGAGTTTCATTAAGTCAGATGTTACATTATGATAAGCCTGGACAATATGAGTGTTAGCTTTTTAAGATCCTATCTCAGGAAAAAAGGACTCTCTAGCTATTTTGAGCTTTGCAATTAACCACAAATGTAAATCCTCACTGTTAAAGAAAATACAATATATCCCATTACCAAAAAGCAGCAAATGGGATTTAGCTTGTGTTAGAGAAGACATGCTGTCGTTTTTGTTTTTCATTACCAGCATAATTGTAGCAGATTTATTTAACCAATCATTCATCAGCTAGTTTACAAAAGCTCCTGGGGCTGCTGCAGTTGTTGGACAGTTGACAGAATTATTTAGCTGATAAATACAAAAGATAATTTGATTCAAGTATGATTTCTGTGGGGCTGAGAAAAACACAGCGGTTGTTTTGTCTCCCTTTGGATTCAAAGAGGATGCAGAATTAGATCTTGGAATACGAGTTGGTTTCACAGTTGGCCTCTGGAAATATCCTGCTCTTTTAAAAATAATTTTAGTCATTAGCTCTGTTTGTAATTAAATAAATATAGCTACATTTTGCACTAATTATGCCCTCAGTCCAATAAAGCACTTAACAGGTGTATGACTTTAGAACGTGAATAATCCTGCTGGCTCGATTGTGCACAGCAGCTTGGTTCATCAAAACACAATAAATGCTTTAGTCTCACTAGAAGCAGTAAGTTTTAGGTGTGTGCTTGAAATTAAGCATGTGTTCAACTGCTTTGCCTGGCTGGTGATGAAAAATAGCCTGTTAAATTAGCTGCATATTGGAAAGCTTTACTGGATCCAGGGCTGTTGGAGTAAGGCTTGGGGAGCCACTTATTTATAATTCACTCCGTGGTACAAACGACCTGATATAAATGCTGCAATTTACTGTTGGGGCTAATTGTTGTGGCACTTGGGGTGCTCAGTAAGATTTATGCTTGTGGACCTGGTGACTTAGAAAAAGGCAAGAAGATTGGTCAGAAATCTGGAAAATGAAGCTGAGGAGATGCTGGAGCCCTTGCCATTGGAGGTGTCCAAGAGCAGGACAGTGTCCCCATGGGTGACAACCAAAATCAGCCCTGCTCTGGGGGGACCTGAGACTTTGGCTTTTGATTCCTGAACCCAGAAAAAAATCTTTACTGATGAATATCTGAACAGTTCCCATGTCAGTGGTTTTATCATTAAATAAAGTGAGCAAATATTTCTCATCTCTTTTCTCCCTTTTTACAAAGGAAATCTTACTGGAAATAAATGAAATGTGACACGAGCAGTGTGTAGACTGATTTTCTTAGCCAGGCAAATGTTTAATATTTATTTTATTTGTCTTGTTGGAATCTTACCTCCCAATTGCAGAGGTAATCTGTTTTATGCAGATTAAATTGAAAATTTATACTGACGTGATTTCCTGACAAGAGTCAAACAACTCAAGGGCCACAATAATACTGCAAAGTACTACTATTTTTTTTTCTTCTCAAAAAGCTAGATTTCATAAATGGGTTGGAATGTGCTGAATAGAAGAAAATGGTGCAAAATAATTTCCTTTTCCAAAGATGCTCTTTTGGAAGTTGCTGTGAAGGGGATATGACAGACATAATCTACTCTAGTGAAGGGTGTAATGAAAAATCCTTCTCTTAAAAATCTCAGACTCTTACCTGGACTTTGAATTCTCAAGTCCCCTTTGTGTTATGCAAGTTAAACCTCTTTATTTAGCAAGGAGAGAACAAGTGTCACATTTCCATGTAGAAATCAGCCATGGAAATCTACCAAGGCTATGGTAGAGGTGGAGCCAGAAGATCTGTTGTCATTCACCCTATGAATCTTTTTCCTGCTGCTGCATTAACAAAGAAAAGAAAACCATTCCAGGTTTTCCATGCCTCCCTCCCTGCTCAGAGCAGAGATTTAATTATCTATTATATCTTCCTTTGGCCTCTACATGTTTTCCTCTGCGAGATCTGCTGTTTGTCCAACTCCAACCCAAATTTATATTCCAGAATTTCACCATTTGGGAGCAAGAATTATTATTTTGTTTCTTTTTTTTGGTTTAGTTTTGGGTTTTTTTTCTTCCCCCTTCTTTCCTCTCTGATGAGATGGAAGAGCCCGTGATCTGCAGTCTAAGATACCAATATTTTTCAGGCTGGCTTACATCAGTACATCATTATTATTATCATTATTATGCTCCCCTTCTCCCCCTCCCTTTATTTATTTAAATAAATTAATTTATTTATTTTATTGCTGGTGTTAAATGGTTTTGTCAAAAGCAACTCTTTACAGACCATTAATGCCAGAGCAGATGATTATTTTCCACCAGCCCTCATGAATAATTCAAGCTGCCAGCTCACAGCCTCATCCTCAGCTCGGAGGGCTCTTCTGAGGAATCAGGGTTATTAAAGGTAACAGTCGTGATGAGTCTCATCTCTGAGCAGGATGTACTCATTATTACTCAGAAGCAACTCTGTCTTGAAGCAAATCAGACAGTGCTGAGGCTTCTTCCACCTCCTGCTTTCCTCTCCCCCCTTCTGCTGCTTCTGATGATGTTACAGCTTCTGAGTTTCTCTTGTAAAGTTGAGAAATGTGATGAATGCTTTGGGACAAGTGGAAGGGAAATGGAGAGACGAGTGCTCAAAAAGCAAGCTGCTTTTTTTTTTTTTCCCTGTTCCTCTTTCTAAACTCATTTATTTCACCAGTTCTCATGCTCCTTGCATGCTGGCTCTCTGCAAGCACTTGAATGAACATGTTTACTGGCAGAAATATTCTGGGATTCGGGGAATGATAAGACTGGAATATTAAAGCAATAAAAGCTGTATACATATTCATATACCAGGAACTTGATTATTAATTCTGATAATCTGTTCTCAGCTGTGTTTACAATGGTGGTGAAATCTCATAAGTAAATTGTGAGGTTAGTTCTGAAGCTGGCAATTGGTCTTACTCATGCCAATCACAGAAGAGAACTGGGAAAATACTTGGAAACCAGCCTATTCTCTTGGATTCATGAGTATTCAAAACAACCATGAAACATCTAGGCTCTCCAAAATGATATTAACATCATAGTACGGTAATAATATCATAGTTTTTTGTTTTCTTTGCCTTGAAAGGTGATTTCATATTAGATATTCTGATGTTTTGTGAATATATTTGTATAAAAATACAGTAACAGCCCCTAGACTTATGCACAGCTGAGCTGCAGGTGGCTTATAGTCCAGCCAACTGCTTGCAATTTTAGCAGGCGAGTGGAGTTTAGTCCCCCTCAAGTCCTAAGGGAAGCTGTTGCTCTGAGCTCTTTGGATAATAAACGGTGCATTTCTATTATAATGTGCATGGCATAAGTACCAATTGCTTGATATGGTTCTATAGGTTACTGGAATGGACTGAAAAGATGGAAATTTTTTTGTATACACTTGTGATGCTTGTGCACTGCTTTTGATTTTTCTTTTTAAATGAATGTGTATTGTTTAAAAAAAACCCCAAAAACCTCCATTGCTCCTGCATTTGCTGGAAAGCCTTTCAAACACTGGGAAATATCAAAGGCAGTATTATACAAGGAACCAACTAAAGGAAGAAATCTTCAATAGCTGACCATAAATTTTCCAGTTAAACCCATATTTTTCTCAACTTCCCAACCCACTTAAAATGAATACATTGGGGACTGGTAGAATGCCTGCCACTGATCACATCTCCTTCATCAATGCTGTTCTGGGGATGAGGAAGGACTGGTGTCCTTTCACACCCTTTTGAGAAAACTAAATGTCTCCTTTCCTTCAATCTATTCCGTTTATTGAAGAGGAGGTTAAGAGGTGATTTGATCCACTAACAGATAGCAGACAGCTCCATTAATCTAGAGGTGGGAAGTAAAGCATGCAAGGAGATGCAGTGGTAGGAAGGTAAAGCTGCCTGAAGTCGAGCTCTGCTGGTTTTGACACTGAAGGTAACAAACAAAGCTCACCCAGGTCTGCTTGTGGATTTTCCCTCCTCCGTGTAAAATACTCTGACTTGAGCAGCAGCTGTGACTTTGGTAGAGAAATGACTGGGTGGAGTTTGCTGACTTCTGTTCTGCAAGAGAATAAGAGAACAGAGGGCCAGAGAGGGACTTTTCACAAGGGCATGTGCAGGTAGGACAAGGGGGAGTGCCCTTAAGCTGAAGTAGGGTAATTTAGATCAAAAATTAGCAACAAATTCTGTACTGTGAGGGTGGTGGGACACTGGAACAGGTTGTCCAGAGAGATTGTGGGCTCCTTATCAATGGAGGTGTTCAAGGCCAGGGTGGATGGGGCTCTGAGTGACCTGGTGTAGTGGAATGTGTCTCTGCCCATGGCAGGGGATAGAAATGAAATGATTTTTTCCAACCAAACCATTCTGTGACTCTGTGATTCTATGAACGCTTTTCCTTCTGACCTAAGAATCTATGAAGGGTGAGAGAAACCCCCACACCCACCCATCTCCCAAGTTTTCACTACTTAAACATGAGGGAAAAGACATATTGTGTGTCCAAAGAACAACAACCAGAATATACCACTATAACTTAAAACTAACTCAAATGATAAACATTGACCTAAAATATCTTTCTTTGTTTGTCCTAATGATTCAGACCTCTAAGAAAGTAGGCAGCATTTTTGTTATGGCCTTGTTCTAGAATTTTCAGGCCGTGATGCTGTTTCATTTGTCTTAGGAGGGGGCATTGGGGAACCACATTGATGAAAGCAGAACTCCTTGCACAGAATGCAATAGTCAGTATTTCTTTCCTTGTGACCAGGGCCAACACTGCCTGTTGCTAATTTTCCTGGTGGTTCTGCTGCAGCAGAAATTGTGGCTGATAACTGCTTATGTAAAGACCTTCTTTAATTGTTTTTCCCCCTTCCAAGATAAACTGAGGCCCAGGTAGGAGGAGGCCACAAAGGCTCAACTCTTGCTTCTTTTGCTAAGCATATCAGTGAGTAGGTGCCATTCAAGCCTGTATTCCTAATTACTGGGGCTTTAGAAACAAGGCTTATAGAACTAATTTTGAGTAGCCAGAACTTGGAAGACAGGTTTTATTGATATGGATCTGCCCAACAAGCAGGTTGGGAACACAAATGGGAAATACTTCATTTCTCCCTGTAATCCCCCGAGGCTCCTGTTTCCTGAAAAAAAACCCCACCTTCAGATTCTTGGTTTGATAGGTGTGACACAGCTGACTGCTCTTTCCCCTTCAAAGCATGTAGGACAGGGCACTTATTTCAGTGGTGTTACTCTGCACTGTGTCACGTTTTTAATGAAATTGGTTGGTAGGAGGTGACTGAGGCATCACCCTCCCCAGGCAGCCCCAGATAATCCTCTTTGGTTTTGATGTCTGTTTTCCTTGAGTACGAAACAAGTTGCTATGCTCCTCAGAATGGATTCTCTGCATATTCTGATTCATTTCAAGGTCACCTGGAGGACATTTGCAGCAGCATTTGATGGAGATTATGCTCTAAAGGCAGGACTGAAGAGCAGTTGATAAGGGTTTAAAAACATTAAATTTGTTCACTTGCTGAAAGCATAAAATCACAAGGTTAAACATGATTGTGCTCTGTTAACTTGGGACAATGCTTCTGCACAAATGTGAAGTGATGTGAATATTAATAAACCTTTACTTTAGGAGTATTTTTGTCCTCAAAGTGCCTTTTTGTGATAACAAATGAAAGTATTTGTAAACTCTAGTAGCTGGGAATGATGGGCAGATTACAAAGCAGCAGTTTGCTTAAGAAAAAAACCCAAAACCCGATACAGCTTGGATTTTATATTTTCAAGATTAAGTGCCTTAGAGGGCTTTCATGCCTCAGACTTTTGGCCACACAGTGAGATTCAATCCTTCTCAAAGATCTGTAACATCTCTAATTAGAACTTCAGG
This sequence comes from Promerops cafer, assembly GCA_013398275.1. Taxonomy (NCBI): domain Eukaryota; kingdom Metazoa; phylum Chordata; class Aves; order Passeriformes; family Nectariniidae; genus Promerops; species Promerops cafer. Next base: position 137,143 of record VZSE01001429.1, on the reverse strand, counting down.
AGTGCAGGTACTAATGAACAATAAAATGGCACATGCAGAAAGACTGGGATTTTAGGGTTTGGGCTTTCTTGTAAGAGTTTTAATCTTTGAAATATTTCATATTCAAAAGAATAGCTGTAATTCTTTAAATTTTTTTAGCTGATTTAATACTTGCATTCCCACTGTGAGTTGCACAGGAGTTGTATCCACCTCCTAGGAGACACCTTCATCCATACTTATTCCATGCTGTACTCTTGAACGTGTACTGATTTGTTTTAACCTGTTACAGGCAAAAAAGATGAATAGAAACAGTTCAAATAGAGGCTGAGATTTAAACTAGAAATGTCCTCATGAGCTGGGATTTTCGGGTCTGTTTTCTCCTTCTGAAAAACCCATCAGTGCTGTTGATGAGGATCATGTGAAGTTGGTGTGAAAAATCTGTGAAAAGCCTCAGTTTGTCCCAACCAAGTCCTGAACCTTGGTGTAAACCTGGAGAGATTTATGGTTTCAAGATGAAATCAGGTAATGCTGAAATTCTCTTGGGGTTTCAATACCAGGTGAAATATGTTGTTTATTCTTAGGTTTTCCTTTGAACTTGGTGTTTGAACTCCTAAAAAGAGATTATTTTGGGGGGTGCAAATTACTGCCAGATGGCAAAGGATAAGTGTCTGACAACTCTTCCATCCTGTAAACATTTAGTCTAGGTGAGTTTCTGGAATTGGAGGGTGGAAAAGACTGCAGGGAGGGCTGGAACTTTGCATGACATGCCTGTCATTGTTTTTTTGAGATGGCTGAACTGGCTCAGGCTACCAAAGGGTTGATGAAAACTAAGAACATTCAGAAAATAAATAATGTTTGATTTATTTCATAGCAAAGTGCCAAGAGTTGCAACTCGCACTGCTTTGCTCTGTGAAATGTTATGTGGTAACAAGTTCCACACCAAAAATAAAGATTTGTGTAGAAATGTGCTCTTTTAAAATATTTTAAATCTGCGGCTTGGTAATGTTAAGGTTCTTTAGCCACACATTTTCCTAGAAAACTTCACAATTAGTGAAAATACAAGGACAGAACGGACTCAAGATGTTCTCTGTGGACATGGAACAGAACTTAATCCAGCTGTTTGAGTTGTGTAAGGATGGGGCTGTGCTTAATTTTGTTAGTGTTAAATGCTTGTGAGTCTGCTGTCTTTAACTCCTCACACTGGAACTGGCTTTATGGACCAGATTAGACCTTCAGATTTCTTTTCTTCAAAGTTACGAGGCATGACAATGAGGAAGAAAAGGAAAAATCAATGGCTTCTTCTTTTTCTGTACCACAATCTTCCTCTCTGCCTAGTTTTCCAGCAAATTATTGCCCTTTATTGTGTCTACACAATTATAGAAATCCTGTGAAGGTCCTAGGTGAAATTATTTTGGTGTAATTGATGTTTGGAACTTTTTTGTGGAGTTCAGTTCCTTTTATGTCAAACCAGGCAGTACCTATTAAGCTCCAAAGCTTATTCCAGCTGGACTTCTTCACTAGGTTGTCTGACTTGCTGGAACAGAAGATGCTTTAGGTAAGTGCATGAGTCCAGAAGTAAAAATCATTGCAACATCCTGAAAAAAAGGTGGAAGAAGGTCTCAAACTTTGTGCTTCTGACCTGACTGAAAAGGTATCTCATGGAAACCTGGACTGGGTTATTGGTTGGATTCAGTTCAGCAGACATGCACAGCTCTTCTTCATCTGCCATCTGAACTCTGTTTTCAAGGACTCTGATTAATCTCCCTGCTAGATTGCTGCCTGAAGGAAAAGCCTTGGATGAAAATCCCTAGAGTCTGAGCAGCAATGAAAAATATATATCAGTCCAGATATTTCTTCCACAATAACTCTGTATTTATTTTCTGTACATAAAGGCAATTCTAGACAGCCACACACACACACACACACACACATTCATTTCCCATTTACAATTTCAAGATGAACTCCAACACCATGGGAACGTTATCTTTTATTTTAATGTATGTAACACTGATGTACAAGACGTGACCAATGTGTTTCCATCCACATCATGGTGCAGTTTAAACAATAAAAAATTTGGGCCACCTGCCATGAAAAACTTCAGCTTGTGGCTTGACTGCTGGGGAGAAATTTCACAGGTCCCATGGCAAGCAAAGCATGGAAATATACTGTGGGACTGCAGCAGCTTATGGGAGGGAGAATGTGCCTTGCAAAGTCGGAGCTGCAGAGAGTATTTCATGTGGTGTGCAGGGTCTGAGCCATTAATCAAACACTGACAGCTGGGGGAAGCAGAGTGTCAAATGGAGGAGGGCTTGCAGAGAGCCCCATCCAAATGGCATCTGGGGGAAAAGAAGAGGGGGGAAAAAACAGTGAAAGGAATGTTTATGGTACTGGAACGATTTTACTTACATTTATTCTACAGGTTTGGAAATTTATATTGATCTGAGTGGGAGCTGGTGCTGGGGAGAGTTAAATCAGCGTTCCCTGTTGCCCTGTCGGGTTTGATTTATGCTGGGCATTTGACAACCACTCAGTTCAGAAACCTTTCAGAGCCTTCTTTTGTACTTCCTAAGCAAAGCAAATGAGCTTCTTGAAAAAAATTTAAAAAAAAGAAAAAAACCCACCTCAAAACAACAACACAAACCCCCTTATCCTGAACTAAATTTAGAGATTTCTGCACATCTGGTGATGCTAATGTCTCTGTGATGTGTGTCCAGATGTCTGCTTAGAGAAGGTGGAACTGTATTCAGCTTGTTTGTGTAGAGTATTTGCTGACTTCAATTTTGGCAATCTGTGTAATAGCTGCTTTTGTCAAATAACATGGCTTTGTCTCCAGTTTCCCTTCCTTTTTAATATTTTCTCTTTCATGGAATTCAAATATCGCACAAGGCAAGAAAGGTTATTTTATTGCATTTATTATATATGACAATTAAAAAGATAATCTGGTTTATTGCCTTTAGGAATTTGTGTATATGTTGGAAAATGCAGAGCTGACCCTTTTGAAATCCATGTTTTTTCTGCTCCATTTATTTTGGGAGGAGTCCATCCTTGGTTTTCCCAGTGATGAGAGGTACATGTAGTCACTGATGTGAAAAAGGAGGTTTTAAGTCTTGTGGTGCTACTGGAATTTAACAGAAAGCCATTAGCATCACTAGGGTTATGTTTAATTTTCAGCAATGCCACAGAGGCCGGCTGATCATCAGTACAGTAATATTTACATAGCTCTGCTGGAGATCCACAGCTAAGAAATGGCCTGAGGTTTTTGGTGGTTTTTTTCTGTTTTTTTTTTCTCCTTTCTTCTGATTTACTACTGATTGCCTTCTATCATGAAAAATATTGCTTACCTCTTGCCCATCTAAGATATATTCTGCATATCTAGAGACATATATCATTAGTATTGGGTTTGTTTATCAGAACTGCTTTTAGCATGTTCCCAAATATGCAGGCACATGCAAAACTCACTTTTATAGAGAACATTTATTAGGGAAATGAAACTGTTGTCTGTGTTTGGGGATGGGATCTTCAGGGAAGATCTGTTGGACAGTACCATGAAGTTCCCTCTCTGAAGCTGAGTTCATGGATGTTACATTTAGCAGTTGCATTTTACAACCTCTTTTGAAATGCCAGGACAGAATGGTCTCTCCAACCTGACACGGCTGATGGGCAGCCTCAAACTCCCATCTGCAGAAAGCCTGTAGGGACCAGGGGCTGGAGCTGGAAACAGAGCCAGGATATTCACCTCTGCCATTCAAGGTGGTGCATAAAAGTGTGTGTTGAAAATCCACCAATTTGGTGGTACAACAGCTTCAGTGACATGAGGACAGTGGAAGGACTTGCCATGGACATTCAGCCTTTTTAAAAACCTTTGGAGGCTTTTGTGGGCTTGGTTTGTATTCTCAGTTCCACATGGGCAGCGTGGAAGCCTGTTGCCATGAGTCACAGTCATTACCCTGAGGGCAGAGTTGGAAAATTGCAGTGCAATCTGCAGCCCTGCTGCAGATACAGAGACTGCAACCAGGCTGCTGCTCCTCTGGAGAAACTGGCTGGAAGATGGAAAAACAAGTCCATTAGACCTCAACCATTTCTGTTCCCTAAGGAAACCAGCTCCTCTTGGTAAGACAACGACAGAGTTATATATAGGATGTATAGCAAACTCTTTAAGAGATTAGGCAAGCTAAAATCTGTCACAGACTATCTTTAAAACAGAGACAAAAGAGGAACAAATAGAAATAAAAGAGGCTGAACTTCCAGTTACCTCTTGTGTGAAAAACAACTTAGCCAAGTCAACAGTGAACTCTGTCTGCTCTCCCCCTGCTGAAAAATTCAGGCTGGTGTCAGGGCTGTGTCTGGAGTGCAGTGCTTGTGCAGCGGGTTGTGTTGGCAGGTAACACAATCCCTCAGCTACAACGGGCTCTTCCTTCCAAGGCATTGTAATTTTTACAGCTCAAGTGCTCCGAGGGTGCCAAAATAATCAGGGCTTTGCATTTCATGTTCTTGCCATGTATGGCCTGGGATCTGATTGCTAATCCCTCAAGGTGGCAGTAGCTTAATTAAAGCTATGTATCGGCGAGGAGATAATTGTACTGTCCTTTGAGTGGCTGCTCCTAATTTACGCTGTGTACAGCCTGATACAGTCATCTATAATGTATCAAAGGTCCACGCTAGATTTTAATGTAAAGCTGTGTAAGATAAATGAACAGTACATGTGGCAGGTGCTCAGTACATGCATTTAGATTAAGCCCTGCTCATTGAGGTGGTGATTAGATGAGTTATGTCAGGGAATTGTAACTGCTTCAGTGGATGAGGAAAAGGTTATTTTGAAGAGCTCATTTTAACGGTGTAGCTGGCACATAATTCAGATATCAGACAATAAATGAGAGCAGGAAGGGTGCAGAGAGCAGATGCTGAGCCCCGTGGAAAATGCACACACAAATGCAATAGAACCTCTAGGACAGCTAAAAAGCTGTCCAAGTAATGCTCTCTCTGATTAGCTTTAAATACCTGGTAAAGATATTTAACTACATCAAAAGTGAGCTGAGAGTGTAATTTGTTCAGAAAAGGGGGCTCAGTCATAGCTCATTTGCTCTCCCTGTGTCTCTGTAGAGGCAGGAGCATGGGGGTCAAATCCATCAGAGCAAAGGTGGGAGCACAAGGCTTGTCTTCCTCAAACAGTTTTATTAGCAAGAGAATCATTGTGTTTATCAAACTGGCAGAGCTTCTGAAAGAGAGAGCTGGGACTTGCTTTTTCAGCACTGCAGCAAGATCATACAGAAAATATGCACTGATGGGTTTATTAACTCTCCAATAATATATGAGAGCTTTTTGTCTGTGCTGTTTCTCCAGCTGGGCTGGGACAAGCACTGGATCAGAGGATTTGGTGAGCACTAATAGGCCATGCCCTACTCTGTAGACCATGGGGCTGGGTGAATGAAGGGGATGAGGCAGCTCTAAAGAGTAGAGAACTTGAGGGCAGAGGAGAGGGCTCCTAGCAAGGATTCCTAAAAGGAAAATAGGATGAAAGTGGAATGAGAGCTGTGCATGTGTAATGAGCAACTGTTTATAGATCTGTTCAGCATGTATTTTTGTTTTATATACTCAAAGAAAACCAGTACAGCCTGGCAATCCCAGGCTCTGGCGCTCGCTGCCCTCTGTGCCTGTGAGCACACTCAGCATGTCAGGAACGTGCTGCTAGGTGTTCACAGGAGCCTCTCTTACCAGAACCTGTTCTTGAAGGGTTTTTTTCTCCAGCAAGTGCAATAACACACTGTGAGGTTCTGCAGCCACTCTTGCTGCATTAGCCATTTTCACCTTAATCTTTTCTCCTAAAGGTCAGTTGAGATCACAGCCAAGCACAGCACAAGAACAGGCAAAGTGGGAAAAGGATGAGATGTAATTCTGCAGGGCAACTCTCAGCAGGTAAAACTGGAGCCAGGTAGTGCTGTGAGGATCCAAGCTTTAAATCAAATGTACATGAGAGGGAATATGCTAACAGCTGCTTCTGCTCAGGGATGAAAACTCCACAGAAAACACCCTCTAAGAAGTTAATATTACTGGGTGTATCTGTGTGTGATGAGAACCATGAAACACTGGAGGGTCCCAGCAGGTTCCTACCTTCACATCAGCAATACCTACTCTATCTCACACTGTGCACTCTATTAAACCTCACAAGCAAGACAAATACCCTGTGACAAGTGGCCAGTCTTCCATGTCTTGCTCCAGCCTCACAAAACAGAAGGCTCCCCTCAGCCAAGGCTCCTGGAGGGAGCGTTGGAGCAGTTGTGTTCTCTTCCTGTCACACGAAGGCTTAGCAAACCGTGCCATAAAAGACATAACATTCAATTGACCTTTTGCTTATCTATAAACGTAAAATGAGCTGCAGAGACCCCGATTCACCGAGGAGCCATTTCTGAGGAATTTATTTCCTTTTGCCAGCCATAAAAATAAATTGCTCCGCGCAAAGAATAGGCTCAGAAAATAGCACTGCTCACCCATAATAAGATTATTATGAAGGAGATGTTTTTCCCTGGGCAATCACAGCCAGCCAATGTGTTATCAAATTTTTATCTTGTCAAATTGCTAGGCACTGATTAGTGTTCTAGGGAGATTTTGTGTGTTAAGCTGGCCTTCTGTAACCTACTAGGGCCTGAGTGCCTAAAAGTGGCTGGATTCGGGGATTGACTTCTATTCTTTGAAGAATGGATTATTCTTTTTTGCCTCTGTCCTACTTTTAAGCCAGATTTGCAGAGCAAATCTTTACACAAAGCATTCAAAGAATAAAAAAAGCAATTCTTACATGTCATATCAGTCTATTTGGACAAAGCCAGGCAAAACTCTTCTGAAAGGCAATGGGAGGATCAGGCAATAAGTCAGGATTTATCCAGCCCATTTCTCTTTATGGAGCCCAGGACAATGAGCCTGGCTATCAATCTTGCTAGGACTGTAACTGGAGAATTTGGCTCACTCACTACCAACCTTTCATTCTTCTTTTTCAATGAAATTCATAGTGGAAAACACTCCTCCTAATGACAAATACTTCTCCTAAAAGGATAAACCCCAGCTCATTGGCCCTCTGTGATTAGAAGTCAGGTATTATCAGATTAGGTTTTTTTGTGTTCATTTGTGTCCTGATGTGTCAAGTTCTGATGTTGATGCTGGGCAGGGGGCTGGTGAACCCTAGGCTCAGAGAATGGTTCTCTTTCTGGTGCTGTTATGTCCTGCTCTCTTTCCCTTTGCACTCTGAGCACTTCAGCCAGATCAGATTCAGTCTCAGGCTTTCTACAGGTCAGGTTTTCCACTCAGACACACCTTGTTACACGAACACCACGTCCAGCATCTCATTGTGAAGGACAACTCATCCCATCTTGGTGGCTGTTCCTCTGAGGAGCAAAGGGAAATGCAAGAACTGGGGAGGTGAGGTGATGTGTTTGCCTTGGGAGCCAACGTGCTCTGGTGCAGCTCTGTGTGGGGTCTCTTCTTCCCTCCTATCGTGACAGAGAAGCACTAAATGAAATATATTTACTTTAGATCTAATCAGGCCATCACTTTATGCTTTCTGAGTATTTATTGTTTGCAAATGTATTGGGAGTTTAAATCACTGTGTAATGGTGATTAATCTATTATATTGTGAAAGTTCAACATAGCCTTCTCTGTTTTCACATGTTACTAATTAGGAAACAGTGGATTAGTAAAATCTGCATGAAATGTATATTTAAAACCGTGATTTTAAATTGTTCCACTTGGTTTCTCAGTTCCTACATATCTATTTCAGGATAAATTGTGCAAACCTCATTTCTTGTTCAATGGCCCCTGAAACTACAGACTACCCATGGTGCCGTGTCTCATGATAGCACTATATTTATATATATGTATATATATGTATTTAGGTGTGTATAAATACATGTAAAATTCAGATCTCTTTCTAAAGGGACTGAGTTTTCTCATTCTCTCCAAGATGAGCATCTTGGAAAGCCCCATGTTGGGGCCAGGAGGGACCTGGGTGCTCTGAAATGAGCCATTGACAAACATTTGGGGAGCTGGCTGTGATTTTAACAACCAGTTTGACTACACTGCCTCCAACAGATCTGGGTGAGTGGCCTGTATTTGGCAGGAAGGCTTTATAGTGGCATGGTTTAACCTGGTAAGATGCTGAAGTAATTTTCCCATTAGGAATCTGGCTTTGCTTTGCATGAGTACAGCATGTCTGCAGTTGGGGTTTCTGATGGGAGTGCTCTAAATATAGACCAAAGCTCATGCAGATCGATGTCTCTTCAGTTAACCACTTATTTTTATCAGAGTGGTGCTGAAAGAGCAGGTCCTGTTGCTTTTAAATCACTCCAGAGTTCACGCTGAAGAACTAAAATCAGTCTGGAAACAAAAGATGACTGAAAGACCTCTGTTTGTCACCTCAGTCTGGGTGTTGAAGAGGGAGCTGTGATCAGCTGGTACTTTCCTTAACATTTGTGTCACTCTCTTGCCCATGCATAATCAGCTCCAAAGGTATCAAAACCAGCTGAAAGTCCTTTGCACAGGGATTCTTTTGCTCCCCTCTGGGTGGATGGGCCTGAGTGACACAGAGCTGTGCAAATGGACTGTGATAGAACAAGGATCTGGTCTGGGGTGACCACAAATCCAGCTCCTTTCCTGCCTTTGCATCTCTCCCCCCTCCCCTCCCGTGGTAAATAGCCTCTAAAACAAACACACATTTTTAAGCATTATGTCACTTCTGGGCAGCAGCCAGGGGATAAGATTAGCACCATTGTCATCAGAAAGAGCAAGGGCTGTCTCTTTGATGAATGATATTGAATCCTCGGGATTTGTTTGGTTTTTTTGTTTAATATGCCCATGTATTTTTGGATATGAATGTCCCCAGATAGCCTCAGGATGGGGGGGGCAAGGAGAGGGGTGAAGAGAGAGTGATAAGAGAGCTTTGCTGTCAGCCCATTTTCTCCTCTCTTCATCTTTGTGGGGGAAAAAGCCCCAAGGTATGAAACACAGGCCCCTTGCCCAGCTGGGTCACTCTTGTACCCTCTGTGCCACAAGAAAGACCAAAACATATCGAGCTGTTAACATCACTGGGCTCATCACTCTTTTCTCTCCCCTCGTGAATTTTTCATCCTTATTTAGCTGCCTGGCTCTTTGGAATACCAAAGGTAATGTCAGTCCTGACAAACTGGGAATCATGACATTTTGAGCTGGGCAGCTGCTGGTGAGTGGCCATATGAGCCCAAGGTGCCTGAAACCCCAAATCTTTCCTTTCTCCTTTGTCTGGTTTTCCTCTGTCCTCTTCTTTCCAGCCTCTGCTACAACCCCTGGGATAGAAGCTGTCAATTTTGTGCTCTGTGTTTTCACAGCACCTACTGGCATTTCTCACAACTAGGAGATCTCAGATTTGGAGGAAGAAAGTAATGATATTCACATATCCAAAGACTCCTCTTGCAAATGTCAAGATGCCCCTTCAAAAGGGAGTAGTGAAAACAAATTATATTTTTTTTGAGATATAAGTCAACTGTAGCTGAACTTGGTGGGGTTTTTTTGTTTTGTTTATTTTGTGGTTATTTTTTGTTTTTTTTTTCCTCCCCAGACTCTCACTTTCAAAAGAAATAATGTGTTTTAAATTGGGGAAACTCCCCCATTCTCCACCTCCCAAACGCAATCCAACAAAGAAATAATTGTTTCTTGGAAATTATTTTAGTTGCCAATTTCATTGCTCAATCCAACATAATGTGAAGCAAAGACAAATGCTGTCACCAGGAACAGCATGAGATTGCTTTGTGATCTTAACCCCCTGTACCCTTCAGATGGAGCATCTGTGGCTTCACCCAATGTGATTCATTAGAGAGATTATGTGTTAAAGCAGACATGCTTTCTATTACCTGAGAAGCAGGGAGCATCCTCATCACTGTGCCCTGGTGGCAGCCTGTGCTGATTCCACCATTTCTTTTTCCCCATCAATTGTGTCCACTTGGGCCTGGGGACAAGGATCCTTATTTCCACCTGCATTTATGTAATGCTCAGTGCAGTGGGGTGCTGTTCATGGTGCCAGAACAGCAGCACTGGAAAAATCCCAACAGAAATCCAAAATGCAATTTGAGATAGTAGCCTTTCCTCAGCATAATTTCTTCAGCATAACCCCTGCGTTCGCTGATACAGAAATTATCAATTCCCAGTGTTACTGGAGCTAGAGTGAAAATCAGCCTCGCTCTAATGAAACAATTTCCTTCTTTTCTCTCAGTGGGGAAGCTCATAAGCTGTTCTTCTATTAAAGGGGGCTGTGTTTTTTTGGAAATGGAAGAATATGGTCCCTTAAAGCATTGAGGATGAACACGCAGCACGTGGCAGCACTGGGATCACTGCAGTCTTCCCATTGTGTGACCATCCACCTGGGTCTTCATTCTCTCTTTCCAATTTATTTCCTTACATAATAATGACCCAGAGGAGGGTCATCACTTTGCAAACACCATTTGGCTGAATTTTGATGAGGGATTTGAATCGCTCTGACAAATGGGAGCCTTCTGCATGGCTGGTTCTAGAGGTGGGGGAATGAGAAACCTCTCACTGAGCCTGGCCTGTGCTTTGTCCTGAAGGTCTTTCTGTGTCCTGAAGGCCTTTATACCTGAGCAGACACATGCATGAAGGATTTAGTAATATTAAGGTTGGATGATGAAGGGGAGGACTACAGGGAATAGCAACATTCAGCAAAGGGAAGTTCAGATAATTCAAGCAATTACAAACAGATAATGGATTTATTTTTGTTCCTTCTCCCCTTTCCCTCTCCTTTTTTATCACCTTCTTTCCTGCCTTGTCCCCATCTCCTCATGCACCTGGGGTGCTTGGGCTGGTGGGGGTAGTTAGGGTATAGCTGCAAGGTGCTGTTAGTGCTTTTGAAAGGGCTGTGAAAAGCCAGGAGGTAATTCTACCTTCTGCTGGAGGTTGGTCAAGCCCCTGGTGAGCTTGTGGTGGGCTGGCAGTGATGTTTTGAATCTGGTACTGCCCGATAACTCCTGGAGTTATCACAGTGTCTAGCTCTGTCTGGCTCTGCACCCTGTTGGTGACCTCTCAGGCCACTTGGAATCCCTCAGTTCCAAAATGCAGCAGGGAAAATTCTTATCTAAAAGTTGAAGGGATTAAAAGTGCTGCTACAGCAGCAATTAGTACTACCTCGTGTCTTTTTATCAGCTGTGTCAGATGTGTCCTACCTTTGTTCTGGAAATGAAGACCACCTGGGAATCCTTATGCAAAATGACATTGCCAGTTTTTGACCTTCCAGCCCTGAACTTGTGTGCATTCTCACCAGGCTCTCAGCACACTGGACTCCTGTCAGTGTGCTGGGATGTGTTTTAAATTAGTGCCTGAGTGGGGAATGGGATTGAGTCGTGCACCACACGCCCAACTCGGCTGAACTTTCTTTTTATGCTTTTTATTAAAGTTGTATATCATCAGGAGAGTGTGAAAGTCACATTAGAGAAGGGAAATCATCTCCCCAGCACCCTGGCTTGTCAGGCTATTTTGCATAATAACTTACGGAAATGAGCTGGCCACTTCTGATACTTGAGGACAGGCTGGGAGAGCAAGAGCCTTTGGAGGGTTTTATCACAAAACAGCCTTATGTGGCACATGTGGTTTGTTTTAAGCATCTCTGTGTCTTGGGAAGAGAGCAGCAGGGGATGGGGTGGGATTGCTTTATTTGAAATCTTTTGAGTCAACTGTTTATGATGAGAACAATGGTCTTGGGAAAACTGCAGCCAGGAGACAGAGCAGCCGAGCACTTGAGCCACCAATGTGGAAATTTCTGTTGGGTTTCTTCACCTGCTTTACTCCCCTGATGTCTCCAATGAGCAAGTCCATGTGCCTGCTGCTGTGGAGGTGAGATTTACCTTGTGAAATAGCCTGAAGAAGGCTGAAATTCAAATCACCCCCCTTTGCTCCAGAACAGTCTCTCATTAAACATCCCTCTGTGTGCAAAATCCATCTGTCTAAATCATAGCTAATTATATAATTATTCAACTATTGCCAGGGCTTGCTTGGTAATTTGGTGTAGTTGTGGTGAGCAGAAAATGGATGCAGGATACTTCTATGGGGCAGGAGTCAGAGAAGTTCTGGGGATTTACTGCACCTGTGGCTTGGCCCAAGACTTCTCAAATTGCAATGCACAAGGTTCCCATTTGTAGCTTGAATTACACACCTGCCCTGGCACACGTTCAGGAAAAGACATTACTTTAGTCACCACCCATGTGTTTCTTGGCCTTAAATTGAAGAATGAAGCAGTGAAGGAGAGTAAAGCAATAAATGACTCTGGATAGCAAAGTGTTCCTTGCTCCTCAGTCCTGGAGCAACACCCCAAACCCTGGGCAAACCTTCTGGGTGTGCAATTATAAATATACAGTTTTAGTCTGTGTCAATAGGCTCATCAGAAATCTTTCAGAATTGTTTGGCTCTTCCCTGAGAGCACAGATTTAATACTGCCAAAAATGAAGTACAATGTAAATTTATTTTGCACATAATTAAATAACAAAGAGGGACAATTTCCCAACCAGACAAAATGCATTGGATTCTCCTTTAGTGTCCAAAGTCTCCATGCTCTTACCAGCTGTTGTGTTGGTTTTTTTTTTCATGACACAGCCTTACAAACTGCTATTTTACATTGGAGATCTTAAGGAAAGAAAACAATTAATTACACCTCAGAGCTAATTGGAATCAATACTTAATGTTTTTAGCTCTCAGTTAATTGCCAAATGATGTATCACTAGTTTGATGATGAAAAATAGATGGATATCTCAGGTTCTTCCTCTAGGGTGTCATTCTGTTGACCTAGTAGCTGGCTCCAATATTTTCCTTTCCTCCTGCCTGCCCCTCTCTTGCTTTAAGTCCCATGTCAAATGTTAATAATTATCAAATGTTTGATAATTTGATTATCAAAATACAGTGGTAAGTCATAAAAACTGCAAGGCATAAGATGGTATTTATTTATTGGAAGATATAAGGGGTTTTAAAGGGGACCTTTGGAAAAGGTTTCATGTTATTGTTCTCTTCTGATTCAGCTGATCAAGTCCATGGAGGAAAGGGAAATATATCCTTACTTGGTTCTCACAGAATCACCCAGGAGTGCCTGCAGTAACTGAGTGCCTTAAATTGCAGCTGGGGGCTCTCCTGAGGGTTTCAGAGGTGCACAGGGAGGTCAGACCCTGAGCACTTGTTGATTCCTGCCGATTTCCTCAAATAACAATTCTCCCCCAACTCTCTAAAACTCCTAATGTGCTAAATGAGTTATGTGAGCTCCTCCAGCTCTTGCTCCTGAGGGTCACCCCCACAAAACCCCTGTGCCAAGCCCCAAACTCTGCAGCTCAATAAGCAGCAATTCAGTCTTTATCCAGGCAGCTCACGCCGTGGTGTAACACACCTAAATACTCCCGTGCTCTCAGTGGGGCTGGCTCACACAGCTGTAACTCCACCAATAAACACAAACAACCTGGGGCCAAGTGCTAACTGCTGCCCTTGCTTGTGGCAGCGTGGACAGCCAGGCTGGGGACCAAGTGTGGCTCTGGTCAGTGGAGGTGCCCGGTGGGTCTGACTCAAGTCTGACTCAAGGAAATCTGTTGGTGTTAATGTTATATAGAAATTAACACTTACACGCATTCTGGTAGGACGTTGACACCCACAGCTTTGATTTGTGGTATCCAGGATTATTTCACAGTTGGAATAGTCATTTTATAAGCATGGTAGGGACTCTAGAAAATGTTTTGTCATTTCCTTTCCACTCAGCTTCTTCCCAGAGAAACAGGCATGCACAGAGCCCTGTTTATGACACCCACATTAATAATCAAATGTGTGTGTGTAGGTGTGAGGATTGCAAATAAACACATCTTAAAACAAGATCTATCTCCCTTCCCTGGACTGGCATACTCCCAAATGAACTCAATTGTAAAATTCCCTCATGCTGAATTCAGACTTTTTTCAGAACAAGCCCTCCACATGGAGTTAGGGGAGTACGAAAACCCTCCAAATATTTGGTGGTGGTGTGAGCACTGAGCAAGACCCAATCCATGGGAAAGGCAGACATGGAATGGACTCTTTGCCTGCGTGCTGGCTTTCCTTGTACTGTCTAGACAGCTGTAAATGAGTATGAAGAGCAATGTTTTTCTGTATCTGTTCTCAACTTTTCCTTCTGCAGCTGACAGCCCTTGTGCATGGCCAGCTCTGTTTTCTGTCTCTGCAGTCCTGCTGTTTCTCTCAGATGGCTGTGAGGGTGTTTTAAGACAAGTCCTTGAGAGACAAGGATGAAACTTAAGGAAGGGCAAGCAGTGAGGTGCTCCCTCTAGTTCACCTGTTTTCATGATGCTGTGACCCAGGGCAGCATCACCTTTTCAGTCAAGAAACACAGAAAAAGCAAATGTTATCAGCAAATGTTATCAGTGCTGCTTGGGGATTGACCCTAGGGTGTAAGGGTACACTTTGGAGAAGGGTTCAGCTAAGAACTCTGCATTGTGTTGTATTTTTCTCCTTCTTGTGGAGCTCTCAAAACTGTTGTGAAACTTTCTTGGTTGTGTGACCCCTGTGGCAAAGGGACATCTTTAGGTGACCCCTTGTTAGTGCAGGCAATGAGCAGTGGTTGAGTCTAATATTCAGTTTTTCAGTACATGTTTTCTTCCTTGAGCTGGTTGAAACACTTGTAATGTTTTTTAATAGAAAAATTGAATTTCTCATTGAAAAAAGCAGACCTCTAGAATACCCAGTTTTATGCACTGTGAAAAAGGACTTAAATCTGAATACTGTTGGATAAAAACAAAATCAAGACAAAAAGAGGGCTTCCTCCCTTTCTTTTCCCTAGCATTATTAAAAAGAGATTAAAAAAAAAAAAAACATTATGAGATAAATTTAAAATAATGTGTTTTCTCGGGAGAAAATAGAATAGATGGATGACTTTCAGCCTAATTCAGTAACAGCCACTCAAGATATAACTTGGAAAGAACTTTCTAAAGTTGGAAAGTTATTCTAATGATATTTGTGACTGGGGAAGCACATGACTTTCTTTTGTGCTTTGATTAATATTCTTTATTACATGAGGCAGCTTAAAAACTGAAGGAACAAATACTTTATCAGTGTTGTTCTGCCATTCCTTTAATGCAAACCAAGTTCCTCTTGTAAATTGAAAAAGCAAATTGGCCAGTGAAGGACTCTGGGCTTTTTCTGGCCTGTCTGATGCAAAGCTGAATGTGGTAACTCTCCTCTGTGCAATCAGATGTGCATCCTCACAGTTAAACCTGAGGCAACACACCTCTGGGAGAAGGGAGAAGTGTTTCTGGGGGTGAATGTAAAACATTTCTCTATGTTTTATTCCTTTTTGCAGGAGTTGTGAAGCAGGGTGTGATTGTGTGTGAGCAGCTCGGACAAAGCAAATGAAAGGAAGAGCAAACAAAGAGGAGGAGGTGAGGGAATTCATCAGGGAGTTTGCTTGCAGCCTGAGAGAGCTGCTAGCACAGGTCTAAGAGATGAAATAAGATTTAGCATAAGAGAAACCTGTCTCTCAATTGTATCCAAGCCCCTCAGGAGACTCAAAGGCACAGGAATCTGCACATGGGTCTCTACATCTGGAAGAGAACACGGGGTGATGAATTATTCATGGATTATCTACTTGTGCTCAGGAATTTCTCTTTATTCATAGTTCAGGAGCAGCAAAAGAAAAAAAAAGGGATAAAAACTTGTATCACACCTGCCTTTTAATTTAGGAAGGTATTACTTGTGTGGCTGTGGGCAAAGTCATCTGGACACAATGGCAGGGTTTGCAGGATGAGGTCTTGAATCATGGCAGGCTTTTATTCCATTTTTTAGGCAATCAGAAATAGGGCAGAGGAAATCTTTGCGAAAAAGAAAAATGTCTGGTAATTGAAAAATAGCCCTGCAATTTCCCAAACATTTTTAAATTATGTGTGGCTTCATCAAGTCTGCTTAGAGCTGAAAAAGGGTTCTGAGAGATGCATTTGCAGGGCTCTCCAGGCATTGCCAGTGCCTTTGCTTTAATTTGGAGTTGAATTAATCTTAGTCTTCCAGGCTGATAAATGTAAAAAGTCCTCTGAGAAATCAATTGATTGTTTAGTATCCTTGCAACATCTTAATGTAGATGAGAGGGGAAGATTTGTGCTGACCAGAACAGAGTTGGCTGTAAGGGAAGAGGGCAAGGAATTCTTTTCCATATTCTTGCTCAAATACTCCCCAGTGCAATGGACTTTGCAGAAACTCTCTCTGCCCTTCCCAGCTGATTGGTTTGCCCATGGAGCCAAACTCATCCAAACTGAATCCTCTGAAAATAATGTTTTATCATATTGCTTTGGAATTGAGGGCCCAAAGGTCCTATGTGGCCTGAGGAAATGACCCTTCCAGAACCATGTGTTTTAATAATGAGGAATTTTGGAGACTAATGTCTCCTGTCCAGTTTGTGGCCAGTTATGCCTCCTGTGCTGTTGTACAGATTTGTCTGTTAGCTCCACAGCCCTTTTCCTCTGCCAGTGCTTCTTCCCTCCTGCCCTCTCTCCTACACTGCATTAATAGAGAGCAACCTCGTTACTCAATCTACTTGGGGACACATGAGCTTCAGTTTTCTATTCTTCATTGGCAGAAGGAATTGTGCTTCAACTTCCAAAGGTATGGAGCTGCTGTTCAGCCTAGAAGAGCTTTTCCAAATGAGCAAAGACTCTTATAAAGTCAGGCTGCAGATATGCTCACTGTGTTCTTCTGAGGCATATTGATTGTTGGCGTGGTTAGAAACACCATATTTTATTTTATTTTATTTTATTTTATTTTATTTTATTTTATTTTATTTTATTTTATTAACAGCTTCTGGGCTCATACAAGGGAGGGACACAAACTGTTCTCAGCTGAAACCAGACACACTGGGTTAGAATAAACTAATAGTGTAAATGTTCACTAACCAGAGTCCCATCTTTGGTTAGCAGCTGGGAAAAATATAGGAGTAAATGAGCTATTGGACCTGAATTTGTACCTTGTGATGGTGCTTCCCTTGGACTGCCTGCTCACTTCCTGAGTCCTTGTAAAACCTAATGCAGGAAAGGTTTTGCTTTTTAGCAGGACAAGGTATGACACAGGCTCCTCAAGGAGTCTGTGGCTCACATTACCTCCCCCCTAAACGTTCTGGCACATGCCTGTATTCATGTTTTCATTCCTGATAGTACTCCCTTCATCTCCATGTGGAAGGCAGAGCTGTGAGAGGCTGGTTTTCCATTGTGGATGTAACATAACTGTACAAGTTCAGGCTTGGGCAAGAATATACACCCATGTTTATTCAGACCCTGCCTGTCTTGGAGGACAGTGTCTTTGGAGGGAAGTGATCTCATCTCAGACTTTAGGCAGGACAAAGCCTTTTCCAAACATCACAAATGACCTGCAGTGTCCAGCAGAGGGGAAGCTTTGCTGGCTGCTTGGGCATTACCTGGCCAGGTGGCTCTCCTTGTCCTAGGGCAGTCAGGTAGGTGATGGTAAGAGAAAACAGCCGTGCCTCTTTGTGATGGAGAGGCTGCCAAGCTGACAGGTGTTTCTGGGAGCACTTTGGCAGAAAGCAGTAGGGCTGGCTGTGACCCCCCATACTGCCCCTGCACACTTCCCCAGCTGGGGAAGTCAGCCTTAGGCTGGGGACTGGCTGGGAGGGTCACAGCCCTGTTACACAGCCCCCACAGAGACCTGGTGCATTCAGCAGGTGATCAAGGAGAAGGAAGGCAGATGTTCAGCCTTACCTGGCAGCACAGACCATCCTGGGCTTTTCTCAATTAACTGGCAAAGGCTGATCTGCCTCAGCCGGCGTCCAAGTGCAGATTGGATTTTCTGAGTGTTTCTGCTCTCAGCACGAATCAAAAGCACCGTTCCATGCCAATGCTCTCAGTAAAAGTGACACTTTAAAAGGTCATGGCTGTGGAGTTTGTGTTTCAATTTATCAGTCTTGTAAAATTGTTGCATCCTTCCCTTCTCCCTGCTAGACAGGCTATGGATTTGTTATTCCTTTTATTCCTTTTCTTTTTTTGTCAATCAGCTCCTAATAAGGCATTGCAAAGATCCAAAGCAGATGACAGGACAACAGCCATTCTTGGTTGTTTGAACTCTGGGTTTTCCATCTTTACCCTGTTAAGGAGAAAATCCTTGAGCTGTGCATTGGGAACTGGATGTTCTAGTGCTCATAGCAGCACTACTTTTTCTGGTAGATACTGGAGATCCAGACTAGGAGTGAAGCAGAGTGATTTCAGGACCAGGACTGGGGACAGGGAGTCAGCACCTGCCATAACTTCATTATGATGAGAACTGGGAAGGACCATTGTAACATTTTAGAGACTCAAAAGTGGGTCAGATTCCTTTTTCTTTGAGGAAAGGATTAGAAGGCTCTTTAATTTCTAAATACACTGGGCCAAATGATGAACTGAAACAGATCTTCCCTGTTATTTTTTAATAGTTAACTAAAGAAAGCATCAAGAAAAAATATTACTGAATCCTTGTAGCAAGCCATGCAGAAAGCATCCAACACTGAAGCATTTGAAAAGGTAAAGCAAGTTAATAGATGCTTTTATCACAAGCTTGGTTGCTCCTGAGCAATACTGGGGATATGTACTGTCATGTTACCTTTTTACTCTTAACCTGAAAAGGCACAGGTTTGGATATGTGCTTCACCTGTTTATAGAGCACTAATTCAACCGTCCTTACTCTTCCCTAGGGAAACATCCATTGGTTGAGTGCTGAAAGAGGTGAAAAGAAAGCTGTGTTTAGTGTTTTGCTGGGTTTTTTCCCTCCCCCCAGTCCATTCTCCAGTTGGTTTGTTTGTGCAGGCCTTGGCTGGTGTTTGTGTAGAGGTGGAAGGTAAAGCCTGCAGTCAATGGTTGGGTCTTCAAGCACTGAAGTGACTCCTGTGCTGGGCTGTTTTGTTGTTTGCTGTTCTGAGGGGATAAAGCACACGCCAGGGACAGGGGCTGAGGCCAGGGAAATCTGCAGCAAAGGTTTGGCTCTCAGTAGTGTCAAGCTGAGCTGAGCGTGAGAGGCTTTTGTCTCCTAATGCAGAGGCCTCAAAAAACTGCCCTGCACACTGGCAAGGGGTTTGTTTTGGTTTCTTTTTTCCCCTCATTTATCTTTTTTTTTGCCTTGCCAGATTTCATTAGTTGTCGAGGAATCACTGAGGCTTGATTGCCTGGGCTGCCCTGAGCCCCTTCCTGAGAGATTAGTGGGAGCTTTCACAAGCTGTTCCCAGGGTAATATTTTGGGTGCTACACTGTGATGCCTCAGTGGTCCAAACTGTGCAGCTTTTAATTAATAAGAAGACTGTGTGAGGAAGACTGGCTGATAGAAGGATTTCTGGTGAGCAGTGATCTCACAGAAGTATTTATTTATATTCCTGGAATGATGCACTTCTTAATAGCAAGGCCCAGATTACCCATTTTAGGTGGGGAAGAAAGCTGAGTTTGGATTGAAAATTCCCTGATGGAGCTGAAGTGAGGGAGACAATTGGTCTGATTCCCAGGTTCTCTCCTAGCCCAGAGGCAGCCTGTGCTTATGCAGCCTCTCTGCATTTACTTTGAGAAGGCAGACCAGGGAGTTAAAACTGCAGGAACCTGAAATAATGAACGGGCATTATTAATTTGGCCCAGTGCTTGAGAATGTGGCACTGATCTCAGATGAAAGAAGGAAAAAAAAAAAAAAAAAGAAGGGAAAAGAAAATAAAAAGGAAAAACATGTTAACATGTTGGCAAGGGAAAAATCGATCTGCAGAGTGGATATATTTAGCTCATATTCTCTACAGCAGGGCCTTCTCAGATTTTGAATCTTAATGTCTGCTTTACCAAAGAAGACAGCATCCTGCAAAGCTGGATTGCAGGAAAGCAACGCCTCTCCTCACTGCCAGACTATTATCACAGATGATGTTAAAAAAGAAACCACTGATTCATCTGCAGTGACTGCCAGGAACTCATGCAAGCCCCACAAATCACGCTGCTGGGCAGACTGCACTTCCAAAAGCAGCTATTAGAAGTGTTGGCTGTTTTCTTGCTCTCTGAGTTAAGAATCGATTGGGAAATGGCAAAGAATATTCAATGCTTTCAGAACTTCCTTTCTGATTAATTTCTCTCTGGGTCTAGCTGTCTCCCTGGAGTCTTGATTTTAAACTTACAATGTATATTTATTTTTATAATCTGCTTTTCACCTGAAAAGAATAATAATCCCCATTTATTTTAAGCTTGGCTGAACATGCACTGGATTCAGAAATTAATTTCTCCCTGCTCTTAGCAGTTAAGCTTTGAAGGATAGATCCTCAGCTGCTATAAATTGTTTAGTTTCACTGAAGGGTATTGCCTGGTGTCTTTAACCTCTGGAAGCAAATCTCAGCTTAGAAACCACATGAAAATTGATTTTACTTGTCATGTCATTATCTTCATTTGGGTAAATGGTGTAACTGATGAACTTTCAACTCAGTCCTGTGAGGCTCTGAGTGCACCCAGGACAGGGTGAGCACTTGCCAGTGAAGTGTTTTAGAGCCAAGGTGAGGGTGCTTAGCATCCTCCAGGGAAATACTTTGTACCTCACCTTTTGGGCTCTGCTCTGGCACTGTCTCAGTTCTGCCAGACTCAGACCTTCGAATCTCAGACTTCCACCCTGCTGAACTTTCAAGTTCTGAGATGATTAAAAGATAACCCCTGGATTGGCTTGCATCTCCCCTTCTGGCTCTGAAGCCTGCAGGGATGTTCTGATAACAATTAAAACTATTTTTAATTTATCAGTTCAGGTTGTTACCTAGGCTCTCAACTCCATCAAACTGTGTGAAGCAGCAAGAGCCCTTTTCAGGATTTACCTCTGTATCTGGTGGATTTGAGAGAGGACAGTCCTCAGGCAGCAGTTTAGGACTGAGCTACTTCTGCAGGTCTGTGGAGCAGAGAGTGCACTGAGACCTTTGCCAGGGTATTTGCTCCAGACCAGGCAGTAACCTGTGGGGCTGATACAACCTCTGCAATTGGCAACCTTTCTCTTGATAAAGGAAAAACCTCTAAAATTGGATTTGAAGGCCATTTAATAAACCAAGACTAAGAAAAAATAAGTCCAGCGGATTTTGTACTGTTTAAGGGTTTTTTTTCTGGTCAGGCAGCAGCAAATGTGCAATAAGGCTCAGAGCTCTCAAAGCTGCTTCTGTAACCTGTGAAATCACAAAAACTACATTGGAAAGGACTTTGCTCGGGTTTTTTGCTCCATCCCTCTGGCTGCAGGCAGGATGTCGAACCTGCTGTTAGAAATTGCTGCTGCTGATGGTTCCAAACCCTCCTCTGGCAATTTATTTTAGTGCTTTAACTGGCCCTGCAGGTCACACACTCACCCCGGTCTTAAATCACGGTGCTGCCGGTGATGGGCCCTGAGGAAGCATTTGGAGCAGGAGGGGAAAGTATCTCACAGTCTGGCATGTTATTGCAAAGACGTGGATCAATTGGCATCTCTGCCTGGCTCTGCCAGCTCTGGAGCTAAGGAGCTGGCCTTGCCTGCCCAGCATATCGCAGGATAATTTATTAACATCTAATGGACTCTCTCGTTTCTTTCTGCCTCCTTGTGAAAAGAGAAGGGTATTTCTTTCCCTTCCCCTTCCTCCACCTATTCTCTGAAATGCTAAAGCATCTGGCTGCCTCCGAGCAAGGACAAACTACAAACACCTGGCTGTTGGGGGTTTTTTCTCCTCCCCTCTCCTCCCTGGGCCCTGCAGCTGCAGGACAGAGGTTCTGAGGCTGTGAATGGCACCTTCTCCCTGTGCTGCCCTTCCACCAGAAACAGCCTCTGGCTCCCGTGGCTTGATTTAAAGGGTCCTTACTCAGGTGCTGACCTGATTACCTCATGATGAAATTATGTGGGGCCGTGACACCGAGGCATGATGTCATGGGCCTTGACGTGTCACCAGAAGAAATACAAGCTTCCTGGTGCTGGAACTGTATTACAAGGTGATTTTTGTTCCCTGTATGCTGATTTAAGGGTAGGTAGGGCACTTCTCCCATTCATTTCTCCCCACTGAGACACCATGACCACCGATTCTGCTGGGAACCTCGATGCAATGTGGCTATTGGCAGCATCACAGCCATGTGGGTGGGAGGTCTGGATGTGCCCTAAATGAAGGTGCTGCCCATAGGGCTGTGGATCTGTGCACAAATCCCTGCTCAGCCAGCAGCTCTGCANGCTGCCCATAGGGCTGTGGATCTGCTCAGCCAGCAGCTCTGCGCTGCTCCCAGACTCCTAATTAGATTGAAGCCTGAAATCTCTGGATATCATCCCATACCTTTATTAGAAATGATTTATCATGCTATCTAAATCAATCCCTGCAGAGAGATGTTACGAGGTTTTGTTTAAAATGCAGTACACACCCTGCTGTCCAGTGCAGTAAATGTTCTTGGCTACATGGAAACCAACCTTAGGAATCTTTTCCTGCCTTTTCCTGCACACCAGCCGTGCTTTCAGTGGAGAGCAGTCTGACAGGCCTTTGTCTCCTTGGATGGACACATCTGGGGATGATGATTTTATCACTCTTACCTCCATCCCTGATGCAATGCCTGCTGTGCTCCCTCAGAACCTGAATCTGGCTCCATTAGGGGTCACACCAAAATTCTCAAGAGTTCAGAATTCTGGGTTCGAGGCAAGGGGAGTGCAATTGCACGTGGAGACACAAAGAGACATCTCTGACACAAAAAATACCCTGCTATAATTTATGTCTTGTGTGCTTCCCTAGTGAGAAGAGCAGGATTTTTGCTCCTGATTTCACGAGAAAAATTGGGATCTGAAATGAAAGGTGACACAATGTGCTGCCCAGGTCTATTACTGTCAGTTGTCTTGAGCTGGTAGATAATTCATGGCAAGTAATTTATATAGCACTTTTACTTATCCTGCCCTTTATCTCATCTGTGGTCAATTTGTTGGAAGTCCTTCTAATTAGAGTTGTCTTTGCCAATCACATGGTTTATTTGTATTAGCTCATTGGCTAAATGTAGCTCTTACAAGGCATTAATGATATATAACTGTTATGAGAATAGGAAGAACTCCTCTCAACTGGAAATAATTTTTGCATTATTTAAGAAAAATGGAAGTCAGATGAAAAAAGAGATTTTTTTTTTTACCGAAATTGATTTCTTTTTAATTTCAGAGGCTTTAAAAGATCTGCTATATAAAAACTGAAGCAAAAAAAAACCACTAAGTGCAGCTGAAAGCCAGTGTTTTATTCTCTAAATGCTAAAAACAAACATTTTTATTCCCCACCACTACTCCCCATTTTTCTGACAAAGTAATTGCACATTAATCAGCCCAAACTTGTGAAATGTTTTGGATGGAAAAAAAAAAGAAAAAAAAGTCGAGTCTGTAAAATATTTCCTAGCTCTATTTATGATGATAAATTTGAAAACCGTTTTCCTGCAGGATAGCAACATTATCCTTAAATGCCTTTGTTCCTTCCAGGGACCTCATTTGCTGGAGTATTTGCAGAAAAGGAAACACAAAAGAGAGGTGAACAAAGGGGAAGTGGTTGAAAGATTGGAGTGAATCGGAATATTTCAGACAGTAAATGGAGGGCAGGAGGGAAAACACAGATAACAGTGCCACCAAGCTTATGAGTGGATCTGTTCAGCCCTTGCCTGGGCTGGGCAAGGAGCTGCTTTGATGTTTCCTTTCCCTGGTAAAATCAGCTGCTGAGTTGTGGGTGGGTAAATGAGAAATACAACAGTATTTCCCTGTTCTGCTGGATATCCTGGTGAATATTGGCTCAGAGCTGCAGCCTTAGAGCAAATCCTGCAAAGATTTACTTCACGTCTGTTTTGTGAGCAGTAGGTTTGGTTTCTGGGTGCTAACACAGGTCTTTGTCCACCAGCTCTGTGCAGATTCCAGCTCTTGGGAATCCATGTGTAGAAGTACAGGGCTAAGCTTCAAAATCACTGTGGAGAGCAACCTTGTTACAGTCAGCTGGGGATCTGCCTGCTCAGATTATCCATGTAATCCATGCAATGTGAGATTAGCATCCAGACCTTGAGAAAAAATTTGGGCATGTGATTTATTTATACTTATTGCCCTACTGATCAACTCCTCTCTACCAAAACACCCTCCAGCAGGTAACTTTGAACCTGATTTTCTTCTCTTCATTTCTGCCATGCTAAATAATTTAACCTCTGAGCGAATTTTGCCTCAGCAAAGCATGTAGGGGACCAACACTGCCCTCCCACATTGCAATTATGCAGATCTGCCTGCTAGGGAGGAAAGCTGAGTATTTTCCCCCCTGCAGCATCCTCCTGCCACCCGGTCCCACTGCTCCAGATGAAATCATTTGACACACGTGCCTGTGATTTTCATTCTGGGAAATTACTGCTTCCCCTTCTCCTCCCCCCTCCCCACCTCGCCTTCATTTCTCTTTCTGCTGAATGTCAGAGTATTCTGAAGAAGCAGCATTTAATTATTTATTTTTAATGCTCTTTGGCATAAATATTCTGAGGGGCACGGACAGCGCCGAATCGATCCCGGAGCGGTTGGGCGGAGAGGCCATTCACACCCTGAATTTAATTTGCCAAATTGATCTATGGAGAGGAAGACAGACAACCCTCTGTGCTCTGCTCTGCCATTCCCTGGCCCTCAGAGCCAGAAGGAAACCAAACTTACTGTGAAGATGTTGACTATTTCAGGCTTTGCATAAGCAACAGAGTTAGAAAAACTAGATGTGAAATTTAGACTTGATTGGGTGGAAGCCAGCTCTGGGTTTGGATTTGGGTTCTGGCTAGCCACAAATCTCAGCCCTAGATTCAAGCCTCTGGTAGGTTTGGCAGTGTTTTGTGTTGTGAGTTTATTAGGACACAAGGAGTCACACTCATCCATGCTGGTTTTTGTTTAAATTGTTAAAAACTCCAGGGGTTCTCTTCACTTTCCTTTCTCTGACTGTGGGGCAATCCAGTGCAGTAATCTGTGTCAGCAGAGAATGCAGCCCTGTAGCTGGAACTGCTTCTTAGTCATGGAAAAGAGAGGGGAGAAATGTTATGTGTGAAGGCAAATCCAGTTCCTATCTGTGACAGGGGGAATCCTCAGCCTTGGTCTGTAGAACAGGCTCTGGCTGCAAGTACCCAGCCCAGGGGACAGATACATTTGGAGCCTTATCTAAATTCTTCAGTCACATTGTGCCTTCAAAAAGGGGTGAAAAAATCTCTGCTGTGCAGGCTTCCTACTGAGATTTCCCCCAAGCCTCCCTCCAGAGCTGCTGAGGCAGGGGGATGCTCCCTGTGTCTTGCTGTGGCCACTGCTGGTGCCAGCTGGAGCTCAAGGACAGCAGAGCATGAAAAGGAGTAAATGGGATTTGGGGGTAGCACGGCTGGTGGGTTTTGTTTTACATGTGTGCATGCTGGGAATGTCTGGATCCTTCAAGCAACTCTAACAAACTTTACTTGGAAGATCTGAGACATAGGATGGTGTTTTCTCACTTTTAAGGTGCTTTCTACTAAACACAGCCCAGAATCAAATATGACAAGATCATCCCAAAAGCAAAGAGATACTTGGACCTTAGTCTAAACTTCACCTGCTTTTCTCATAAAGTGCTGTTGGATTTATTTCTTTAGGGACCACTGTGAGCTCTTCTCCTTTTTCCTTTGTGCCAGCTTTTATTCTTCTTCTGTGTAATAAATAACCTTATAAAGGCCCCTTTAGTCATGGGTTAAACACTGCAAAGAAGACTGAAGTTTCCTTTGTTCTTCTAAATCTGGTAAGGATGTGGAATAGTTAATTTTGCTTGTCTTCCAGTATTCAGTGCTACTTTCTAGTTTTTCCTTTGAGTGATGCTCCCCAGTAATCATGGCACTGAACAAACACCTGGCATTTAGCAGTCTGCAGCCAGAGCAGTAGTTTTACCCTCCCTGTCTCACCTCTTTCCAAATGTTCTCTCTCTTCCCTTATTGCTGGCACTTTCCATTAGGTGACAGGTGGTGATTTTATTTTTCTGCTTGGCTGTTGCTGCCACTACCTGTGATGCTCCTGTTCCCAGGTACACACAACAGCTTTTCCAGTAATTTCCTCACATTTTTTGTCCTTGACTAGCACCAAACAGGAGAATACTGAGTATTTTGGTTTTTGCCTGTTGCTTCTCCAGCGTAGGTTATGCTGTGAGCAATTCATGCTCATAGGGTGGAGGACAACACAATAGGAATAGGAAATATTTTTTCCTGTTTGGAGTGAGAAGTGTTGATAGAGCTTCATGTAGAGAGACCTTTGCTATTGCTTGAGCTGGACCTAAGCACAGCTTGCTTCTTTTGAGACTTCATCTTCACTGGCTTCAAGGAATCGTCCAAGTAGAAAAGTTTCCGCATTTTAGAAAAAAATCATATCCCAGAGATATTCTTCTCACACATTTTTACATGTATCAGTATCAAGTTTGTTGTGTCAGCACACATTTTTTGCAGGAATGTTTGCCACAGGTCTCACTCTGGAAATCTGCAGCACGCTCTAGGAAATCTGCCCAGAGTGCAGCTCTTGGTCTGAAAGAGGGGAAATAAAAGCAACTTGCATGTCTCACTCACCACCAAATTTTGCTTGAAAGTGCCTAATACAGAGCTTTCCTGTTACAGCACTAAGAAATCAGTAGGGGAAACCGTAAAATGGTGTAAATGAAGTAGGAAAATGGAGTTAGAAACCCCCTTTTCCAGGGCATGTCCTGCACCAGCAGCTCTGGGACTCTGCTCCCAGGGCTCTCTTTTTATAACGCAGACACGAAATCCATCCTCAATGCTGCTCTGGTCAAATGCATGTCCCAGTGGCCAGAAATAGCTTTGTAGCAGTTGCACGAACCCAAATGAGTCACAAGCTGTAAAAACAACATCGCTGTGGAGGTGAACTTGACACACATCACAGCCTCTCCCGGTGCCAATCAGATAGGTTTCACACCTCGTGGATCCTCGTCCTTTATCACTCCTGCCATCGTTTCAGCTCCACTGAAAGGGCAGAAAAGCATGAACAAACTGTTACACTTGGCCTGACAGACATCTCTACTTTCAATTACTCCTCTGTAAACAGATTGAAGATAACAAGCGCAGCCATCTCGAATGGCTCTGGCCGCAGCCGCGGTTGCTCAGGCGCTGCTCGCACCTGCCTGCTCATCCTCCCTGCACAGCCTAATTGCATTTCACCTCGCCTCTTTTGTTTCCACCCACCCTTCTGTTAGGGGTGAGATTAGAATTATTTACACTCTCGTTTAATGTCAGCGAAAACCTTCAAGGAAGAATGTGAGATGCACTGACAGGTGCCAGTCACTATTTTTCAAGAATACATAAAATCATTCTTTCCTTCCAATGTCCTTGTTTCAGAATTTGCTGGTCAGGTAGGACTGTGAGGATTTCATTTGATGCTTGACATTATCTGGTCCATCATTTTTTGAGTAACACAGCCCACCAGGGCCACGGCTTGCCTCGGTGTCAGTGGCCCATGAAGCAATGGCTATTTGTCCTTCAGCACCACCTCCGAGTCATCTCCTGCTGTGATTTACAGTGAACTCCTGTTCCTGCAGAGGCAACTCGATGTGTGGCAGGTTGTGAGTCCTGCTGCCCACCACCTTATTACTCTTCTGAATTTTGCAAGCAGCAGATCTGTGATGAAGTGCCTTCATCTGCTGTTACATCATCTTTCATTTCTGTGGCCTGTGCTGTCTGACATGGGGATGCCTTTTTTAATGTGTCTACACACTGTCTCCAGATATGTTATCGAAATGCCTCAGTGAATAGGGCACAAAGAACATCATATTTTAACAGCCGTGCCAGTAGCTGAAATTGTCTGAAGTTACAAATGTTTTTTGCCCAACTTAAAACAAGTTTTTCTTGGGTGGCTCAGAAGGGAGGTGCATGTTTTGCCTGAAGGCTGCTGAATTAGTCCTTGGGAGAAGGCAGCATTTTCTGAAGCGCATTTCTCTCTGCCTCATCTCTGTCCCCCTGAACTCTGGGACAACATTCCTGCAGCTTCCCACAGAGCTGAATCAAGCCCTTATCACACAGCAGTTGCTGATCCTCCTCCAACACCAGAGTTCTTATTAGTGCATTCAGTCATGATAAAGATTTTGATTTATTCATCAAAATTTTTCCAGCAGCAAATAGAAGTGCATCCCCATTTCACACTAATATGCCTGTATAATCACCCCTGCTGCTTAGATGAGGGGCTGATTTCCATGCCAGGAATCCTGCTTTGTGCCAGATTCCTTTATTCTTCTTGGAACTTTGAAGATATATTATGATGCTAATTAATTCCTTTCTCAAGAAGAGAATAATTGCAAGTATTGGAAGCAACTTCATCAATGTGGCAAATGAAGGCAAATAGATGCTCTTTTTAGTTCTTCTTTCTTTCTTCTTCTTTTTTTAATTTTTATTTTTATTTTGTTTTCCCCTTTGATGGCAAAACCCACAAATTGATCTGACTTGTGGATTCTGTCATTGACCCACTGGGAACCGGACCTGGCTGCCACTGGTGCCACTCACTGGGATTTTCCTACTGAGACAGAAGCAAATGTTCATTAGTGGAAGACATTAATTCATTTTTGCTCAACAGGAGCTTCCTGGCCATGTGAGGGGTAGAGTTGAACCTCTGTGGTTCCCCTGTGAATCTTGGGGGGAGGCAGTAGGATGGCTGCAACACAAACTTTCTGTTCTTTATGGATCATCCCATGGGAATCCCCTGACCTTTTATTGTCCTGATTTATATAATCCTCTCAGAGGACGGACTAAAGGGGGGATATTATCAGCCAATTAAAATGTTCCCTCCTGAGGAGGGTGGAAAATAGCAGATAGATGATCTATTTTTTATACAACATCAATTACCATTTTGTTGCTGGATGTTGCACTGAGGAAGATCCGTGCTGTCACGTGCCTCTCCCCGTTTGAAACTCTGGGAAGAGAAGCCCTGTGGTGGATTCCTAAAGCTGTGTGGGTAATTAAATACTTGATGGGTGTGAAATGGACCTTTATGACAAATCAACCATCAAAACTGCATTGGCTATATCCTTATTTACCCCTAGCTGCTCCCTACCAATTGAAATCTTTCTCTAGATGAATAAGTAAGTAATGTTTAAAGCCAAGGGCTGTTATTTTATTGCTCTTTTCTAGGAATCTCCCAGCTCACACCCACACTACACAATCTCTATGGTATTTACTCACAGCTTCATCTGATCTGCCTCTTACTTCCCT
Source organism: Promerops cafer (assembly GCA_013398275.1). Classification (NCBI taxonomy): domain Eukaryota; kingdom Metazoa; phylum Chordata; class Aves; order Passeriformes; family Nectariniidae; genus Promerops; species Promerops cafer. Next base: position 107,984 of record VZSE01001429.1, on the reverse strand, counting down.
GCTTCCAGCTGCTCTTTGCATCCAGTAATGCTGCCAGTTATCTCCAGAAGGAAATGTGTCACTGTGTACTCATGAAGATATGCAGTGCCACAGTATTTACATCAGGGTTTTGGTCACACGTGGCATGTGGGAAATAAAAGATGCTACAAATGGGAAACAGTTGCTGCAGGCTCCAGGGTGTTAAGGAAAATACTCTGTAAAGCATCTTGTGGAGAGGGAAAGTTTTGCCTTTCACAGATAAAACTGGGTGTTTCTGAGGTTTCCAGGTAATTCTAGTTCAGAGAAATTTTTGAAAAGGGAGATTTCTGCTGTAGCATGTGGAGATTGTTGATCCATGACTGTAGACCTCGGAGAGAGGACAGCAAAGCAGTTCAGAGAAGGAATGAGGCAGGGCTGGAGCAAATCTGAAAATGGTAACTGGGATCTTGGTCCCAGATCACAGCTTCAGGGAACAGCTGCCTTAGGCTGTAGGAGAGACCTTTCCTTCCAGACAGACACCAACACGCTAGAGGTGGTCTGCTCTTAGGCTTGAGATGCTGCTGGGTGTCTTTTGAGCCTCATTTTCCCCGGTGGTCCTGCAACTGTCTCTGCTACCTGCTTGTCACTTAAACTGTTTTTCAGAGCAGGATCCAACTATCACAGCTGCCACCCACCCTGGTCCTGGTGTCAACATCAGAGATATTTTACTACCCTTCATGGCATGCCCTGATCCTACCCCAGGGAGTGTGGGTGGGTTTGGACACCTCCACAGAGGCTGATACATTCATTTAACTCCACACTGGGGCAAGGACACTGCCTACACTTGCTGTCAGAAGCTGTGCAAGATTCTGCATCCCAAACAGACCAGAGGCTGGAGGGTTTGCAAGGCTGTGGCTGGACAAGGGCTCCAGTGCAGATGCATCCTGTGGAAAGAAAGCTCCCATTATGCTGCCCCTTTAGCACACATCTGCCTCACCCCAGTGGTGCTCATTAGTTCATGTCCAGCCAGCCCTTGGCTAATCCATCAATGCCAATCATGATGGATGTGACTGTGAGGAAGGGCATTGGTGCCTGGGAGCTGCTGAGTGTTCAGAATCCAGGTGGGACAAAAATTCAGCCCATCATTCACTGGCCTCAGTGGTGCCAATTCAGCAGCAATGGTGTCAGATAGCTGTGGAAAGCAGCAAAACTTCAGTCCTGAGTTTGTTTCCTGAGTCCAGCACGGTCCAATCTACACCAATCAGGTCAATAGATGCTTCTCAAGGTCCTTCTGCAGGCTGTGCTCCTTGCTGGGTATTTCATTTTAGTTGCCCACGAGTCAATAGCCCTTGGTGATCCTGGTCCAAGGCCCTCCTCTGGGTGCTGAGCCAGGGCAGTCCCATTAAGGGCTGTCTCAATGATGTGCTACAGGTGCTAAACCTCATCTCAAGGAAGCCAGTCCACCTGCCCCACAGAGAGCTTGCCTTAGACCCTAAAAGATGTGTGGATGCTTTGGTGCAGCTTTTTGCCCAGGTTATCTGCCACCAATGGGCCACTTCACAGGCCACAGTGTGGTGAGGGTGTAGTGTCTGGACCTCCAACCCTGTCATCAGTTTTGGGTACCTCACTACAAGAAGGTCACTGAGGTGCTGGAGTGTCCAGAGGAGGACAGGGGGGCTGGGCAAGGGTCTGGAGCACAAGTGTGATAAGGAGCAGCTGAAGGGGCTGGGGGTCAGCCTGGAGAAAAGGAGGCTCAGGGGGGACCTTCTCTGTGACAAGCTGACAGGAGGGTGTAGCCAGGTGGGGGTCAGACTCTCCTCCCAGACAACAAGTGACAGGACAAGAGGAAATTATCTCAAGTTCTGCAGGTGGAGGTTTCTGTTGGATGTTAGGAAATATTTTTTCACTGAAAGAGTGGTAAAGCATTGAAGCAGGCTGCCCAGGGAAGTGGTGGAGTCACCATCCCTGGAAGCATTTAAAAATGTGTAGATGTGGTATTTAGGGACATGTTTTAGTGGGGGACATGGCAGTGCCAGGCATGGCTGGACTTGATGCTCTTTGAGGTCTTTTCCAGCTCTAATGATTCTGATCCTGGAGAAGGCTTCTGTGTGCACATGAGTGAGACAGCAGCCCTCCCAGAGCCTGCACGTCACCCACACACTCAGTTGTGCTCAGGCAGATTCAGAACTGTCTGGGTCCCAGCAGCTCAGCTCTCCCCACGTGTGCAGCGGGACCCAGCACTGGGGCTGGTGTGTGGGGGGATCACAGACCCCTCCCGTGGCAGGTGACAACCCAGGCCACAACACCCACCCTGTTTGCTCACAGGGAGCAAGACTGGCTTGCCAGATAAGGTCCTGCTAAGCCTTGGTGATATGATGAGAGTGAGGTGTGGCAGCTGGAGGGGCTGCAAATATCTCTGTGTGCTGCTCTGGGTGCCAGGCTGCTGCATCCCAGCAGCACGGTGCTGACAGCTGGAACCTCTACAGAGACCAAGCAATCACCACAAATAACCTGAAGGCAGACAAATAAAACTCATTTCGAGCCCCTGGTATATTCCATCGAGGAGTCTTTACTGGAAAAGCAAGTGGGAAATCCCAAGTCCTTTATTATGGCTGTGCTGCAGAGGAGAACGTGGTACTGATGAGTCAGTTTAGCTTCGTGCAGGGGGAACAGAGGTGTTTGGTGTTTTGGGGAGAGAGAAAATGTGCAGTTGTAGCAAGGGACACCTGATTTAGGATGCACATGGAGTAACATGGGCAGCAGGTGGCAAACTGAAGGTGCAATATCTTGTTACAAAACTAGCAAAATATATTTGCTGCAATTAAAGTCCCAAGATGCCACGTTGTCACAAACCTGGAAAGTGCATCACGCTGTGAACTGGAAGGTCATGTTTCATTTCTTTAATGTATACAATCATTCATGCCTTTACAGCCTCGCTGATGCTGCCCATCCTGTTGTTTGATGTTAAATTTCAGGTCACACACGTACTGGTAAATGTTCCAGCACGGAGCTCTTCAGGCCTGTGCTCTGCATCTTAGACAGCGACTCACCTTTGGAATATGCCTCAGGTTTGTTAGCAAAGTCGTGGATTTGACCATTAGGACAGAAATCCAGCAGATGGAAAGGGGAGAGCAATTTCCTCATTTCAGCAATTTCCTCATTTCAGGGCTGAGCACTGGTTGCACAGTTTATGTTCCTTAAAGACTTTTGAGGAATGGTCGTACAACAGCAGAAATTTTACAACTGACTCAGACAGTCCTTTCCCTTGGAACTATAACTGGAAGGACAAGATTTTGAAATAGTCAGTATTCATGACAAATAATTAACACCCTTTCCTCTATGTGCGTGCCTGTACTCTTGGAACTGGGACCCTGCCAGATCTCTGAGTTCAAGAATACCAGCATTTTAGGAGAAAAATTAATTTTGAGACCAAAGAGAGGAAGACAGGATGTAAAGGAAGTGGAAGGGAAACCTGAAGTGATGGGAGTTTTCAAGAAATCCAGATGCTCTTGAGCTGAAATCATAAGAAATAATCACTTAATATCTGGGTAATTTGAAAAATAGATGACAAGGATGGTAGAAAGCAGCTGCTCTAAGGAGTCTAACCAGGTTATTTCTCAGAGAGGAGAAAAAACCTTCTGTCAACTGAATGGAAGATTTAACTCCTGGTGCTGTGAACCCCTGTTGCACTGTAATGACACTAGCAGATTCTAAGGTTATTTTCTTGTTCCCTGGATGGATGGAGCATGGATCCTACTTGTTTCCATTCATCCCCACCACAGCCAGCCCCCATTCCCTTTATTAATTACCACTGGAGCTCAACACAAGTGCAGCTTTCACACCAACAGTCCCATCTATCCTCCACTTCCTTCCATTTCCCTTAACCCTGCCAGTTCAGTTTACTGTGTTTGGCTTCTCTTGACATGAGATTTTCAACTTGCTCCATACAGTTTACTCATCAGCTCTCACCCTATAAAATTTCCTGGAGCAGGAGAAGTTTGGAGGGTGCTGGGGCACCCTTTTACAGCAGAGCATTCTTTGCTGAACTTGAACATCCTTACTCCCCAGATCTGGAGTTTTATTTCTCTTTTGCTTTGTTTGCATTACTTTAAATCGTGATGCATCCCAATAAATTCACTGTGAATCGTGAGTGAAAATTTGGTATGGGAGAAAACAGCCTCATGTCCTTTTATTGTTTAAAGTGGAGCATTCCCAGTGGGTAAATATCCTGTAGTACCACTGTGGAAGAGCAAATATATGAAAAACCACTTAGTACCACTAAGGATACTAATGTAGTTGGAACATTAATCTTGCTGCAGCTGTTGTCAAAACTGTCACAGGGCTTAAGGTGGTTCCCTACAGCTCCTCAGGAGGGAACAGCACGAGTGTTTCATACGATCTTAACGGGGGGAAACTGGATCCGGGGCATTTTTCATTTAGATGTACAGACAGACATGTGCTTCCTCCCCAGGATTCCTGTAGCCTGTTCTCATCTGCACAGTATCTGTGAGAGCTTGGACAAGCCCAGGGTTGGAGGCTGGAGAGAGCAGGTGGTGGGAGCTGCTGGGGACGCTAAGCTGGAGGATTTTGTCAGGATGTTTGCAGAAAATGGGAAAAAGTCCCAAGAGAAGTGACCACAAATTTCTTACAGGATGCTTGAATGTTGCTAGGAACAGCAACAGATGTGTCCTGTTGAGCTCCTACCTTCAGTCCTTTGTGCTGGTTTTTCTTTTTTTCCCTCCAGGTCTTTCTTTTGGGCTGATCCACAGCGTTCAATACCTTCCCCACATTTACCTTTTGCAGCCCTCTCTGCCTGGTGTTTTAGCATCAGTCTAGCTTCCATTCCAGGTCCAATTAATAATAGTTTATAGGGGGAAGAGGAGGGAGGAAAGGGCAATTTCTTCATTGCGTGGTATCCAGAAAAAATTAAAAAGTTCTACGTTAAGTGATGCCAGTATTGAAAGCTCTCAGGATTCTTTGGAAAATCTCAAAATTTTGGGCCTGGCACTTAGGAGAGGGCAACCCAGCTGGATGCAGGACCTAGAAGATGGTTGAAATCTCCATCTGTGAGCACTGAGGAGCGAGAAGGACCCCGTTCTTTCCTCACATATCACCCCTTGGCATGTGAGTTGGTGGACATGGAGGTGGATATGGTGGGATCACCTCCAGCCCTGCTCTGGAAGGAACAGAGGGACTTGAAGCCTATTTTGGAAAGTTTCTGCTGTCTGCAGCTGTGGAGCAGTAAAACTCCTTTGTGTGATATCCTGGCATCAGTGAGACCCAGCTAGTTTTGTGTTAAACTCTTTGTTCATAGGGAAAACTGTTCCCCTTGGGCTGAGGGGGGCTGCAAAGGGCTCCTGTGGACCAGGCAGGACAGGGTGATGTAGATACAAGTTTTGTAAATGATCTCTTGTAGTAAATACCTTAGGCTCTGTGACAGATCTGTGATACCCAGCTGTGATCATCCAGTGTGCTGCACCCTAAAAGCTTCACTCAGCTGCACACTTGCTGATTTATTGTGACCCTCTTCTCCAACCCCTGGAACCCCAAATCCTGCCGTGGGGGTGCCCCCATTACTAAGTACATTCATGTTAATTGCTGTCTCTTCACAGATAGGGCCTTTCAGCAGGGAACACAAAGCCAGCATGTCAGCTTGGGAGAGCTAACCAGTGTGTTTTCCCTCGGAATAAAAGCCTGTGTCACCGGGGCTGGAGGGCAAGGCTGTGCCACTGCAAGCGTTCAGTTCGTGTGTCCTTCATGGAAAAGTTCTTTCTGCTGGAGGTCACTGCTATCAGCTGGGACCCTGCAAATGAATTCCACCCAAAATTAAACATCTGAAGCTTCCAGCTTTGCCCAAGAAATGTCAGCTCCTTTGAGGCAGCTGAAGTCAGATGTTCAGAGCAATTCTTGTCATCATCTCGATTACAGGCTGAGCTCTGGGCTGGTCATTGATGTGGGGTGGGGTGGGCACCACAGGCTCCTGCGAGCAGGAGCTGAAACCCTGCAGCTGATTGTCACCCCGGAGCTGTGCTGGGAGCCTCTGCCGTGTCTTGATTTGCACAGAGCCTTGGCCAGATGCCTGGCACCGTGCCCGCAGACCGGTCCTATTTCTATCTGTTGATAGATCTCCCTCCCATCTGATACCTTGATTAACATCCATTGATTCCTCCTCTTTCTGCTGGTGGAAAGGGTGCTCTGGGCAGCAGCAGCCTGGTGTCTCTGGGAGGGGTTTGTGCGTTGCATTTAAAACCCTCAGCGTGAACCGGCGCTAAGCACAACGCGTATTTCAGGACTTGCTTTCCCCTGCCACTTAGTGGCTTTAAATGGCAAAATATTTTTGCAAAGACAAATTGCTCTGCAGGTACCATGCTGAGCTGCTGGAAAGGCTCCAGATGCCCAGAGGGATGCGAACGACTCCCTGCATCCCCATCAACAAGGCGAGATGGCTCTGAGCGCTCATTTTCCACAAAAGAAAATTAGAGGAGTGTGAAATATTGACAACAAATTGCAGCCCTGTTCCGAATGCGAGGCAGTCATGCTGCTGCAAGGCTCAGAGGTTCACAACACCTCAGCTCTCCTCAGACAAAACCGTGGGTATTTCTTCAGAGCAGCAGAATTAAGACAATTTTCAATACATACAGGCTGTTTCTGAGTAAGAAACAGCTAAAGCAGGATAATTCCCCAGCAAATATCCTCTGTGCCAATATGATGAAATTTGAATGAACCTGTGACTGCCTCAGGACAAGCCATTAGATTATCAAACTGAAGAAGAATTTTATGTTATAGGTTGCTTGGAAACATGGATAAAAATCTGTCCCTGGCCTCTTTTGCCCAGTTGCAATCCCCAGTGCTACCAGTTTGTGAAAACACAGGGGGTATTTGCAGTACCACAAACCTGGCAGTGGAATATTTATTCTACTATATTTATTCTACAGTTTCTCACATGGAGGCAATGTGGTGACCCCCTGGATCCTGGATATTCCCCACTGGAAGAGTAGCAAAAATCCCAGCTTCTTTCTGCAGTACTTGCTTCCTTCCCCTCCTCTCTCTACCATGTAGAGGGGCATCTTCTGCTTCAGGTTTTTAACCCTTTTCTCCCCAGACGAGCCAGGGAATCTGATTCACTACACGTGGGTTCAACATGCATGTTATTTATTAGGATCAGCAGCTCTGTAAAGTTAGGCAAGAAGTTGCTTTTCAAGGCCCTGGGTGGCTCTAAACATTATTAAACATGGTCATTAGAACATGCTTTTCCAACCATTGAACGGCTGTGAACATTAAATATTTTGGTTTAATAAGTGCTTGCTTTTTCAGCTGCTGAGTGGCCTTAATCTTTTTTTTTCCCCTCATTAAAAAATGTTGTTTTTCCAGCTCATGAGCCACTGAAAATACTGTTCTGTTTTTTTCTTTTCCTTTTTATTTCTTTTTCCCTCTCTCTCTTTTTTTCCTTTTCTTTTTTCTTTTTTTTTTTTAACTCACTGATCAGTTTATTTTTATTTTTTTAAAGAAAAGGGTGAGAATTTTGGAGCCTTTGGCTAAAATAACTTGTTTTCAGCTACTAGGACAAGTATAGGGCAAGGCTTAAGATAACATAATAATCAAACCTTGCTTGTGTGAACAAGTTCCACTGAGATAAGAACATGCAAACTATCCAAACATCAGCAGATTGTCTTCTGTGTGTGCTCTGAAAGGATGGATGAATCATGCTGCTGCATGCCAGCTTTCCCACCTGCCAGTCAAGCATGTCCTATTGTGTCATCCCTATAGACTCAGGGGGCAAGGTATGAAGCAATCCTGGGGTCAGAGGTGAGGCCTGTGTGTTTTGGATTCAGAATGAAGATAATACGTTTGACTTAAATTTCATTTCTCGCATTTGTTCTCCAAGGGAGCCCAGGTTACATAAGAAGAAAGGTAATCAGGAAGAAAGGTCTTTTGCTAAAGCATTAGACTGGAAAAGCAACTTCTGCTGCAGGCTCATTGTATGGTCATGGGAAAGTAATTTGTGCCATGAGTGTTGCCTAACCATCCCAAACTTCTTGGGATGCTCACCATGCCCCACCTGACCTCCTGGAAGGAGGATGTCTCTGTAGGTCCAGTGTTCTCTGTGCTAGGACCACAAACTCTCGAGAATCACATCTTAAGAGACATCAATTGTCTCTGTTTATGCAAATAGATGGCAATCTTAGTCTTTCTGCCTGGTTCTCCCACAATATTAAATCCCAGGAATCTGCTGGATGCCCAGGCTGCCCCTTATGGTGTTGCTACCATTCCTGCTCCCACAGATCCCTGATTTTTAGGGCGGCCCTGCTGGAGGAGGAGACACGGACAGGGTGGAAGGCAGTTGGCAGGAAGTGGCCAACACCTTGCTCAGCTGGGGAGCTCTCCTGAGGGAGGCCAAAGTGGCAGCTTTCCCCTGTGGCTGGGGCATTTGGCTTTCTGCAGCTCCTAAATCACCCACTTGGAATGCTCTGTGCATCAGCCTGGAAGGGAGTCAAACCGTTTTATGAAAGCTGCAATTAGTGGCTTCCCACAAACTGCATCCAGCACTGACAAGTGGCTGCTATGTAATGCTGTTTATGGACTTGTTTCAGGTAATGGAATTTCATTGCCTTTCAGGTGCTCTTGCCACAGGAAGCACATATATTTTTTCAGCTCTGTGATTTTTTCCACTAAATTGCACAAATCTTTATATTTGAACAAGTGCATTGGAAACATTTTACTCTGCATTTATTCTGCAGTTCAAGTCTTTCGTGAGAGGAAGAATAAATATGTTCTTCTAGGAAAACTGGGGGGAGAAAGCAAAGGGAGCAGAGATAGTGGGAAACAAAACCTGGTCTTCACAGGTAGTAAATCAATGTATATATGTACTGCCTCAATGTGCCTGTGCTGTATTGGCTGACGAGGGGATCCAATATTCCCCTTCTTCTCCACCCCCAGCTGTGGCAGCTCCTACCAACCTCTGCCTGAACCCATATCTGTCTGTGGCTTTCTTGGGAGGCTGAGGATGTGATGTAGAAGAGTTTCTTGACTCTTCTGCACAGTCACATGCTAATTGCTAGGCATGGAGCAAATCAGCCTGAGCCCTCCAATGGCCTCTTTAACTGCAGTTGATTTAGTGATACAGAACAATAGAATCTTTATGGTTGGAAAACACCTCTGAGATCATCGAGTCCAGCTGTTAACCCAGCACCACCAAACCATATCCCCAAGTGCCACATCCACACAAGTTTTGAAGGCTTCCAACACAATTATGTTGTGTTTAATGCGGGGACAGAGGGCAAGGGCAGGTTCCATTGGTTCTGGCTGGCTCATGTAGCATACCATCTTACCTGGTATGTTGCCTCTAGCCATCCACACTCCCTCCCAGTGTGGTCCCTGCTAAGCAGAGTCCTGCTGGGCTGCCTGCACTGCCATTTGATAGGAAAAGGTATCCCACATGAATGGGAGTGCACAGCAAGCCTGTGGGATGTGATCCCTTACACCGAGCCCGCTGGGTCATGGTTAGAGGCACAAAGAGCATTTGTTAGGAAAGCTGAGCACCAAAGGGCACAGCATCCCCGTTTGCTCCTGAGCCCTGCTGAAATCATGAGCCTCAAAGGCAAAAGAAGGCCGTGAACCCAAGGAACAGGTGAATCAAAGGCAAAGGAGTTGCTCTAAGGGAGAAAATTTGAAATCAAGGTTGCAGAAAACCAAGGCTCCTAATGGGATAATGCAGGTAATATTATCACACAGCACTAAAACAATACAGAACTAATTAGCTCAAATATTTGCTGACATCGTGGGTTTTGAGGAGAGGGGGGCATGGGATTTCATAAAACTTAATTAACTCATAGACTAAATCAGTTTCATTCATTGCCACAACAGAGCCAATCAAGATAGGCTTACTGTTTGCTCATTTGGAAAATGATTAGGATTCCCATTTAGACTTAATTACAGTGCAAAGGTTGACAATTATCATCTTTGTGGAAGCATTGGATACCACAGTATCTCAGCTGAACATGTGCCTGTAATTACAGACATCATTTTCTTAGCAGAAAATATAACCCACTTATTACCTGGATTTCATGCCTGTAATTACAGATAGTAGAAATAAAAAAAAAAAAGAAAAACAGAATAGGGCTGGTGCTGAGTTACTTTGGATCTTTTCACAGTAAATTACTTTGTGCAAATGTTTGTCACAAATTAAAATGTTGGTTTGTGCCTTACAGTCCCCATGGAAGGGAATTTGTGGACATACCAAGGAATCAAACCAGCCACATGGGTCATATTTTGACACTGCCAAGAGCAGCACTGCCTCAGATTGGTTTGGTTCATAAACCCTTCCTCATACCTCCCTGAAGTTTCTCGGGTTACACAGGCATGTACTTATCATTGCAGAAGCAAACTGCTGAGAGAAACTTGGTCAGTCACTTTGGAAAATAACAGCTTGATCTGAACCACAACTGAATAGACTCACCCTGCTGACCAAAATAAACCACGTTAATATTAAAGATTGTGAGCAGTGCTTGGCTACGATCATTTTTAATCCTGCCAAACAAAAATGATAAGCAGGTAGAGATTTGTCCCTTTTGCCAGCCCCAATCCCTCCAAGAGGTTGCTTCAACTCATCACATCCAGGGGCTGTGCCATGGCTGAGATAAGAGGAAAGTTAAAAACATTTTACAGATATTAATTACAGATAAGGCAGGGGGTAAAATGAGGACATAATAAACACAAGCTCGATTCAGTCTGATTTGTTGCCATCCCTGGGCCTCTGTTTATCCCATGGCCTTGTAAAGATGGAGGGAGAGTGTCCTTAGGAGGGAGCAGCAATGCTGAGCACTAAACCAGCACCATCACATTTAACAGTACAGTTGAATTAGCTTCTTCCCTTAGTTTTAATTATATTTATTTCCAAACTATGGCTGGTGAGGTGGAAGTAGGTGAGACTCCAACTTTCCTGTATTTGTTTCACACAGAATGTGTCTGACCTTGGATTAATGCCTGAACCTCCTGGGGAAAATGGCCCAAGTGACTTTGGGACCAGGGCACCACATTTACTTGAGCAGGTTTTTGCCTGCTTGCCAGCTGAAATGCTGAGTTTGCAACAGATAGAGATGATTTGCAAGGAAATAGAAGGAAAGAATGACTTTCCACTTAAATATCTTCTTTATTTTCCATGCTCTTTAAAGGAATATACCATTCAAATTTTTTTCCTACATTTGCTGTGCTTCTTTGGAAAAACTCTGTTTGCATCCAGAAATGAGCACTGCCCCAGTAGGAGGGGAAGAAATGCAGCTTTATCAGGCCAGGTAATCCCTATGCACCATAATCAACAAATAGTGTCAGCAGGACTTCAGGGAGTACATTTTTCTAGCTGTGTTGAAAGGCAGCTGGGAGTCTAGAGGCAGAAAAACTTCCTTTTTCTTTTTTTTGGTTTTCCAGGAATATTAACTTGTGTTCTCATTCTGCATTTTTTTTTTTCATAGGTGTAGATAAAAGGGAAGAAAGAAAGGTTTGAGTGTTGGCTGTGTCGTTTTGAACGTTTAATGCTCAGGTGCTTTTAATATTGCTTGAATGCTGAGCATTTTGTAAGGAGAATAAAAAGAGCCATAAAAATAATAAAACAGGAGAAATAAGTCCTTACATTGTTTGAGGTGCTTTTAAAGCTGAAGGCCTTTGCTTTTATTTTGTTTCTCATACCACATCCACTGGAGCTTTACGTAGCCGTGGAGCCTGCGTGGTATTATTGTGTCGCTTCGGAAAAGCTGAGAGGGTGGATTTTTTGATGTCCTGGCTCCCAGCTGCCTGGCAGCACGGAGTTCCTTCAGATGTCAGCAGAGAATCCTACTCATCTGCAGGCTGAGGAGCCAGCTAGAGCCCAGGAGAGGCAGGCCCTGCCTGCTGTGGCAGCAGGAGGGTTCCACGCGTGCGCTCCCGCGGGAGCTCAGAGCATCTCGCGCGCCGCGGGCGAGCCAGGACGGGGCAGCCGTGCCCCCGACACCGTTTGCCGCGCAGCAGGAACGAGCTTTCCTTTGAACTGCTGCACTACAAATTCCCCTCCCGGCCCAGCTGCCGCGGTGGGTGGGACGAGGGGGAGAAGAAAGAGGGAATAAGGCACCAAGAGGGGTGTGCAGGTGTGGGTGGTGGGAGAAGCTGGCTTGCCAAACCCACGGGAGTTCCACCCAGCGGAGTGCGGTTGGGAAAGCTGGCAGGGCTTGACTGCCTGGTACATGGAAAAGCTCATTTGGAATGCCTGGTATCTCCAGCCAACCCACGATTAAGTGATTAGTTGCAATGATCAGAGGTTCAGAGATACACACAGGGTTGAGAAGTATCCTCACTTGTTTAAAAAGTAAGGATAATAATAATAATAATAAAAAAAAAGAGCCCAAGGAGAGAGGAATCCTCTTGACAGAAGGAAGGAGGAGGAAATGAATGGAGCAGAGATTTGTTAGCATATACCAAATCAGGTCTATTCACTGATTTCATGCAGAACTAGTTGTGCCACTTCAGTGTTTATTTATCCACTACAGGAGTCCCAGATATGACAACAGACACAGGAGCTTATTGGCACACAGGTATTTGTCATCTGGTAGTAGAGACATGTGAGATCCAAGGCAGGAGCTGCAGTGCTGTGCATAGTTCCTGCCTTTGAAGCAAACAAGAACCAAAATCTTAAAGATGGGGTTTTGAGGTTCAAAGCCAACACTGTATTGTGTGGTTACAAATCACCATCCTTGAGAAGATAGGAAAAAAGTTTCAGGAGCAAAGAAACACATGCTGAAAACAACCTCCTGCAAGATTCACCGAGCTACGTTTATATCAAACTACTTCAGCATCAGAAATCTTGGGTTTCATTTACTTTCTTCCCTTACCCACCTTTAGTATCATCTTTGGCTTTTTTGGAAAGCACTGCCAGAATTGTATATTTCTGTCTCAACCAGAAGCTGTCTGAACTTCCCTGTTGTTGTAACATTTCTGGATTAGTTTCATAAATGGAAGAAGTTTTGACTTGCCAATGTGAGTTTTGAAAAGCACGTTGATTTTCATACCCTTATCTGAATTCAGCCTGTCTGTGTATGTTAAGTGATTAGTCTCTTTTTGACTCTTGGAGATGCTGCCAACTTAACAGTCACAGCCTTGCAGAGGTGTAAACACCACAAGAAGTCAAGAAAAGTCCATTTCTTGTTATAAAGGTTTCTGGAGGTTAAGCCTGGAACAGAATATAAAGTGGAGTTTTAAATTTCAAGGAAAAGTAGCTGAGACAGCTATAGTGTCACACAGACTTATAAATAATATTGTTACTTTATTATTGCCATCCCTCTGAGTATAAAAGTGAGAGGAGAAGGACTTTTTTTCTCCATTTGCTTTTTACCAGAGGTATTTTATGCCAGAATTCTTAGCTGTGCTATTCAAAGGTGAGAGTGTGGTGGTTAGTGAATAACTCTTGCATGGAGCAGGGATTTGGTGACTAAGAGAGAAAGACTTGGTTGCACACAGGTCTGAGATGTATTGTTTGCTTTAAGAAAAGATGAGAAGCAATGCCTGAGCTCATGCTAAGCTCCTCCACAGCATGACTGTAAAATTATTTTTGAGAGAGATCCAGGTAAAGCTTACGCATAAAAATTAATCCAAGTGCTCAGACCCAAGCAATACATTTTTGATACAGAGCATGTCATCTCAGTGAGCTGGAGAGACACAAAATTAAAGGTAAAGTGGCCCAGATCACCTTGGCTTTGGTGTTTGAGGCTTTTGAGTGCCTTACTTTGAAAGAAAAGTGCAGAAATAAGTGCCTTCTGAATATGCTAATAACTTAAGAGTATTCAGAGAGGATAGAAGCTCCTTGTATGTGAAAAATATCCTTGGGAACCAGTGCTAGACATTATGCAAAGTGAACCTGGCAGAAGTGATGGGGAGCAGAACAGAAGTGCTAAACAGGTTTGTTGTGGCTTAACACTGCAGGAGGAAACCTTCAGTGCTGGGCAGCAGGAAGCCTGCAGAGAGCTGTGGGAAGAGGCAGAGCCAGCTTTGCATGGGAACACCTCATCCAAGGAGAGGATCCAAAGAAACAGGGTAAGCAATCCAGTGCTGTGCACTGCACGTGCATCAAGGCATTTGCTCTTGGCTGTAGTCAATCAATAACTTCTCTTCAAGGCCTTCCAATCCTCCCTGAAGGAAGCCCTGGGGTGCCTACTCCAAGTCACACCTGGTCTGCGAGCAGACAGCCCCTTGCAGGGGGAAAAGGAATGTCCAATTTGTTCAGTGAGGAAGTATGTTTTGAGTCCCAGTGAAATCTGACTCCCTGGATCAGGAGAGATAGTGCATGGGGTTTGAGACAGAAATATATCCCGTTCTTGAAGTGGTTGGGAAAAAGCAGCGATCTGTGTGGGAAAGCTGGAGAAATGGCGGGAGAGAAAAGAAAAATTACATGCATTAGTGGTTTATGCCTTCCAGACATTTACAAACTCTGGGTAATGCAACTCAGAGGGAATTTTAGTCATTCCAAGGAGGCTGCATGATTTAAGAGGGCAGGAGGGTTGCAGTTTGCTCTATGGTTTAACCCACAAATAAAATTTCCATCACGCGGTTGAATATCTGGAAGGAATTTGGGGGTGCGTTTTTTAGGAGCACAGACATTAATAAGGCATAGCTTTATTGCCTCAGTGACCTATCACCTCAGCATCATCTGGCCCTGTGCTGCCCATGGGATGGAGAGGTTAATGTGTAAAACACACCACAGCTTCAACAGATTTGGGGAAACAAAGGCAGTCTTGCGGTTGTTGCACTTCTGATTTTTTTTACAGATGACTTTGCTCTTCCTGCTCTGTGCCTTAAAGACAGCCTACCCAACCAATTTTCCCTACTCTCTGCCTTCCAGAGAGAGTTAAAACCAAGGCACCAAGGCAGACGAAGGGCCAGTGCCCATCATCAGGCCATGATCTAATTAAATTAAAACTCTGTCACAAGTCCCTTTAATATATTCTCCTACCTCTTTCATTGAGTGGTATCTTCCAGTCCTTTTCCTAAATAGCTGATACCTTAGGAAAGATCCTAGAGTGTTCCTCATTGTATTCCACTTGCAGAGGCCACTTTATTTTATTTAATACATATTGTTATCTCAATCTTAGGATGAGTTCTTTCATAATTTTTCTTAATAAACTGTATTTCACAGAGAATTTTCCCTTTTCTATTCCATTCCCTCCTTATATTTTCTGTATTTTTCACATTCCAAAATGCTTTTCTGCCTTGGCTTTTGACATGTAAAGATCAGACATATATCAGTATCAATAAAATCCCTCAATCTGTTTTGTGATGAACAACAGATGAGAGTGGCAGCAGTGAAAAAAACCCAAGCATTCTCCTTTCTTGAAGGCCATTAAAAAATGGAGGAAAAAATATTTGGAACTGGGATGAGAGCTTCAGTCTACTGAGGGTTTAATTTTTATCCCTATTTTATTAGGAAAGGGAAACAGAGGCAGCAGGACTTGGCCAAATGAGTCAGTCATCCAGCCTAAGCAGATGTGCTGGCATGATTCTGGCGTCTTTCACAAATACCAAGACTCATTTTGATTGTGAAATACTTGCTGAAGTGCATTATCAGAGAGCCTCAAAGGGGTTCATTTCAGAGCTAGTGGTTTGAGGCTCCTCTGATGCGAAGGAAAAGTAGATAATGCCTCGTATTTCAATCAGAACATGAGCAAAGACCCAGAACAATCAAATTCAGCTCCTTTGCCCTTTATGGCATACTTCACATCTTCATACAGCACCAGCAGAAAGTTTGAGCCAGTGGAAGCTGGAGCTGAGGAGTTGCAACAATGAATAGGACTGAGAGAAACTGGGTTTGGACTCCTGGGGACTTTTTAACAGCTCTTTCTGATCTACTGGGGGAATAGCAGCAGGATAATTTAATTCCTGTCATTTCAGGTGTAAAGTGATCTTAGTGATGATGGAATTTTCCAAAGTGATGTACCCTTGATTTGCGTCCTTTCTTCTGCCCCTCTTGGGACAGCTCATCAGAGCAACTGGCTCACGGTCCAGCCTGTGATGTGGTTCATGATTAAAGTCCTTCCTCTCCCATGTGCTCTCACTGTCCTCAGCACTCATTGCAGAGGGGCTCTAGCTCAGGTAACTGGTGACCATTCCTAACCTGGAATTGCCAAGACAAAGGTGGAGTTGCAGTGTCAGGTATTGAGGGTGATTAGGCAGCTGATCACAGCTCCACTGCCAGCTTTGGAGAGCTGAACAAAATGTGTTCTGTGTGGCACCAAAAGTCAAAGTACAACTTCAAAATACACCAGGGGCTGCCCAGCCAAGGCAGCAGAGAAGCCATTGCAGGCTGCTAAATTAGCTCCAGAAGCAGAGTGAGTGTTGGGTTGATGCCCCGCAGCCATCTGCTGCTGCCTTGTACCTTCTGAAAGAACTGTCCCCTTCCTGCTGGTTCAGGGGTGCTGCCTTCCTCCTGTGTCAAATGCACGGCCTTAGAAGAGCTCTGAAGGCTTTCAGACCTTCCTTAGGCAGCAGTCAAAGTCTGAGTATATTTTATATCCTAGTAAGATCTCACAGAGGAGAGGGTATGTGCTGTGATGAATAAAAAATGAGGCATGCAGAGGGTAGTCTAAAAAAAACCCCATTTTAACCAATTGTTTTGATTTTTCTTATGGATAAGGCTGACATTGTTATTTGAAACATGTGAAAAATCAGCTTTTTTAATAACTTTTTTTTCTTTAAAGGAGGGAGTGGAGGAGTCTAAATGGCAGGTATTTTCATTGTGACCCTTTTCAGAAAAATGCCGTGCAAACATATTCCTGTAAAGAGCACACAGGGCTTAGGCTGCTTCGACAGTAGCCAAAGCAAGCAGCAAAACATCTGAATGCCTCCAGACTGCTCCCAGGGTTTTGTTCCAGTGCCAAAAGCTGGGACGTAGACTCACAGCACGAGGCAGAAAACTCCTCTGGCTTTATGTGCTCGCACATGAGGTGGATTTAGCAGAGAGATTGTTACGCTCCCCTCGCTTCTGCCCTTCTACTTCTCCCTTAAGGTCCTGGTCTAAGAAAATAATGTGGAAGCAATTCTGGATGCAGTGATACTGAAGGCAGATGAAACAGCTTTGACAGTTGCAGCACATATTTGTCAAAACATCTGGGCTTGTGCACACTTTGGACAGACCAGTTTGAGTGTGTTTCATCAGGATGCTTCTGTCTTGCGCCTGTGGATGGCCGGATATTGGGAGATTTCTTAGATACTGTGTGTGTTTCCTGAGGCTGTTCAGAATACAGGCTCAAGATGCTGGAAGCACTTTTGGTGCCTGCTCAGGAGGATCTGGATAGATACAGGTGTTTTCCTTTCTGTGTCTCTCTGGCACTCAGGGAATTTGGGATGGGCTCTGTGCTTTGCTGGTGGGACATCATGCCCTAAGAGACAGATCAGTGCCATCCTCATGGGACAACCTTTCCTAACTTCCCTTTCAACTTGCCTGTTCCCTGAGATCCTGCTCTGCTAATGGGAGTTAATTGTCCCCAGGGTAAGGAAAGCAGCTGTAATTCCTGGCTGCAGGGGTTTGGTTGTTTAAATATCTTCATTGGCACTGGGAGGCTCACATCAGTTCAAAGTAGTTGGCCACTGTTTTGTGAGTTAAACCTCTGCAGGCAACAGTTTGAGTTTGTTGCTGTTCTATCACCCTGGAGGAGGTGAGCTGCTGGGGGATGCTGCACTTGCACCTTGAGCCCTTGAGTAACCACCAGAGTGGCTCTGAGCTGCATGGACACAGTCATGAAGCAAATGTGAGCACTTTCCTCACCAAATCCTGCTCCCCAATCCATGCAACAGCAGGAAGTTCAGGCCTGGAGTCTGCAGAGCTCGTTTCCAGGATGGGCTTTGAGGAGTGTGCCCAGTATGTATGAGGAATGTGTGTCTGCTGGCAAACATAAAATCCTCAAATCTACAAATGTGGAAATAGATCATGTCAGAGAGAAACTTTGATCACCCATGTGTAATTTTCTCATATGCAGATGTCAGCTTTCATAAAGCCTATGAGTTCAGCTTCAGATTAATGCGAGTTTTGCCCCCATTTATTTTGCATCACTTAAGAAAGGTTGACTGGGTCCTTAAAAGAGTGTCAGCCCTGATTAAATCAACCTTTAGGAATCATCTAGTAGAACCTGGGCATGTCTCTGTATTTGGAAATCTTCACTTGAACTGTCTTTTGTTCCACTTCTGCTTATACACTAAAACAGGTGGACAGTAATGCTCTGTCATCTGCAATTCTTGGATTACGTGGATCATAAGAGATTTTAATTAGATGAAGAAATGATTTCTGAGGGTTTATTTGGAGAATTGCTTCTGTGGGTCTCCTGCCTGTGCAGGAGTGGGAGCAAGTTATGAAAGCTTTGGAGCTGTATCAGTAAGTTTGAAGCCTCTTACCCAGATCTCTCCACTCTTCCCTCCTTTTTCTGCTTCTGAACAAAGGGCTGCAGATAGAGATCACAATCCTGTGCTGGCAAAAGCTGTCTTCTGAACACGTTCGTGCATGTAGAATATTTCCCAGAAGCAAATGCGTTTTTCTAATCTCAAGACTTCGCTTTGTGCATCGAGATCAGATCTTAAGCAATTGGAATTCATTGCCAGACTTCCCCTCTGCTATGTACAAATTCTGCATATCAAAGGTACTGGGGGCAGGATTCATCTGTGCAAAACTGATTTCTTAGAATTTGTGAGGCCAGTTTTATCCAGCAGCACGGTGTGACGGTGTGATGGCATCACTGAAGGGCATTTCTCTTGTTTAATGACTAAACAGAGTCAGAAAAGGGGAGAAACATCTTGGATTTGATGACCAAATGGGGGTGCAGGAATTTCTTCCAGGTGCTTCAGACATCAAACAACTCCTTGGCTCGGTCTAATCAGCTTTGGAAGTTACTATTCATGATTAAAAATGTTTAGATGCTAAAAGTTTATGTTTTTGAAAGACCTGTTGTGGTTAGCCCTGAGAGCCATCCTGTACTGCCACTACTGAAACAACCCTCCTGTTTTCATGGACCTGTCTTTCCATGTGGTGCCCAAAGCAGAGCTCAGCCTCTCGCAGGGCCCCAAGGCTGACAGCTCTGCTGTGTCTGCTTCTCCCATGCAGGCACTTTCCCACTGGCAGCTGAGCTGGCCCCAGCACCTGTCTTTTAAACAAAAGATTCCAAAGAGGAATCTCCTGCACGGGGCGATGCCGTGTGGCTGACCCTGAGCATCAGCTGAGGCAGACCTCTGTGCACTGATGTTAAACAAGTGCCTGCTTCTCTCTGAGCTGTCAGGCTGTCACCAGTGGCTTAAAGAGCCTTTATCTCCCCTTTAAGATGATGGAAATCACAAGATCTTAGTTTCTTAAAGGCTGACTTCTTTAATTTCATCTGAGAATGCCAGACTAAGGTAAATTATACACAAACATGGCCAGCCATCAGAACCCAAAGGCTTTTGAATTATCAGTGTATTTCAGATGCAAAATCCTTACTATCCAATCTTCTTTCCTGCTATGTGATATAAAACTAGATACCTAATCACACTCTCTGTTAGATTTGATTTATATTAAAGTAGTTCTCTTGCTTTGCTGCGTAAGCTGCTCCTGTGTCTGGTTCTGACCTCAGGATTTCAGTCACGTAACCTCAAAGCAGATAGAAACCAGTAGAAGTAACTTTTTAAAAGTAGGATTAAACTTTAAAAGTGGAATTAAACTTCTTTAAAAGGGGGATGAATTCAACTGGCATGAGCACAGAGAACTGAACCATCCTCTCTCTGTGTTTGCATTCATGACTGTTAGGAGGAGATAAAAGGACTTTCAAAAAGGGATGAAGGAGAGATGTTATATGAGGAAAATGGGGAAAATGATAATGATATCTGCAGAAGTTTCTTGTTTGATTTTTGGAGTGTAAAATATTAAGTTGGGAATGATACAGGCAGAATTATGGATTCTTGGGAATTCATATTGATACAGAAGAAAATGAAATTTAGGATGTATCTGTATGGAAGGTGGCCTGAACACTTAAAGCAGGTCTAAGAGTCTGTAGGTAATTTTGCATTCAAAGAAACAGATGAATTGTTCCCCCTTGCGCCCAAAAATCTCTTTGGGATCTATGTGTGCAGATGTATCAACCCAATGCTACCTTATTCACAGAATTGCTTTGAACAACCTGAGACCTTCAGCAGAATCAGTGATTTACAAAGGTAAAATCCATGATTCTGCAGCTGTGCTGGTGTCTGCATGAGATGGGGGGCAATTGAAAAATCTCATTGGCTGTGGAAGGAAAGCCCAGAAGATGAGGATCCCCAACCCAAAAGAAGCTGTTCTCTTGCTGCCAGTGTCCAGGAAGCCTCTGTGGTGCAGATGTGAAATTAATAGCAAAACCTATTTCATTGTCCTGCCCCTTGGGGAAGCTGTGAGTAGCAGCAGCCACACAAAAGAGGTAGTGGGGGGCCAGGGAGGACTCCCGAAAATACCAAATATTATCTGTCCTTCCTGGTGTAGTGTTCTAGCTACTTGTGGCTTCCAGTGCCTAAACTCCACCAAAGTAAAAGCTCAGGGCTGCTATTTGTTGTCTGTCCTTAGATGTTGCAAGTGTGAGGGCTGATCTGCTTGGAGTGGGATTTATTATTGTGAGAGATTTATTAGCTCACTTTTTCATCTCATTGTAGGGAACAGAAAAATCAACACTTAACTTAGGCTGTAAAAATTAAAGGAGTTCTTAATCAACAAAGATGTTCTGCAGTAACCTCTGAACACCAACAATGGTGAGAAAAACTGGACAGCTTTTAAAACACAGGTGAATGAGTGAGGTACTGGTGCTAAGGAGCTATAATGACCCTAATTAGGGTTAATAATTTTACAAGAGATATTAAGCTTTATTAGTGCTGGAGGCAACTTCACCCTGTGGTGTTGTCCTCTTACAGAGCAGTAGTGTAACTACACTGGAGTTACTCTTGATTTGCACTGTTAGAGAAGAAGGAAGGAGCCAACATATTTTCAGTGTATATTTTGTAATACCTTATTCAGATTTTATAGAACCCTACTGGTTTCCTCTCTCTTAAACACTTTAGAATTTTCTAACACAAAGTGTTATTTGGAAGGCTAAGATAATTCAGGAGGGAGGGGGTGCTGAGGCAGCCAAAGGTGTGTGTGATAAATTAATGTAATTACTCAGGTTTGCACTCTAGCTCAGATACTGCACTGTGGGTGCAGTGGATGCACATGAATGCAGTAATAAAGGTAATATATCACCAGCATAAGCAGGGATGGACACATAAACACCATCTGAGACCCACACTCTTTCTGGATACATTGCCTTGCCACATCTGGCCCCGTGATAACAGAACGGGGCTTTCATGCTATTTTTACTCCAGTCTTTCTTTTCATAGGACTTTTGTTTGATTTCCTACTGCCTCTCCCTCCTCCTCTTTGCCTCTGACTGCACTCCACATGTGCTTGGGCATGACAGTAAACATGCAAAATCACATCAGCAAGGCACTCACAGAAGGAGAGAAAATGTAAAATTTTTTTTCTATTTACCTTCTCAGATTGCTGTGGCTGCCCATGCTGGCTGAAGGGCTTGGTTTGGCTATTTCAATCTGCTAAAACAACCTTCCAGACTTCTTGCTCTGGTCCTGTCTTTGGACCCATACTGCAGAACAAACTTCTCAATCAAGTTGTTTTCCTTTAAACCCTCATCTATCTCAGCAACTCATTCCCTTATCCCAAACTTACTCATCTAACTCTCATCCACTGCTCCTGTACTGAGGTTTGTAAGAGACAGTTTAAAATGAGATATGCCATTCTCCAGGTGTGGGAGGGGTTTCCATTGCTCATCTTTCTACAAATGTTCACTGTGCAAGGATCTCTTTGTGGGGGAAAGTAACCTAATTATAGAAAAATGTGTGAACAAGGCCCATGGTGGTGTCTTAAGTCTTCCACATTGGTAATGAAATCTAAATTTGAGAGGGGTTCTGAGAGCCAGATCTTTGATTTTTGACCAGTTGATCATGGAACTTGATTAAGCAGTGCTTTATTTTGCTATGGGATTTCTCAGCTGGGAGATAAACCCCATAAATCACCACAGAGGAATCTGTGAGGATGAGCATTTTCCTCCTGTAAGACAGGAATGTAAATGTTTAGTAGAGAGATCCCAATGAGATGATCTTTACTATTCTACTGTAGGGTTTTGTTCTACTTTCCAGTTGTACAAGTCCTACATAGTTTAGGAGGTGCAAGAAGTTGTTCAAACCCATTTTTTTTCCTTTCCTCCCCTCCTTGCCAGAAGTGTGAACACACATCACACCCCCAAGATGTTCTGTAAAGAGACTCACCCCCACCTTAACAAATATCTAGGGAGAAGGCTTCAGTCTGTATTTATAAAACATTAATATAAGAAAATGAGTGCTCTTCTTAACTCCCAGGGGGAAAACTTTAGAAAGAGGTTTTAATAGATTTTTGTCTTACTGGCTGGCTTGCCCTGTGGTGCAACAATAAGGAGCTACGAGCAACTTGCCAATGAAGTATTTCACTTCAAACCTCTGGTTCAATGTATGTGTGAGTCTGTCTGCAGAGCACTACTTTAATATCCCTTGATCTGCAATAATAACTATAATTAAAGCCAAAATGAAGTTTCTATTGCTCATTTTCAGGTTATTTTTCCTCAAAGCAGCTCTGTGTAAATGTTCTCATGAAATATTATGAGCCTGAATGTTTTCAGATGAGGATACCAGGCCAAAGTTGGAGTTTTTCTGAAAATACTCTCAACAAAATGCAGAACCGAATGTTTGATGTTTCCTGGGATTCCCAGTAATTTGAGTACTTTATGCAGCAGCTTCTTCACAGGTTGTTTTGATGTAAATATTCATGGCAAAAGCAAAGCTGTACATCAAAAATATCAGTGAATAATGGATGGAACATGCTAGAGCATAATGCACATGCTTACATGAAGTCTCTCTTGCAATAAAAATGAGCACTGCTCTGCTTTATACCTTAGTGTCTGTAATAACCACACACAGGCAGGAATTAAGTGAAAGTCCTGTAACATCTGGGTAGCCAATTTTTCCAGTTCAGATGTTGTTTCCTCTCTCTGTTGTTTTTAGGCACTCTGACTGAGGACATTGCAGATACTCAAGCCTTGGAGGTAAATCTTTTCCCTTTGGAATGAAAATAAACACCATTCAGTCTCAATAGCTTTAACTTTTGTTCCCTCTTGCTTTGTCTTTTGCTTAAAACAGCAATAATAATAATAATTAATAATAATAATACAAAAAACATTCTGTCTTGTTTAGGCATTTCCTGATTCAGTACTAAACTAAGCACAGAAATTACTTTCTATTGGCCACTGGAGGTATTAGAAACACAGAGATGTCCCTGTTCTTAGGGCATCTAGAATGGGGTACTGAGAACACAAAATGTACTCAGTTAAATAGATTTTGACTTGAGAGCACCCCAGTTCAACTGGACTAATGTATTTATGGGGTCAGCCAAGCAGACATGCAAATTATAAGTGAAGCCCAGCAACTGGAAGGGAAATGTTTGCCAAATTCACACGTTTCACAATATCTCCCTACAGATTAATGATTGCAAGAGATTTGCTTTTTAACGTAGGCAGGTGGATTGGCATAAAGTGGAATGTCCATGTGAGAAGAAAAGGCAGCATCTTGATGTTATATAGATCTTTTAAAATGGCTTTTCAAAAAAAAAAAGGTTGTTTCTGAATGATTCTATAAAATGATAAGTACCTGCAGTGTGAGAGACTGGACACAATGTCCAAAGAGGTCCTGTCCATTGTTCTGACCACATTCTGTGTGTATGAGTGGGAAAACAAAATATCTCTAAACACTAAAGCTTTAGTTTTAAGTTTTGAACAAAACTTGAGTTCAGCTCCTTTGTGCAAATCTATCCCAAAGGGAGGGAACATAACCATTGCATACTGAACCCACTGGAAGTGTATTCAAGTAATTTGCTTTCTTTTATTCTCTGCAAAGATTCCTAAGCTGAAACACGTGAATGGGCTAATTTGTTTAAAATGCCTTTTCTTCTTTCTCTTTATGTTGCCTTTGGCAATTTTTAGCCTTCCAAGACAGCTACGGTTTCTTAGCAGTCTGCCCTACTGAAGTAAGACTTTAATCAAGCTCACTAGCATCCAAATATGATGTGCAGCTGTATACTGTGCAGCTGATTGATTAATTTTTAGCCTCCCTGGGTACCTCAGAAAAAGTACTAGAAATACTGAAAAGATGCAGATATTTTTAATTTAGGTATTTACGGTTCTTTTCCCAGCCTTTACCTCATTTGTTCTACTCTGATAAATAGGAAGAGGGTAAATGGACATCTTAAATCTAGACAGTGAATTTCATGCTAGTCAAAATAAGATTTTGGGTTTTTTCCCCAAAGTCTTAAGGATTAGCATCACCAAAAAAAAAAACAACAAAAAAAGAATTTCTAAAAATATTTCTATTAAAGAAGCCATTATATCAAAAACTGGAAAAGAATGAGTTTTGCAGATCAGACTGCTTTATAGTCATTATGAGATTTGTTTAATATAAACAAGGATCTTGAAACGAAATCTTCTGTCTTGAGCACAGAAAGGTGGCATCAGCCCCTTTTTTCAAATCTATCCCAACGTGGCCGTTCCAGTTTGCTGATCTTACCCACCCAGCAAGTTCATTATCTGGCTTGTCTCTCTCTCCTGAAAGTTTTCATGAGAACTGTTGAAAGGTTTCATTTTAGTTCCACAGTGGAATGAAAATCAAGTGTCAAGATCATGACAGCTGGGGCTTTGGGGTTCTCTTTTCCCTTCAGTGGGATGAGATTGCTGGTTTTAATCTGCTTCCATGTACTGAAACTCCTGTGTTCACACTGGCATCACTGAGAGGGAGACATCTCTAGTTTGGGTGTCAGTTCTCTGGGACCTGCAGCCTGCCTGGCAAGAAAACGTCATCAGGTAGGTTTTACCTCATTTAAATTCCATTATTCCAAGGACTTGCTCAATCTATGTACCCTGAAGTGGGAAAGACACCACAGAGAATGGAAAGATGGATGGCAGGCTTGGATGAATGCCCTAGTTAGATTCTCTATATTAGATTGTCATGCTTTTCCTGGCCCAGATGCTAACATCTAACACATTTTTAATACTATTGCCTGTTGAGATCCTATTAGAAAATGATTCAGAGTCTGGAAAGTTAGGGGGAAAAAAAAAGTTAATTCCCTAGAAATAATATGGTCATTATGTGTACACTGAATTCAATATGTAACTTGGGTTTTTTATGGCCTCTCTACCATCCTGCACACCAGCTTTTAAAAATTGCAGTCACATTCATTATGAAGTAAATGCCTAATGCAAGTGATTCTCAAAATAGTTTGTAATTTAAATTCCTATCGGAAAAAAAAAAGTAATGACCCACAATAACTCATTAGTGGCTTTGCAAATGTTCATTATTTCCTTTCTCTTTGTCTTTCTCCTGGTTTTCTCCCCTTACTAAGACCAAGCAGTTTAAAGGTTTAGACTACCTTTAGAGCTATCCATCTCTAATGACCCATGAACATTCGATTCCTGGATGAGGAAATCGTCATTCCCCGGTGTTTTTGAGGGGATAAGTGTGTTCACTTAGCAATCTGGGAGGAAGCTGGGTATTCCAGATGATTTTAAGAAATTATTTTATATTTATGCCTAGGGGAATTTTTAAAATGACTCTAAAATATCAAAAGCAATATGGAGAAGGCCAAGAAGTTCCTAAAAAGACGGATACGAACAATTTGGATTTTAAACCCAGGTTGTTTTTAATGGTACTGTGGATGCTGCTACACTACCAAAGATTTGCCTGGCTGTCCATTGCTTGGAGATGCACAAGGAGAGATAATTCCATGGCTCTAAGGAGAGGCACACAGCCCATTTCCCCTGGCTTCTCTGTCAGATGAAGACCTAGCATCTGCCATGCAGATGATCCTTGGATTTCTGGGTAAAATGACACAGGAGAGAGGCAACATGGGGCTGCAGTGACATTCTGCCTTGTCCACTCCCATGAGCAGGATGCAAGAGTGCCTGCTCTGGAATGGTGTTATCCTTAACAAGAGGGTCACCCTTAAAAATACACCCTTACAAATACACTGCTTCTCCCTGCCCCGTGGTCCCCAGTCCCTCAGCAGCACTCCCTGTTTGTCTCCTTTATGCTGGCTCACGTGGCAGCATTTGCTGTTACTCTGGAAATTGTAAAACATTCCCTGCCCCGAAATCCTTGCGGCAAAAATTCTGTGGGGTCAAACCTGTATCCCACATGGCTCAAGCATGCTCTGCTGCAGGGTTTGCTTGGAGAAAAAAAATGAGGGCAAAATATCTTATTTATCTCTAGTTTCCCTCTTCCCCAGTGATTTTTTTCTCTTCATTAGCAATCCAGACTTGGAGGCTGTCAGTGTGCTGCTGACTGCTGGTGGGGGCAGGCCTTAAGGCAAACCTCTTTAGAATATAAAGTAACAGATTGCTTGCTTGTGGAAGGCTCAGCAGAAGTTAAGTTTCACTGCCTACTTTCTGTGTGTGCAAAGGGATTACTTTGGCAACACAGACATGAAACAAAACCTGGTAACATGCTTAAAAGCATTACCCATTGTTGGAATTTGGGTTATTCAGTGCAGTCATTAGATCACACCCAATAATTCTGTAAAAATTGATTTTTCCATCCTAATGTCAATTCATTTTATTGCATTGCTTCAAGCAGGTTTCTCCGAAGCACAATGCTCCTCTGTGAGCCACCAGCACCGTGGCTGGTTTGCTGATGTTTACATTAGGTCATCTAAGATTTAGGTTTGACTGAGTTTGGACAAAACTAGCTCATTTGACCTATGATGCATTGCTTTTAAAAAATAGCAGGGAATGTTCTTTTTCAATCCTCTTATCTGCTTCTTGCCTGAACTCTGAGATCATTTCTCCCTGACTGGAAGCAGCTTCTTCCCTCTGAGCAGGAGAGCAGCTGCTCTCTGCTTTTCTCTACCTCGCAACAGAGAGAAGCAAAAGGTCAGTCCCCACTTTCTCATAACTTGCATGCACTACATTGTTTTCTTTTTCAGTTTTTTAGCTCTATTCTTACTCAGATCTACTTAACACACCCACTGCGTGCTTCCCCCTCCTCTGGTGTGTACTCTGGTGTGTCACTCTTCAGTTTTGCCCTTTGGGGAGGTGTCAGATGTGATGCTAACCACCCTTTCCAAATCCCAATTTAAAACAGTATTATCGTTCTCACTTTGCTCACTATAAACTGACTACACAGTACCACCTGCTGATGGACCAGCATCACAAACCTGGCTTTTATTACTGTTTTGCTTTTTTTTTTTTTTCAAAGGCAGAGTTGTCTGTGACAGCATTGCCTTCTTGGGAAGGGGCCCTGTGTAAGAGGCAGGAATGCTCTCGTGTTTGTGCAGTGCTTTGGACTCTGTCATCTGCTACCACTTAGCAGAAGGATAATGTTGTGTCAGAAGGAGACTTGTGCCTTAGAAGAAAGAGTGAATAGTGTCCATTTTTACAGAGCCTAAAAAGGCAGAAGAAAAAAAAGGAGAGCATAAGCCAGCAGGCCTAGGGCTATTCTGATTTGCATCAGGATATGTATAGGCGCTGTGTGGCTTACAAAGCCCAGGAATCATCTACATCTACTCCTGTCACCCACCCCAAAGTTCAGGAATGAACTGTCTGAATATCAAGGTCATTATACTTCATTAGTCTTCATTAATGTGAGAGCTGGTATTGGTCTGATCTCTTATTTCAAAAGCTTTTACTGCTGAGGCACCAAACCCCGTGCTCTCCTCAAAATTCAGGAAAGAAACTTGTGTGATTTCAATTAGGAACTCTTACCCTTTGTCAATACAGAGAAATATTGATTGTAGTTTTGCAGTTGTTGATTCTGAATCTGTCACTCACCCCAGAATATTCCAGTAACTTCTGGCCTAATAAAAGCTTACAGAATCTGTCCCTTCTTAGGGAACAAACTCAGAGCAATCACAGCCAGATAACTGTCAAAGAGAAAGGGAGCAAAGCCAAGAAAAGGAGGCGACAGAGCCAGATCTTGGTATTTTGCAAATCCAGATTGTTGTCTCCTTCAATTATCCATCGGGTGATTAAGACCAGTCTATCCTATGGGCAATGCTGCCAGGTTCAAGAACTTTCTTTTCACCCAGTTTGCATGGTCTTCCCTCTCTTTTTTTGTCTTCTCTTTTTCTTCTTTTAAGACATGAAATACTCTGGTGCATGGGTTTTGGTTTAGGAAGGCTTGCTTTTTTCTTTTCATTTCATCAAGACAGAGTTCCATTTGTTCAGCATCTGCACAGGACAACATCTGGAGCCCCAGGAAATTCAGCTGCTCTGTGTATGACGCTTAAATGAAATTACTTTTTCATGCACTTCAGAAGAGTATCAAGAGCATCTCTCTGACCAAACAGGGCCTTTTGTTCTCCTCCAGCAAGTGTTTCTCATTAAAAATGTCATCTCCCTAACAAATTGCTTCATTGCCTTTGCAGCTGGGGTTATTGTTTTCATGGTTTTGTACTTGTGTGATTCTCTAAGAGAGCAGAAAGCTGGGAGAAGCAGGGCTTGATTTCTTCTCCCTTTGCCCTGTGTGTGCCATGCTCAGAATTCC
The DNA here is from genome assembly GCA_013398275.1 of Promerops cafer. Taxonomy (NCBI): domain Eukaryota; kingdom Metazoa; phylum Chordata; class Aves; order Passeriformes; family Nectariniidae; genus Promerops; species Promerops cafer. The sequence goes on along the minus strand of VZSE01001429.1, from coordinate 79,418 downwards.
CACTTTTGGGGGGCAGTTTCATGTATTTACCCCTGTGCCCTCTTGGCACAGCACTCGGGCTGCCCATGGGAGGCAGAGCTGGGGCACAGCAGCAGCACGAGTCTGTGGGGACTGTCCCATTTCTGTTCATGGGCACTGTCCCAGGGGCTCTGAGCAACCAGGTCTAGTGCCAGGTGTCCTTGTGCAAGGCAGGGAGCTGGAACTCGATGACCTTTAAGGTCTCTTCCAACCCAAACCATTCTGATTCTGTCTCCTGGGGCTGTTGTGCTTGCACAGGGATGGAAGGTGAGAAGAAGGAGAAAGCAAAGTGAGAAATATCCATCTAAAACTGGAATATAAAGGGTGGCTTTTAATGAGATAAACATCTTTTGTATGAAACGCAAGGTTTGGTCATTTTTCCAGGTATTATTCCCAGGTGGAGTATGTGGGGCTATTGAGTCTGCAAGAAAACCTAAGTTATCTTTAGGGACTTAGGAACTTTTTGGTGACCTTCATGGGAAGTCTGATCAGAAATAAAAGTAGAAACTAAGGGAAGGAGCTGTAGGAATTCAAAGGGAGACAGCATCAGTCTGTACATACTGCACCAAGTCTAATAGGGCAGAACGTGTGAAGTCCCTTACAGTAGTGAGCAACTCTGTGCTGAACCTCTCCCAGCAGCACAGAACTGAAGGGTCTGTGTAATTTCCTTGGAGAACCACTTAGAAAATGCCAAAACTTCAAAACATATTTTGCAGAGAGGACATTATTTAAAGCCCAGGCATAAACCCCTCATTTTTCTCACCTCTGACTTTTCAACCAGGATTGCCTCCTTCCTGCATTTTGAAAAGCCTTCCTCCTCACCCCCCACTGAAGATAGCTGTATGCCAAAATCTTAAGCTCACAGAATGTTCCAGGTTGGAAGAGACCTACAGAAGTCTGGTCATCTTTGAAGTCTAATTTAAATGGCAAGTTGTAAATAATGTAGAATCTCCATCTCACTGGCTCAAGTGTTCCCTGCATGTTAACACACCATCTGCTTAACCTGAGATCTCTTTTTTGTAGGTGACTACAAATTAGTCCTTAATAATTTCACTGGCCCTATAAACTTGCTGGGTAATCAATTTACACAGGCTTACTGCCCACTTTCACAGCTCTAGTGCTGGTCCCACAGTATTTGCAGTTTTTCTTAAAGTGTTGATTTCCTGAGTCATGTATTTCCCTGAGAATGCAGGTGTTCAGTTTTTCAAGTGGCAGGAGCTGCAGAGAAATGTTGAAAGGCTCATGCCTAAAGAATCATAAATGTAAGTACTATTCTATAATTTCTATAATTCCTCACAAATCTTATTGCTATTTAGACATTCTGATGTTTAAAACTTCACCTTGTCATTCCAATTTCTCCTTCCTTTAAGGAAGAGATAGGCATACTTGCTAAGAATTTTTTTTTTTTTTTTCTGTTTTTGTGAGTCATTTCTTAACGGGATGGTTTTCTAGGTTTGTTTCTCTGTTTCATGTGGGACACCAGCAGCCATTCAGCTCACAAACCACAACAGTTACCTTTGCTTGTCTCGGGCACAACTGATTTCACCATGTTACCTCTCCTCCTCCCACTTGTAGGCAGTGAAAACAGTTCTTGTGTGTTAAATATAGCACCAGGCACAGCCTTCCTATGAGGCAGCTCCGTCTCAGGCTGCAGCAGAAACATTGGGCACCACACCGTGGAAAATAAGTATGTAGCAGTTGTAAATATACATGTATATTTATATATATAAAACAGTGCTAGAACCCACAGTCTGTAATTTGTGGGTGACCTTTAACTGCACGAGGATAAATGGTTACAAATGAGGACCTCTGGTCTTGGCTTTCGTAACCTATTTTGTTACTTCTGTTGGTAAATCAAAAAACGTGTATATCCATGGGGTTTTTGGAGTGTAACATTTGGCTTAGATTTAAGCTAGGATAACTGAACAAAGTGGAAAACCAAACAAATAAATATGATTATCCTGCAGTGTTTTGTTTTATGGAGTCAGGTTCTGAAATAAGCGAAGCATGTGGGATACTTCAAGGTCTGTAAGGCAGACGTGCTATTCCCATAATGAAATCTACGCCATGAATTAGGTCTTTGTGCAATTTTTTGGTTTTTCTTGTGTTTGTTTTGTTACAAGACTGCATTTTTGCTGTTAAGCAGCATGTTAAGCTTGGATTTTCAGAGGTGCTCGTGTGATGAGGTTGGTGACAATCCCTCTTCTTGCAGGACCAGCTGTGGTTAGGGTATCAGTCCCCAGGACCCAGGGTGTTCCAAGAGCTTTGGTTTTGAAATGCACCAAGAGGGATTATTTGGGATGTGCACAGAAATTCAGGAATGGGTTGGAAATAAATACGTTTTTGACAGGTAGATTATTTGCTACAAAAATATCTGTGGGCTGGGGGGATGATGGTGGCTCTCTGAGAGCAGCAGGTAGGGAAAGCTGGAAGGAGATGTTTTACCCAGAAGTCACATATGGTGCTCCCAGTCCCTATAGCTGGATTTTTTCCCCTCTATCCTTAAATGCACATAAGAGCTTTCCCCATTCTACTTGGTCATCACAACACAGAGAAATAAGTTCCAGGAAATCTTCCAAGACCTTAAATAGCCAACAGCTCTCTGGGCTCTTGATTTCTCTGCCTCAGTTTCAGTGGGTTAATTTCCCTGTGGCAAGCTCTGATTGCTGCTGTGCTGTGACCCATCTGTCTTTTTCTTTGAAGCCCAGATATTCACATCACAACAGAGAATAAATGTTGATCTTCGTGAATTTGTCAGCTTTGAGATTTTCCTGAACAGGGAGCAAAATGAAAAAAACCCAAACAACCCAAAACACAAACCAAAAGTAAAAATGCTGATGGCCCATCTGTATGTGGATTTCCTTTCTTTCATCCCTCTTTCATCTTTCTTCATCCCCATCTCCACTAAACCTAATTTGAAATCTCTGCTTCATCATTTGGGCTGTACCACACACATTCAATCTCCAGGTCAGCCCTTTATTTCCTGTTTCCTTAGAGGAACACACAGGAACCATGGCTGGGTGGATCCACACAAGTCTGGCACCTCTTTTAGTGCCTGCAAAACTGGAAACTCTACTTGAGAAAGTGTTTTCCTGAGGGGTAACATCACAGGGAAAAAGAAAGAAAGCACTGCTGGCATCTTAGGAGAAGCATTCCATAGGTAGCTGGACAGGACTGATGATGGCAACAGGATTTTAATCTGATTACAGCTCTATAAACAATTACAAAACGTAGCCAAAAGCAGCGGTGGTTTGTGAGATGCCTAGAAAGAAATGTGTCTTCTGAATTGGGAAGGATGGGAAGGGAAAGAATATTTTGAGTATGACCACAGCAAGGATGTGTGATACACTCCAGATCACACCATGCTGGTGCTGCCCTTACATCCTGTCACTGCTCTGCCTTCTGTGGATCCTCCTGTCCTGCCTTAAACCCGTGGGTTCTTTACACACCTGGGATACAGAAATCAATCTCTGCAAATAGCCCCTCTGTCTGTAAGATCCCCAGTCTCACTTCATCTCCCATAGAGGTTTAAGGAGCTGTGCATCTCCACAACCTCCTGAAGAATTTCCCATCAGTATTTTCCTTGCTGTTAAACTCAGCTTCCTGATGGTTTATCCTTCTGGTTATCACAGCAATTTAATACATAACTCTTGCTCATGAGAGAAAACAAGGGTCAGCAAAAGCAAGATTGGGATATCTCTGGTTCTCATCTTTTTTACGGTTAAAAATATCTCTCTCCCTAGATGTGAAGGGATGGTGATGCTGTGAACATCATCCTGCCTGTGATGGAAAATGTTTTTCATTGTGTCCCAAAGGTGCTCTAACTGGATTTCTCTCATTTCCTCTGCAAGTTTGTTCCACAGCTGCATCTCCAGCCAGGAGTCTTTGTCTCTGGCTTTTGCACTTTTTGTTCTGGACTTTGTGATCAGCGCTGTCATGAAGAAGAAATAAGTTCAACTGTCCAGCCAGCGCAGAGATGGAGAGCAGGTTTGCAGTGTACCAGATGCTGCACCAATTACTCCAAAGATGGGCCCTGAGGACCTCAATTAGGAGGAGGAGGAGAGCTGGAGCAGGTGGAAGTCATGGGATGTTTGTTGCTGGTGGAGCCAGGCAAAGGAGCAAGTCACAGGGGAGTCTTTGCTTTTGGTTTCTATTTCTCCTGAGTTACTGTGTCTGAATCATGGATGCTGTGCACACCTCCAGCACGACATATCTGGGGATTGCAGGTGCCTTTTCTCTCAGTTATTACAATGTGTAGTTTCTATTATTTTGTTTTTAATATACCTGTTTTGTGCAAGATTCATTATTCTGGCTTCTGTGCCTCAATCCTCCTCCCTGGAGAGGTGGGAACTCTCATTTCCAGGAATTTGTGGCTGTCTCAGTAAGCTTAAGAGCTCACCAAGATTAAGGATGTCTTTCTGCCCTCGCCTCCTTCATTTCATACCTTTTTACCATACCCTACATTTGGGCAGACAAGGTGCTCATGTTCAGCTGCAGTCCCCTGGGACCTACACTGATCTCCACTGTGGATGTAGTTTCCATTTTTCCCCTTTGTTAGTGCATATCAGCACTATTCCCTACTCTCACAAACCAGTTCCTCCTGATTTTCATCTGTCTGGGGGCAGCTGAACAGGTTTTTCAAAGTTGCTTATTAAAAACTACCTCCCTTATGCTCTGTTTCCTTCTGCTGCCAGCTGTTTGCCCACGTTTCCTTGGAAGGGTGATTGCACCTTCCCTGCCCTCCAAAGCCTGGCTTCAGCAGTCCATCCCCAGCTGACCCTGTCCCTTCTCCTTGCTGCCTGGCCCTACCTCACAGCACTTGGCAGCACACCTTGTTCTGAGAGGTGCTTCAGTTCCTGATGGGTGAGTGACTTGATTGGGAGTTTGGTTTGGATAAGCTCCCATAAATTGTAATGCTTGACTGTAGGTTATCCAAACTATCTGGGCCTCTTGGGACTCTAAATTGGCCTGGAAGACCCAGGCTGTTTCCGAGCCTTTGGCACTTCCTGATCCCAGAGAGGCTGCAGATAGCATGGCAACAGGCTCTTGCATGAGAGGTCAGTGCTTTTGGCTGCTTGTTTTAGCTGGATCCTGAAAAAGAAGTGGGCAAGCAAGCAAGCCCATTTAGAACTAGGTGGTCCCATCAACCAGGTGGAAACACGAGGCAGCTGTAAGGAGCTCTCTGATTCCTTCTACTTGAGACGTGCATTGCCAGGACATGCTGGCATTTGACAGGGTGGGGGATGGAGTGATTGGCACAACATTGGATTTGGCACCTCAGTGCAGTAGCCCAGGGGTAGGTCTGGGTGGAGAAGAGATGCTGCACCACAAAAAGTGGCCACTGGAGCTGGCTTTGTCCAGACAAAACCCCGGATCTTTAGACAAAGCTGTGACTGACAGACTAAGGAGTGTATTTTTGCTTGCACTACAAGCCCTCATAACGGTGTGTGTACAAACAGCTACAGTGTCATGGCTAATGCAATATCCTGTCTGTAGGGAGCAGGAGATTTGGACGTGATCAGACTGAGCAGTTCCTTGGCACAGCCTCAGCAGTTCCAGCGTGCAGTAGTCCAGTGGCTTTCAAGCCAAAACTCTTGCCCAGATCATTAAGAGCCACTGATGAACCTATTCCCCCAGACTTTGTCTATACAGTCGTTAAACACATTAGCACTGTCCATTTATAATCACTAGGGCAGAAAGATTGATGGGGGGAGAGAGAAAATCCTGTCTTTTACAAATCTCTGTAAAGATCCAGCTGTTTAAAAAAAATAAAAGCAGTCAAACTTTTGGATAGGCTCCGCAGAATAACTCCTTATTCCTATAACTGCAGTTGTGGATGGATTCCCTACAGAGTTTGGAGGTGGGATAGAGCTTATACCTTCACTGCCAAGTCTGTGAGACAAAGAGGGCAGTCCCCTGACCTGGTGATGTCATCTATTTTCACTCACCTTTGAATTCACTCTTTTCTCAGCCCCAAACCACTGGAAAACACAACTGTTTTGCCAAATATGGGCATAAAATGGAAGGCGGGGGGGAAAGCTACCCCAAAACCTACATTCCCTTTACATTATAATACATTCTTTGGAGTAATTTGCAATGTTCTGCTGTTCTTGCTTTACATACTGCAACCCTCCCTCTCTGCAGCTTTACCCTGGTGCTCAGCCTTTCCTGCCCACGTAGTATTCAGCTTTGTGTGGACGTCATGAAGTTGTTGCTAAATCACAGCTGGCTTTCCAAACAACTGCCTCTTCCTCTTGCCAATTTTGTTCAGCCTCTGAAAAGCTACAGGACTTGTGCTGGGCCCCACTCAAACTTAAATGATGTGCTCAGTTACAAACACAAAATAAAATGCAGGACAGTAATAAAGTAGCTAAGTTTTGATTAATTCTGTGAAAGGGTTAATGGGATTATTCTTTTTTCTTCTTTTTTTTTTTTCCCCCCACTCTCTAAGTAGGAAAAAAAAAAGAGTGAGAGACCCAAGTGGACACAACTAGAACAAAGCCCTGTTTATGATTAGTATGGCTGAAAATATCCATGTTAGGCCAGGTGCAGATGGCTAATTCCCCCAGACTACAAGCCAATTTAAACCATAATTCCTGAGATAGACCACTTTTCCCAACATTAATGGGAACCAGCTGCCTCCTATTAATAATATGGATGATTACAAGAAAAAAAAAAGTGGGGGAGGGAATAGTGGAGTTAGAGAAGATATTATTTTCCAGACTGTTGGCTGTGTCCTGCTGAGGACAATATGGAAAGCTATGGAATATGAGTCTTGAAAACCTGTCAAGTTAAATACTCGCAGTGTGTTTGCTCAGAAGAAGGATGGAGTTATCAGTGTACTTCTGTGTTTCGGTGACAAGGTTATTTAAGGGGTAGCAATTGTATTTATTTAGTTATTTGCTGGTGCTTTGCTTCTGCCTTCCCTCTGCTGACACTGGATGGTTTTGATTAGCTCCCTAGGAGGGGAGCCCATTGCCTTTGGTACACTGAGCCTGGCTGTTCCCACTGAGGCCTGATTTTGTGTGAGATTGTAGAGCACATCAAAGTAGAAGGACAACAAATGTTCTGAATTGTTCTCCTGAGAGCCTGACTTGCTGGTTCAAGAAATTTCTTTGGGTTTCCATTATCGTTTGTGCCAGTGTGAGGTGAAATGGGAAGATGTGGCAATTCACGGTGTGTAATAGAAATTTGTCTCAGGAGTGGCTTTTTTTTTTTTTTTTCCTGTGTTCTTTATGATTGTTTTCCTTTCGTTGTTTTTGGAAATCTGAGTAGAATTTATTTTAGAAAAATAAATGTCACACCATACTTATTTGTCAGTGAGGCAAAAGTTCTGTGGTATCAGTTGTTTTGGCTATGCTCCTTGTTTCCTATGCAGACTGGATTCTTAAAAAATGGATCATGCCTTTGAGACTGATGAATAAAGGAGACTAGATAAAAGTGTCCATCTTGCCCCTGAAGGAGATGAAAAGGAGCCAGTGCCCTTTTCCCAGTTATTCTGCTGGGATTGTGTGGGATTCTTGGAGACATTCAGCTCACACAGGCTGCATTTCTTCTTAATCCATTTGATGGTAGTCTGCAGACATGGCACTGGAATTCTTGCTGGAGGGTTGTGAGGGGAATTTTAGTGTACCTGACGAGGTGCATGGCTGGAGCAAGCTGGGATTGCCCTTTACCCAGCCTGAGGATACAAAAGGATTTGATGCCTGCCCAGACCACGTGGGCTTGTACATCCCTGCTCCAAAGGGATGAGCTCTAAGGGGCTCTCAGAGCTTTTCCTGCTCCTCTCTCATGTGTAAGAGGAAGTGGGGGAGAAAGACAGACTAGGACTTTGATTCTTTAATACCCTGATCACTTGACTTGATGGCAGCCAGGAACCATGGTTCTTGGGAATAACTTCTCTGCCTTTGACAAATCTCTGTCCTTTGCTAGGTTACGAGAAGAGCCCTTTTCTGAGTCAGGAGCAAAATACCCTCTAGATCACAAACTCTTAGTTGGTAGCCTAAGAAAAAAAATAAATCTTGGACCTTCTAGCTAAGGCATGAAACTAAGGTCTTTCCAGCAACACAGCCCAGTGGCAATGTTTTGTTTTCATTCACACATCTTAGTAGCCCAGCCCTTACGTGGGTCACCAGAGTATCTCTCTGGGGTTTTTACCGTAAAGAAGAAAACCTCTACTGCCCCTCTCCAAACTTCAGTAGTATTTAAAGCAGACATAACAGAGGTAATGAGAAAGAGATTATTGATTTTATGTATGTAAATAGAGCATAGCTGAGTTGACAATGTCTCTTTAAATAATTGAAAAAATCTGCTTCAGCTGACAGTAGTTCACCAGATAATGAGGCTGGTAGTGGAGGAACGTGAATAATTAGAGTGGGATTCTTGCTGCGTGGAATTGACCCTTGGGGGCTCAGAGAAAGAAGGATTTGTGGCTGCTCTGAAATGCTAGTGGTCTGCTCCAGCATTCCTCTTGTCAATACGAACCTTGTGTTTTTATTGGAAACACTTGTCAAAACAAAACAGCGTTTGAGGCTGCTGCTGAGAGAAGGTGGGCAAGTCCAGAGACAGAAAACCTGTTCTTCTGTTTCTTGCCAAAAATTCCATGCCACTGCTGCCCATCGTGCTCAGATGGAAGGAGAGATGATGAGTGTCCTCATAATACACTGGTGATTCTTCTACTGCCTCCTCAGTGTAGCTATTTACACTCAGAAAATTAGAGAAATCAGGATAACCAAGGCTTCTTGCTCTCCTTTGATGAAGTCTGGATTGAGGGCTTACATTGCAGTACTTCCCTGGAGAAAAGCTGTAGCAGCAAGTGAGTACTTACCTCTCCTGGACAGGCAGAAGGGCATTCAGTCATATGTAATATTTAGCTCCCTGTGGGCTGCCAAAACATTTTGAGAACTTTGTAAATTTTGAGTATTGGCTCCATTACCTGCATTATAGAAAACTCAGAGGAAAGAGGTGAGACACACAGTATCTGGTGTTTGCATAAATAAGTCTTTGGGTTTGCTTGTTTTCTTTTCTTTTTATTTTTCAATTGGAAATTATTTTGTTGGGCTGATGTTAAACATCTGCCTCTTTCTCTGCCCTCCTTCATACCCCACCTCCTGAGATGGTTTTATTTCATGGGTGAATTAAATTGTTTTGGGAGATAAAGAACCCAATTTGTAATGTGCTTTAGGGGCTTTCAGAATGAAAGGCAGGGATTGAAGTAGAGTATTTGGTTATTAGTGTCTCCATATTTCTTTCCCTTGATCTACCTGTCCCATCGTGTTGTCAGATCTTCACGGTTGAGGTTTGAGGCAATAATGATGAAAGCTGGAACATGTGAGCCCTATTTAAACCCAGCACCATCATATTTCTGGAGCACATCTAAGCCTAATTGAAAAGGCAAGTGGGTTTCTCTGGCAAAAGAAAACGTGGCTGTCATAGGCTTTACCAAGTTCACTTAGAGTAGAACTGCTCTGGCATCTTTGTTTGGTTTCCATTTTAAATATAAAATTAAAAACATATTTCATCTGTTGTAAGTTTTAAGGATGATTTACAAACTTAAAAAAAAAAAAGAACTTTACAGCATTCCAAGGTCTGGCCCTTGAGATGCCAGGAAATAAGTCTCTCCTCATCTCCACAGTATCATCTCCACAAGAGTTTGTGCAGGCTGCCTTACACATCACCTTATGGGCAGCATGTAGAGTTGTCACCATTCCTCATCATCTTCTTATGTATCTCCTATTGCTCTGGAATAGTTCAGGAAATAGAAACTGTTTGCTTCCAAGTTCCAAAGGATTGGAGCCAAGCTTTGGATTGGAGGCCCATGGAGGTGGGATGAGAGCAGCCCCATTTCTTCCCTGCTGCCATAAGCTCAAGCAGCTTTGAGGCACTTTCTTTGACTGGTCAAAATATCCCAAAGCTCTCAGGCACAGCTCAATCTGTTTCCATCTTCTGAGATCTGTTTCAATCATCACTGTAATTTTAGACATATTTCTTTCCGTGACTATCCATTTACAGCTTAGAAGTTGCAGATGACTTTTTTTATAGTTGATACATCTTTTTTTTTTTTTTTTTAGTTTGAACCACATATGATCATTTTCATGTGCCCTTCAGGACAGAGTTTATGGGAAAGTTTCACTCTCAGTAATAATTTTATCAAAATAGTTCCCTGTATTATTTAATTACACAAGCTCAATGGATTTTTTAATGGGACATCACAAATAGATATCCATTCTACAAATCTAAATCCACTTGTTGTGCTCTTTTGATCAAGTGCTGTGGTTTTACTTGTGTCTGATGCATTTTAGTGTCCTCATTGCTAAGTGAACAAAAGCGCTGCTATGAATCAGGAATATTTTAAGAAAGGTTATGACAAAATTTAAAAATCTCACGTTGAAGAAAGATAGCAGTCAGTCAGCTCTGGAGGGCTCCTTTGGAAGACCTCATCTCTCATTTGGGAATTGGCACTGGCAGCCCCTGGATTACAGAGGAATTATATGCACTCTTCTCGCAGCGGTGGCACGATTGTTTTGAAACTAGGCAGATCTTCTGTGTTTACTGTTTGGCAGGTTCTGTGTTTTTGGCTGGCAGCCACGCTGAAATGTGTTTAGTTTTAATTGACAGCCATGGTCAACACTGCAGATCCCAGGTAGGTACTGCTAATCCTGACAAGGCAAGGCACAAACAGACAGGCTTGTGTTCCAGCTAGCCAGAGGCTCAAGCCTTCGGGAAGCGAAGGTGTTTTGCCTCTAGACAGTTCTGAACCTCAGGAACTCACCCTTCAGCCTCATCTCCCCAGCACCTCTCTGTGAGCAGCCCCCAGCCATGGGAGCTGTAAGAAGTTGCAAACAAAGTAATTGTGTGATCAGACTTTGTACAATGGCTTAGGTTGGAAGGGACCAACCCCCCCTGCCATGGACACTCATTATCCCAGTTATTGTGCCAATTATTATGCCAGTTTGCTCCAAGCCCCATCCAACCTGCCCTTTGTGAGACCCTATCTGGAGTTCTGTGTCCAGCTCTGGGCACCCTGTGCCAGGGCCTCACCACCCTCACTGGGAAGAATCTCTTACTAATACCCACTCCAAACCTAGCCCTTTTCAATTTAAAGCCATTCCCCCTTGTCCTGACACTCCATGCTCTTGTCCACAGTCCCTCTCCAGCTCTCTTGGAGCCCTTTTGGGCACTGAAAGGTGTTCTAAGGTCTGCCCAGAGCCTTCTCTTCTCAGGCTGAACAGCCTGGCTTCAGAGCAGAGGTTTTCCAGCCCTCAAACCCTCTATGTGGCCTCCTCTGGACCTACTCTTATGGGTCCATGCCCTTCTTATGTTGGGGGCCCAGAGCTGGACACAGAACTCCAGATAGGGTCTCACAAAGGCAGAGAAGAGGAAAAAATCCCTCTTTTTATCCTGCAGTGGGAAGCCAGGTGCAAGATCCTTGCACAAGAGATCTTCTTAGAGCCCAGAGACATCCATTTTCCCGGGTTTGAGACTTGAAAGCCAGAACAGTTACACACAGACCTCAAGTTTAAAATATAAGAGACATTCCAAAAGTGCATATGGTTAGATTTATGTAAGCCACAGTTTGTAATGGTTTAGATTTCACCTCCTAGCCCTTGTGAGAGTTTCAGCCTTGCTCTCAAGAGAGTAAAAAAGTAACACAGAACATTTACAAAAATAAAAGAAAAAAAGAAAACCCATATGCACAGACTTAGGGTGGCTTAGTCGTGACATCAAATTAGGGACAGCAATGATTTCTGTGAACCACAGAAATGTTAGTTTCAGTTGGCATAAAATTCCACAGAGTGATACTTGGGACTATCTCTCAGCCTATCTGTCTCTCTGTCTATCAGCCATGCTCATATGCTTTATTATTAGTGATGCATTCCTTCTCATGTTATTGTCTTCCTTATACGATAATTTCTCAAGGAATTCTTTAACTTCCCCCTGAAGTGCCTTGCATTTCAAGTAGCTGCTCAGCAGAGCTCCACAGCAGAGGGACTTGCATTTATGGAGAAAAGGTTGCACCTGGCTTCTGGGACAACAGGGCTCCCATCAGCATTTAGGTCTCATCCTTGTTAACCTCTTATGTCTCTGACAGAGGACAGAGAATCAACAGCATGGAGTTAGACACCACCAAAAGAGGACACTGAAAGCAGAGATCCAGAGCAAAGGAAGTTTTTCGTGTCACCTGGGAGCAGATGGGATGTTTGTTCCACCCCTGTGCTGTGGGATGTCCCAGGAGAAAGTAACACAGACACTGTCAGTGACAGCTTTAAAACACGAGGTCAGTGAGTCAAGGTATTCCCAAGCCTCCAGATACAATTCCTGGTGGCACCTCTGCAGAGAGACATCTTCAGAACAGCACAACATTTATAAATTTTCATTATTTCTGAGACCTGTTTTTTTCAATCCGGGAGAAGTTAAAGAGTATCTCCCAGTTTCTCATTTTTAGTGGGCCTGTGAGATTGAGGTGGAGATCTGGCTGTTCCAAACTTTCCAAAAGGCATTTCCAATAGCAGAGAGCCCTATTTTCTCCTTCAACAGGTCTTTAAACTGTGCAGTACTTGTTCATCAGCCTCAGACTTTGATTTGGCACTGCTATGTTGTGCAGATGTAGCAATCACATTTGTGAGCCTGGAACTAATTAAAAATGGAATATTTTAGATCAGTCATGGTGAGTGTGGCCAGATTTACAGGGAGAATACAAGGGAGCTTAAGGAGCAGAGTGATCCAGCCTTTTTAAAATGTTCTTCCTTCAGCATTGGTACATTACCTCCAGGCCAGCTGGGCTGGACCTTTACAGCACTGTCTTTATGCAACCTCTGGCTGGTTAAAGGGGAGCTTTAAGAGGACACCAATGTTCATGGTTTGCTACATTCCAGATGTATGCAGAACCGTCTCTAAACTCTGTCTGGCAAGACATTGCTTTTGTTTTTATAATTCTCTTTTTTTTTTTTTTTTTTTTTTAAGAGGGCATGGTTGCCAAGCCTGTCTATCAATTTAACAGGAGACAATGAGTTAAAGGCAGCAGGGAATAGAAAAATCCGAAGAGCTGAACAAAAAAGTGATGAGGGGATAGATGTGGCTCTAGCTCTGTACAGCCATGCATCTGACAGCTGCACAGAGTGGGGAAGGGCTATCAGAGGTAATACTGTTACCTAAACCTTGGAGGCTGCACTGGTTTGCAAGAGCCTCTCCAACCCTGTGGACTCGGTGTGTGAGAGGTCACCTGCAGACAGCCCTGCAGGGCCTTTGGGGAGGAAAGATTATCCACAGAGCAATTATATGGTGGGTCACCATCATTTCCTCCTTGCTCAGCTCAACATTTCTGGGCTTTGCTGCTCCTGGCTGCCAGCTCTGCACCTGCTCCATGCTGAGTCAAGCTGAGAAACAAAGCAAAACCCCTGTGGTCACTCTCACGGCACAGCCAGGCCTTGTGATGGGTCAGTGCTTTTTCCTGTTGCACCTCAGCAGCAGCTTGCTCTGGTTGTGACTGGCAACCAGTGTGGCACAACAGCAGCCACACACCCACTACAGCACTCAGCACAGCCTGGTGGGGACATGGTGCTCCTGTCACCACGGCTCTGTGTCACCTGGCTGTGCCCTGGGCAGCACCTGGCTTCGAGTGCCTGGAGTCAGGATCTCTTCCTGACATGCAGACTCCACTGGGCTCTGTGATCAGATCCTTGTGAGATTGCCACTGAGAAAACAAATGAATAGGATGCCCCAGATGTTACTAGAGGATGGAAAGCTTACCTGTGGGTTGTCGTTCTCATGTGACATTCCTTGTAGGATGTTCAGATGGCAAAGCCTGTTGCTGGTTTGTAAATGTGAGGGGTCCTCGTGCACCACAGAAATTTTTGATTTGCAAACCTCAAGATAAGCCGGTGATTTAGTATCATACAATGGTATTTTAAAAACTAACTATTCTGAAGGACCTTTAAAATTAAACTGTAGGCAAAGTGGTAGTGCTGAATGCAGGTGGAGGCACTGCCATGGGGAGGTGATCGGGGGGTGCCACACCTGGCTTTTCACTCCAGCAGATGCGCTGTCACCAAAAGGCCCCATGTGCTTCTGCTGAGGGTATCCAGCAAAAGCCTCAGTTTATCACCCCCCCATAAAGATAAATAGAAAATCAACTTTTCTAAAACATGGCTTGGCTGGCAGTCTCTGCACAGGGTTCTGTGCAGCATGGTTTTTATTACCATTAAAATGATTTAAATGGAGACTCTGCCCAGCAGCATTGTAGGTGACACGTTCCCTAGCTGCCATGTATCCAAACAGATTGCTGCAAGGCCTTGAATAAACATTTTGTAAGTCTAGCTCTGAAGCAATTTACATCAAGCAGCATATATTGCATGGATGCCAGCTAGTTCTTGTGTATTCCTCACAGAGCAGACAATGTTTTCTATCAAATCTGTTGGGTGAAAACAGAAAACCTATTAATAATGTGTCAGGAGCCTGACTGAATGCAATATTTATGTGGAAGTCTCATAGAGGGCTTGTTTATAAAGAGTACACGAATTCTGTGCTTCGTGTTTGAAATGTTTAAGAGAACAAGAATAATTTTAACATTTTTCTCACAGGGACACCTACCCACACAATTTCATTCCTCTTGTAATATGAAGGGCTGATGTTATTCTCAGAATAAGCTGAATGCAGAGCTCGCCAAAGCTGGTCCGTGCATTGATCTCAAGAGGTTTAGTCCAGGGTCAGTGCATTGTAGTAAAGAATTAGACTAAAGCATTCAAAATCTAGCAAAAGGAGCAAATTCCCAAGGCTCTTAAATTTTTCTTGCGTGTTACTATGGTGAAATCTCAGGTCCATCCATTGATTTGGTGGCGAGTTGAAGCTGTGTTGAAACGGAGCAGAACCAGGTCTTGGCCGGCGCGGCGCTCGTTAGGTGGTGAGCTGAGTGCTAAGCACCTCAAAACTGAACCTCATCCAAACCCCAAGCCTGCAGGATGGAGATGGAAATTTCGTGAAGCGAGGCTTCAGTTGGAGTATTGCTCCTTTTTTTTTTATTTTGCTTTCTCACAAATCGCCAGGGTTCTAAAAACAGCCTCCAACGCTCGTTTCTACTGGCANTATTTATTTTATTTTTTTATTTTATTTTGTTCTGTCAGCTGGAGCAGGTATAGTGCTTAAAGCCTGATTCAAAAATTGACTCATGAATAACATGGAAAGTTTAATCAGCATGAAGACTTTGGTCACATTGTGATTAATACTTGCCAACTCTCTGCAGTATTCTCTTTTAATGAGTTGCAACTCATTAAACTAATNAGGTCTTGGCCGGCGCGGCGCTCGTTAGGTGGTGAGCTGAGTGCTAAGCACCTCAAAACTGAACCTCATCCAAACCCCAAGCCTGCAGGATGGAGATGGAAATTTCGTGAAGCGAGGCTTCAGTTGGAGTATTGCTCCTTTTTTTTTTATTTTGCTTTCTCACAAATCGCCAGGGTTCTAAAAACAGCCTCCAACGCTCGTTTCTACTGGCACGGCCGCTATTGATCGCGTCCAGAAAGAGGAATGGAAAGACACGACAGACCTGGCAATGATCCCGAGCCATGAAGCTTGGATCTAAACCTCGATCCAAGCTTTGCTAAAGAACAGGAGGGTGTTTTTTTTTTTTTTTTTTTTTTTGTTTTGGTTTTTTTTTGTTGTATCTGGAGGTTTGATTTAATCTCTTGAACTTGCACGGAAAATCCATAGTGCTGGAGTACAGTGTTTCCTCAGTGGATAAGATCTGTTGGATCTGGTGCTCTAGGGAAACTTTTAACCTGGGAAGAGAGTGGCTCAAGCAACATCAGCAGCATCTGTGAGGGAGAGGGATCTCCAGCCATGGGAGCCAGGAGAGCACAGAATATTCCCAGTGTTCCCAAACACAGCCCAGTTCAAATGTCTCATCTGGCTTTTTTTTCAGAACACTCTTTATTTTATTTTATTTTATTNCATGGAAAGTTTAATCAGCATGAAGACTTTGGTCACATTGTGATTAATACTTGCCAACTCTCTGCAGTATTCTCTTTTAATGAGTTGCAACTCATTAAACTAATTAAATTCATTGATTTCAACCAGATGTTTGCACCTGGAAGTGCATTTATTATCATTTATTATCAGAGAGGGACTCTCCATCAGGAACTGTAGTGAAAGGACAAGGAGTAATGGGTTCAAACTGAAAGGGGGGAAATTTGGATTAGCTATGCAGGAGAAATTCTTTACTGTGAGGGTGCTGAGACCCTGGCACAGGTTGCCCAGAGAAGCTGTGGCTGCCCCACCCCTGGAAGCCTTCAAGGCCAGGTTGGATGGGATTTGGAGTAACATGGGATAGTGGAAGGTGTCCCTGTCCATTGAACAAGATGATTTTTAAGGTCCCTTCCAGCACAAACCATTCTGTGATTTAATATTAATTGATTGTAGTTTTAAGGTTTTCTGTCTCCCCAGTTAATAAACAGAAATATTAGCACGTGATTGAGCCAGCTGGTATCATCATCATTATTAAAATAAACTATAAAAATATCATACTGTACAATTTGCAAAAAGACAACAGATTGGCAATTTCTTGTCCAAACTGTATGGTAAATATTCCAGTAATGAGTGGCTTACCAGAAAGCAGGAGAGGAAAGACCACAAATAAAATCAATATTATTATAAATATTACTTGCCACCAGTAATTTGAAAAGCCACTTTTTCATCCAAAACATTTGTTTTAAATTATATGTTGACATATTCTGGAAATAATTATGATAGACTATTTTTAAATTAGTAGTGCACAAAGGACTTTCTTCTTTATGTCCTTTTTTACGTCCACAGTTTCTGGTTTCTGCTGTACTAAAGTAGACTTGGATAAGGATCCATAGAAGTGTGTGTGTTCATGTAAATACTTTTATTTATTTATTTTTCTGGTTTGGACTATGGAATTGTGTGCTTTGGGAGGCAGGTGGATTCCAACATTTGCAGAGATCTTCCTGTTAAATGAGTTCTTTTTTATATTGCAGGAAAGTATTGCTACATGTATTTTCATGACATTCCTTTCAGGTATCTTTTTGGGGTTGTTTCCAGAATGCTATTAAAAAAAAAAAAAAAAAAAAAAGAAGTGATTTGCTTTCAGAAAGTAATTGCTCAGCTAAAAATCATGACTGTGCTACAGCTAATGTGGAAATTCAATGTGTCAGAGGTGATGTGGAAAACTTGGGAGCAGACTGAACTGAAAGGACAAATGATCCCAGAAAGAAATCAAATGAAGCTACTACAGGAAGTCCTACTTCTACCAGTGTCAGGACAGTTTGGAAACCACAGATGAAAGACCCCTGGTCTCTGAAGGGTTCAGGAGAACAGGACACTTTCTGCTGGTTTTGGTCAATGAATTGGTTTTTGGCCACCCTATTCTCACATCGACCCTTTCTGGGCAAAGGATCTACGTGTGGGTGGTGCCCCAAGCCCTGTACCCCATTATGAGATGGCCCAGTGTCCCCCAGAGGCTTGTTCAAGCAAGGAATATTTATAGTTCCAGTGCCAAACTCACATTCATGTGCAGGATGAGCTTCTTGTTACAGGAGGAGCAGTATTGGAGATCTCGGCGGGGAATGAACTTTCCTTGTGGTTGTCCCAGGAAGCCTTGACAGAAATGCAGATGAGGAGCTGCAGTTTCAGCAGAGCCCTGTCTAATGGTTGCCAGCCCCAGGGATGCCTGCTGTGTCCCCATCAGCTGTGTCCCTACCACAGTGGGTCTCTCATGACTCTATGAACTGTTCCCCTGGTTTTACCCTCAAAAATCACATTGGCTGAAGCTTAAAAGAGAATTCTGATGAGTGGCAGCTCTGCTTTCGAGAGCATTCATCTTACTAGGTCGCTCTGATCAATTCTCCAGTTTGACTACCAAAATGAAAATTAAACATTCTATCCACCAGGAAAACTAATTTGGAAATACATTTTAACTCTAGAGCCATCTTTTACCTGAAAACTTAATTGTGTTCCTTTAAGAAGATATAATTAAGTATTGTCATGGCAGACCATCAGTTTTAACAAAGCATCTCTAGAGCAGATAGACATCATTACTAATACAATTCTTTGACGTGCAGGCAGGAAAATAAATTGGTTGTCATTGGGACATCATCAATATAATGAACATCTGACATGTAGACTCTGTTTCAGATGACACAGACATAGATGAGCAGGAAAAATTGTTAATAAGAACTGCAGACAGGACATTGCAGACTTATCTGTCTCATGAAATGTTATTTGCTGCCCACACATTGCAGTCAAGAAAGACTGTTCTACTTAGAAATAGATGAGAAAAATAAAGTGAAGAGTCACTTTCAGGTATGTCCTGAGAAACTCTGCTCAATAACACAGTTTGAATCTTTGACTTTTTTTACTTCATCTTGGTAGCTACTTTCATTTCAGGCAGGAAATTGGTAGTTTGCCTGTTTTTTATTTCCATTTAACCACTACAGAAAAATGGAACCTTTGATTTTTGGAGCTATACCATCTCCAACAGAAATCAGTAGCTAACATTGTCATTCAGACAAACACAAAGCAGAGCTGGTTGAAGTTTTGCAAAGCCTACGGGGAAATTTTGACATGCAGAAGTGAATACCCAAATACCCTCGGCTGTCTTGGGGATTTCCGGCAGTGTCTGCAGAACGTGGGGAAAAAATTCCAGGGTTGAAAACAGCTGAAAATGTTCTACAGTGGAGTCCCAGCTCAGCACTCTTTAGTCTCACTAGTCTTACGTGGATTTGAGCATGTGTTTATTGTTAAGGGTAAATGTTTAATCCAACAAGGATCCACTGCTTTTCCAAGCAGGACCATAGCTCCTTTTCTGTTTCATAAATTATTTGGAAAGTGAACCTATACTCTTTCAAGTCCTTTCTCCCAGTATTCATTAACAGGCTTGGATGGTGTGTACTCTTTGAATCAGTGGTTTCCTATTCAATCCACATGATGAGTGAACTGAACCACACAATAGAATTCTTTTTCCCAGTTTTAGATGACTGAAACACAATGAAGGAGAAAATTTTCTTTACTTGGATGAGTTTTAGCTCATGTCAAAGGGATTAGCAAAGGGGTTTGTCAACATACACAGATCCCCACTTGTCGGGATATGTGTGAGCTGAAACCCCACAAGTTGGAGCAAAGTAAAAGAAACAACACCACCAGGAAGTATCTTTATGCAAGCAGAGCAGTTTGAAGCACTGTGCATACCCTGAGCTGATCAGGAGGTATAAATAACCCCCTCATGGAACCCATTTGGCCAGAGAAACCATGGTAGGCAGAGTCAAAGCTTACCGGGAACATGAGACAGGATCAAAAGCTCAGATAAACATCCTAACACTTAGATGCTAATGTGGATGCTCTCCAAAAGTCTCCAAGCCATCTGGGCCCAGCTCATTCACCTCACGGTGTCATGAGAAATGGTTTTCTCACAAGGCTGCTGATGCTTCCTCTTGTTTGACAGGCAGGAAATACAATCCAATGAGCCTTTCTCACCGGAGTTCATAATTTTTGGTAGGAGAGAGAATGTAAAACAGAGTGCTGGGGTTGGGATGGGGGGGAAGAAGGGATACTGAGAAGGAAAGTTAATCAAGTTCTCTAATGCCACAGAAACATGCCAGGTTTGAAAGGTATCAGCACGTGTGGGGATGGGATGCTGTGCTGGGTAGCAGCAGGATGTGCTTCTGGAAGAGGAACTCAGCCCACTCACTGGTCCAGCCCAGGTAATAACATTCCCCTGTGAGTGAGGAATGCAGCAGGATGAAATGAGGCTGCAAATGCAGTTCTAAAATGATTTTCCATGTGAGAATCCCAAACTATTAACATTAATCTTGATGCTGTTGTCACTTCTCAGTGTATCCGGCATCTCATAAAAGGCTCGTCATCCATTGGGTTTTTTAAAATCATGATTTATTTTGTTATTTTGCAGGGCTCTAATTAGGCTGGCAGTGCTTATCTGTCATCCCCTGATTGCCCCAGGGTAACAGGGCTGCAGCCACCACCCCCCAGTGGCAGACCCAGCTGTGTATGGCTGTTTTCCTACAGCGAGAGCACAGGCAACATTCTTTGTGTGCAAGTCTGAGGCTGTGTACACGTGTGTGAACTCTCCAAAGGCAAACAACCCACCTTTAGAAAGCCAAATTCCGAGCAAGAAACGAGCTCAGCAGCTGTGAAAGGTGTCTCTGTGTTTCATTGTTGATAAAAGCACAACCCACAGTGACTCAAACCTCAGGATGTGGTGGGAAACCAAGAAGAAAAGAAAGAGAGTGGGGAAGAAAGGGGAAGAAGGCAGCCTTCTCGGGATGAGGAGTTCAGACATGCCAGATTGCTTTGGCACAGACATTGCTGTCATGAGCCTTGCAGACATTTCATGTTTGAGTCCCTGCTTTCTTTTTGTTGGCTCTGAGCATTTTGAAAGATTTTGAAAACAGCATTGCAAAGTGTTTCAGGTTGCAAAGCTGACCAGTGAGCGCCACAAACAGCATCCCCTTAATAGGTGGACAGTGCAGGCAGGAACCTGTCACCTGAGGGCTGTCACCAATCTGTCATGAACCTGCATCTCCTCACTGTGACATAAATGTCAATGGTCATTTTCCTCCACATCAGCCCTTTCTTCAACTCTCAGAGGGCAGCCACTGGAAGGACAGGGACTTGGCAGTGAGCGGGGGAAAGGGAAAAGCTGATCTGGAAGCTGTGCCCAAAGGAGCACAGTAGGCATCGATTTCCCATTGTAGAGATGACGTGTTTGAATTTACTGTGCTGCTTCAGATTGAAAGGCATTTACCCAGTCACAGGGACTGCCAGGTGTGCTGTGTTCGGATGAAATAATGCTTCAGGATTGGTTCCAAGGCCCTGGATTTCACTCCACCAGCTCCAGCCATCTGGCTCAGGCACAGCTTCTTTCTGAAGTGACTTGAAGCTTGGTGGCCTCAGTTTTTCTCCTGTGATGCTGTCAGATATTTAGCTATAGGAGCACAAGCTCGGGCACGAGGAAGGAACTAAACTATCCTGTCACAGACAGTACCTAACTGACAGAACAGGCCTTTTTTCTACTGAACACGTATATTCTTGACTTGCAGTGGAAGAGGAGTGTGCCTACAAGATGTGTGGAGAGCAGAATGCTGCAAGGAATGAAGAAAATAAGAAATGGAGTAAATGGAGTGAAGGCTGTATGGGCTGGTCACTGGTGTTCACTGGAAGGAATGTTGTAGGATCTCCTGTCAGTTCTATGGAGCTGACAGAGGCTGATCCAGCACAGAGGTGCAGTGCCTGGTCTCCAGAGGAGGGCTCACCCTGAGCCTCTGCAGCAGTGCTGATTGCATTCCTGCTGCTGGGAATCCAGGACTGCTCACACCAGCCACTGGAAAGTAACTAAGGAAAACAGGAATTATTGATAGATTTACACTGCTGCCCCTCCTCCAACAGGCCACTACAGAGGCCCAAGAGGCTCACACCTGACAGAGATGGAAGCCAAACCAAGCTGCTCTGCATCACCTCCACTGGTGATGGTGATGGTGATGGTGGTGGTGATGGTGATGGTGGTGGTGATGGTGATGGTGATGGTGACAGGAGAGGGATTTCAGCATCCCCGGGAGAAGTGTGCCTTTGAGAACAGCAGGTTGTGTCCTTTTAACTTCCAAAGAGGTTACAGGAGTCCTGTGAGCTCTGAGTGTCTGGAAAGGACCAGACACAGGAATAATTGCAGTGGTACAGCAGACACTGACACCTGATCCATGCCATGCCTTGTGGTGTTTGGTCTTTGGTGGTTCAGAGATGCCACTGCAACCTGGAGGGTGTCACACACAGCTCCTTTGGGCACGGGGAGAAACCACAGCCTTGGCAGAAGCAGAAGAGTGAGTTACCCACTGCCCCTTGCTTCTGCTCTGCCTTTGGCTCAGCTCTGCAACAGCCTGTGGGAAAGCTAAAGGAGAAATATTTATTTTAATATTCAGTGTTCTCATTTGCACTTACGTGTGTGTGTGTGTGGATACCACACATATGTAACATGAACGTTTATCAGGGCATTTCCTGGATTGCTCTGCTTCTCCAACAGCTCTGTCTTCCCATCCCTACAAATAAATAACAATATTAGACCTGAATTCTAAATATATTCTGCAGACCAATAACCCCCTGACGTTTTCTGGATGTCTTTAATTAGAATAAAAGCCAAACAAAGCAATCAAAAGAAAACAAATGGGTTGATGGAGCCTCTCTACCCACTTGCTAGTGGTTAGGGGTAAATGTTCCTGGCAAATGTTTGGTTTTAGACCTGTCTAGCTTTTCTTGGTATCCTGCAATTATTTTTGTACGCATTTTTTTGGTACACATTTATATTCTTTGAAATTTTGTATACATATTTTGTATAAACATGTTTCAATACCCTGGTAGTAAAGTGCTGTTTAGCTGTACTCATGGCTGTTAAAGACATTTGTGTGACATTCAGTATCCAAGTAGATGTTTATACTTGGAGACCTGAAAACACTATAAAATAGAGAGTGAAAAATCAGAGATTCCTAGGTGATCACACAAGCACTTGCCTAAATTGTTAGGAGGATGCAAGAGTAGACAGCTTGACCCAGCATTATTTTAGTATAAAGGAATGGGTGTGTTAAATTTCTCATATTTTTTTCAGATTCTGATGAAGTTATATTTCACTTTTAATGGCATAATCCATGTCCAAGGATATTTTACCTTTTCTCATTTCTTCTTCAGGTGATTTCCATAGGAACAAAGTAGTCCCTTGCTGTCATGCAACTGCCTCTGGGGTTAAACACTTCTGGTTAACTCCAGCCCAGAAGCAAAGCAGATCTGTTCCTTAGACAAAAAAGGAAAATCAAGAGAGAAGAATTGGATGGAGGGGAAGAATTTGATTTGTGAGGGTTCTCTTCAGAAAGTACCATGAGATCTTAAAGAAGGCAGCAGGATTAGAGCTCCTATTGCTTGTGAATTGCCTGAACTGCATGAGTGAGCTTTAAGGAGAGCAGTAATGAAGAAATAAAATGGCTTACAAGCCACATCAGCCCTGGAAAATAGGAGCATTTCACAAATAGTTTCATCTTCTTTGACTGGTGATACCCGACAGTGATGTACAATTACTTCTTGCTGTAGTTCTTTTGTTGTATCTGAAACACAAAGCTTTCAGTCTAAAGCTGGTTAAAGAGTAAAACAAGAGAATGCAGCAATTTCTAAACTAGCCATTAGCTCAGCAGCAGGGTTGTCTCAGGCTGTTTTGATAGAGGCAAAAAAAAATTGAAAAAAGAGAATAGTTTCAACTTTGCCTTAGGGGTTGGAAACCTATTTTTCAGGCTGTTTAACTGTCATTCTCCATGCATCTGTTCAAATTAGCTTCAGACAGTGAAATAAATAGGAAATATGTCCCAAGGGTCCTTGGTTCTGTCAGAAGGGACTTAGAAAGAAGTGGAGGAGAAGAAGAAGGAAGTCTGGTTCATGAAAGCCTGCTGGGTCTTTTTGCTGACATGAAGTCAAAGCTGACTCAGGATAAGTTGTTTCAGTCATCACAAACACCTCAGTGGACAAGAAAACCCTGAATGTGGTGATACTGGATGGAAAATCCAAGACAAGATGTGGTGTGAACTTCCCCAGGCTCGGACTCAGAGTTCCAACAAAGGAAAAAGGATGCCAGGTAAATCTGGGAACTGGGCTCAGGGAGGGGGTGATAAAAGGTCATTTGCTCACAGTACAGAGTGGCAAAGCAGCTGCAAGAGATGTTCTGAGGGGGCACATTGTGAGTCAGACATTTAGATCTTAGTGCCTCTCCATGTTACAAGAGGCTCTGTCCAGCCAAATGAGGGAGAGGCTTGGGCACTCACACGTCTCAGACCCCGCTCAACAGAAGGGCTTTTCTCAGGCAGCATTTGAGCAGTTCTGTCCCAATAAACCCTGCTCATGACAAAACCCTGGATGCCTGGGTCCTCTTCTCTCAGAGTACTACCAGAGCATGGAAGTGTCTTTGTTTCCAGACTCCTTTGGCACTGGTCTTCTCTCATTTTCACAAGAAGACCCCTCATCACTGCACTGGTGTAAATATTTGTGTGTCAGTGGTATGCCACAGGTATGTATGGCCGTAGCAAGAAGCAGGAGCATCTCCTCACCTCTGTGAGGCTTCCCCCACACCCTGATTTCCATGCTTTGACACCTGGAAATTCAATTTACCTGTTGTTCCTCTGTATGCTCTGTGTGCAGGAACCAGGCTGTTATCAGCAAGCAGAGCTTATCTCTCCTCCTTGACTGGATCTGGAGTTGCTGATACATCCATCACAGAAAACAATGAGCAGATGTTTGTGTTCATTTAAGAATCAGTTTGTGTTGGTTCAGTGCTTGTTTCTCACAGCACAAAGCCTTGCATAGGACACCTCAGGTCCAGAGTTCTTCTGGACCACCTAGAACATCCTTGCTAGGTCAACCATGAAAGGCATTCCTGGAAGCAACTTCATTAAAAAATATATTTTTATGTCACAAACGTATCTTGCTATTGCTGATGATTTTTCTCTAACACGTTTAAAAGTGCCTAAAATCAGCATGGAAATATACAGACAAAAGAGACTTAATTAATCCTATTTTTGTCTAATTTGCACCTCCAGGATATTTTGTAGAGAAATAAAATGCACTTCACAGCTCTCTCTGGCACATACTATAATTACGATCAACATTTCTATGTATCATAATGATGATGATAATGATGGCCACTGTTTCCCACCTCTGCTGCAGGAAAAGAGCTGACTGCAACAGGATGTACTGTGAGTTAGATTTGTTCCTAGATTTATTCCTCCCCTCTCTCAGAGGCAAAATAGGTCAATATTCTATTATAGTCCAAACATTATTAACTTACTCTCCTCATATATTTTGATATTCCAGTGGAAAAAAACCACAAAAATCAAAATTGAACTTCAGAAACATGACTCATTTCAAGTGTAATTTTTAAAGTTTTCTCAATCCATATTTTCCTTTTTTTTTCTCTCCAGGTTTTCTGCCTACGTGCACTTTGCTTTCTCGACTGAAAAAAAAAAAAGGGAAAATAAAAACTGAGGACTGAAAATGGAAGAAAACAAAACAGGTCTTGGTGCTTGTCCTTCTTTGCACTGGGGGAGAAAAAAATCCACGACATGTTTCCTGAAACCAAATAAAGATTGATATTTATATTTATTGCAACACAAGCCCCTTTTTGACAGGTGTGCCTTTCCTGGAGTTGTTGGAAGTCATGTAATCCAACATCTTGGGCTTTTTTGGGGGGAGAAGAAAAGAAAAGGCCAGTGGGAGGATATTTCTGGGTAGAGCAAACCTCTTAGGCAGCCACATATATTAAGGCAGAATTACTATAAATGTCCTGTCCATTTGTTCAGATGACTCTTACAAAGAGCATTTGTGGGGTTTTGCCTCCTCTGACAGAAGAGAAACTGCAGTGAAGGGAAGAAATTCTTCTGCCTGTGCCCAAGGTTAAGGCAATCTGTAGGAAAGGATGAAAACGACCCTGAGAAATTAATATCTGGTTTCAGCCAGGCCTAAATCATTAGCTGCAACATTTTGGATGACTCAGTATGTTTCCTGAGCTTGTTCTTGCCTCCCTCTCCTTTCTCTGCTGTACCTGGAGCTTTTCCTCCTGCTGACTGTCGGATAAATCAGGTGGAGGTGCAGTGGAGGTGCAGTACTGGAGAAACACTGGTGTGAGCTTACTGGGTGTTACACATCCAGATCACTGCAAAGACCTCAGGCTGGGGATAAGAGGTACATGGTGAAAAACCCCCAAGAAACACAGCTAAGTTTTGGATTAAAAAAATGACTGGATTTTGGAGTTAATGACCAGGACAATGAAAAGAACGGAAAACAAATATAATCCCATCCAAGGAGCAACCTTCCCTCTTTCCCCGGGCCCAGTGTGGAAGTATATTGGAAATATATTGCTTCTCACTGGAAAATAAAGCCATGAACACATTTTTAAAAATGGGATAGAACAATGCCTTAACCTTTTGATTTAAACAGGAGAACAGGATTTTTAGGATTAGCATATGAATTATTCCACTGATATGTGACATTCGCTTTTGAGGGTCAAATATTAGAAAGCAGTCTTCTCTACTACAGAAACAATTAATTCTAAACAATTAATTATAAACATAAGCTAAATGTAAGAGGGGAGGGAGAAAATTAACAGATGGAGTGGGTAATGAAAAGGGAGAAGCATGAGGAAATGAAATGGAAAAATACACTTAACCATATTTGATGCGGAGGTAGCAAGGAGAAGAGTATGAACTTTTATTATTTGAATATGTTCCTGTTGACAGGACCCTGGAATTTTTACTCATCATAATTTCATTCTCCAAAGTATCCATTTTTACTTGAAATCTTGACATTTCAGATCATTTACATCCCAGAGAATCTTAATTCCCTGCTCTTCTTCCAGATGTGTGTGATGAGAGTTAAAATATCTAGATTTTATAGAGATACAATGAAAACTCCATAAGAAATCCATAACAAATATCACTGGTAATGTACAAAATGATAAAATCACATTTTCACACTGTTTTCAGGTTGGGTTGTTTTATTTGTTCATCCTGCCAATCATTTCCTCTTTGAGGGAAGAAGGTAAACAGAGACACCAGATAAATGGCTCGAGGTGGCTAGAAATGGCTAAAGCAAAAATAATGATAGCTCAGACTGTCTCCTTATGGAGCCTGGGCCCCAGCTCATGCTTACAGAATTAATTATTAGATTGTGGATCTTGTTTGTCAAGCACCATTCACAGGAGTTCTCCCTGCCCCAGAGCTGTGTAGTTAAATCCCAGCTATGGAACTAAATTGGCAAACTCTCCAAAATTACTTGAAAAGTAAGTATTCGGTCAAAGGTACAGGTGAAAAGGCTGAATGGGCTGATGAAAGGTATTCCCCAAATGAAGGAAATCCTGTCCAGATGAAGAGGTCACTTCATCTGCAAGCCTTAGGCACTGCAGGGATAATAATCCCCAGGTTCAAGCGTTAAAGGGAGAATAAAAGACAAATGGAGCCATTTGTCATTTATTCCCAAATAAATGCAAGTTCATTTTGCACAGAACCTTCACCCTGTCTCAACAGGCAGATCCTAGAGGGTAATTTCAGGGCAGTTTTCCCTGGTGTGTGCTTGCTCAAGGTT
Source organism: Promerops cafer (assembly GCA_013398275.1). Lineage (NCBI taxonomy): Eukaryota > Metazoa > Chordata > Aves > Passeriformes > Nectariniidae > Promerops > Promerops cafer. Next base: position 52,274 of record VZSE01001429.1, on the reverse strand, counting down.
TATGTGAGTTTCTGCTTCACTTCTTCAAGGCACTGGGCTGCTCAGAGCCTGGCTGGTGCTTTGTGTTTTATGATGCTACTTTTGGTGAACAAAGTTCTTGAGCAATTCCACACAGATTTCTGGCAGAGAGATTTCCTTAAGCCAAGAGAAACACCTACAGTGGTGCTGTGGACTGTGAAGGAAGCAAATGTAGGTGTGTTTTTACTGCCTTGGCACACACCTGGGAATGATGTGAATGCAAAAAAGCTGAGGCTGAATTTGGGGAAATGACACCTGTGAATTGATTAAAGCACTTTGCTGATTTGCAGGGAGGGACACATGGTCCTGATGGAGAATGGTTGGATCTGCCCACCCATGGGCTGGAGAGATGTGCTGGTGATTCCCACCCCCACAGCACCAGCCTGGGAAGGGCCAAAGAGCACCAAATAATCTGCAGTGGAGCATCTGAGAGGCCGAGCTGGCCAGAGGGATGAGCCCAGAAGGTTTGGTTTGCCTGGAGGAGGGATCTGTAGGCTGTGCTCCCTGGAGGGATGCTTGCAGGGCTGCTGGGCTGGGACCATCAGCTCTGCTGCTCCATCCCAAGGGCAGCTGCTCTCCGAAGGAGCTGACAATGGCTGTTTTTTGTTAAGGGTGAGTAATTTTGAGGCTTAAATATAATGTTCATCTTCTATAACTATGATAGAGCCACTTTCGAGTCCTTGAGCTGAAGCCTGGTCTATGTTTTTTGGCTGCAAGAGGTCTCCCAGGTTGGCTACTTTGCATGGGGATGGAGCTACAAGTGCTCCAGCTCATTTCAACCAAGTCCCCATTTGTTCCCCTTCTTTGGCAATATTGGGACTAGAGAGAAATAGCAACAGCTCTTCAGCTGCCTGGGTTTTTTGTGAACTTCCATGTGCCAAGGTTGGGCTCTGGGGATGCTTTGTGTAGGTATCTGAACATGAACATCTGAGAGCAGTGGAAGTGGGATGGGGTGTGGCTCTAGAACAGCTCGATGCTTTGCTGAGGAGCCAGCCAGTTCATCCTCTGAGATCATTACTGAGACTCGAGGGTCTGCATTTCCTCTGGAGCAGAGGTGGCAATGAAGGGGGAGCTGAAGTGCTGATGGACTCCTCTTTTCACTTTTCCAGTGCTCACCAGTAAAGGGTTTGAGGGCCCTCCAGAGGAGAGGGAGAAAAAAACACAAACAACAGAACCCAAACAATAAACAATCTGGTTTCTGTAGTCCATTGCTGAAAAACAAATCAGTGCCTCTGTTCTGTGGTGATAAGGAGAATTTGGTATACAGATACACTAGGGTTTCTGGTTTCCCAAAGAATCTAAAGTGGAGGCAAGGTAGTAACTAAAAAAAGAAACACACACAAACCCTTATAAAGCTCTAGGCTTGTGGCCTGTTTTGCTGTTTCCCTGCCTCCCCAAGCCTAACACACCTTCAGACATTCCTGGCTGAGGTAGTTATAAAAAAAAACCCCATGTCTAATTTGGATTCATGGAGCCCAGTCCTATCCTAAACAAACAATGCTGCCTGGAACTGCTTGCCAGACAGTTGGCATATCTGGCAGATCAGCTAACCCTAACAATAACGTGTTTCAAGAAGGAGAAGAGGCTGAACTTGGCTTCCCTTGCCAGCTGGAATGGCAGTGTGGGGATGTGTGCCCATCTGAGCCCCTCCTCTGCAGAGGAAGGATTGGCAGGGAGCAGGTTTCTCGACCCCAGCACTGAACCCTGTGTGGAGGTGGTTTGCAAGCTGAGCTGGGAGAATAATTCCACTACAAATTGCTCCAAGTGTTAAAGCTCCAGGGAGCAGATTTAATAGCTGCCTTCGACTCCTGCCTTGGTTCGTCAGGCTCTGGTTTATGGGCACAGCTGGATGATGGGGAGAAAGCCAGGGAGGGGAGGTTATCCTGCACTTAAATTTGAGGAAAAATTAGTTTGCACTTGTCCAGGCTTTCCTTTGTGTCGATTCATCCCTGTAAGTTTAGATGCATGGAGGAGAGGCGCGGGCTGTGAGGGAGGAACTTTAATCCAGCTTGCCTGGATCAGGAATGTGGGAACCAGCACCAGGCAGACCTTACACGCTTTGTGAACAGTGAAACGGGGTTTCAGCAGCTTGGTCTGGAATTTGGGTGGCCACATGTAAACACCAGCTTAGCTTTCTGGGAGGGGGGAAAAAAGTCAGGACTTCAAGCTTATATTTGTCTCGGATTTCAAATGGTGAAAAGGGGAGGGTGTATAAATGCCAGCTCAGCAAAATAAATGGTTCACACAGAAAACCCAATGTCAGGAGTGAAACCTGACTCGCTGAGAGCCTCTTGTGTACTAAGTGCATGTGCTGTAGTGACAGGAGAGGATCCCTGCTGCCCTCATCCTAACACAATCAAAATGCTACTTGCTCAAGTGTTTGGAGATCAAAATGCCAAGAGCAAAGGAACAAAGGTATCTCTCCGAAGATGTGAATAAGGGGAAGCTGAAGTTTCAAATATCAGCTTGGGGAGTGTGCAAGGCAAACAGCAGTGGGAGCCCAGCCCAGCACATCTGCCTGATACCTGCAGGGCAAATCTGGCTGCTGGGCAGTGCTGGCATCTCCTTTTGGGAGGGAGAATCTGAGGGGGTCGCCATTCCAAATGGATCTGTGGGGTGGTGCTGTGAAGGAAGTACCTTTGAAAAGCATTTGTTTCTGCAAGCTTCTGTGGAAATCTCACCTGGCAGGCTCTGGAAACACTTTCTTGAGGTCCCCAGTATTTGTTTCTATTTTCTTCACACCCATTCCCATCCTCAATGGCAGCATCACCTTCTATATCCCAGAGCTGGTGAGTAAGGACTGGCAGTGCTATTCCCAGTGCTCTTTCCTCTTGCCTCCAGCCCAGGGCTTGTGTGTCAGTCCTCTTTCACTGAGGAAAAGGCATCGTAGTCCTGTAATGCCCACTGAAATGCTCATGGTGCTGGGGTGGCCTCTGTCCCTCACTGCTATCAAGTTCAGTTCTTAGCAAGACTAAAACTTCCTCTTTTGGCTTCTGAGCAATGCAACTTCTCCAGGTCCAAATCCTGTAATTGCTCAGCTGTTGTAAACCATTAAAAATGGTCAGAAACCGTAAAAATCACAAGGGGAAATATTAGGAACATGCTTGCAAAAAAAACCCTCAAACCATCAAACAAAACACCCCAAAATGTAAACAGCTGCACCAAACAGAAACAGAGAAGTTGTTCAGATGGCAAAAACTCTGTGCTTATCTGATACCTCCTCAGACCATTTCTAGATGCCCAAGGCTGTGCAGGTTTCCACTTGCTTGTTCCTAAGCTGGGCCATGCTTTCTGCTTTTCCAGGCCCTGATCGTGTGCCAGGGCTGGGTGATGCTCCCAAGTCAGCTGTGTGGACCTGCCTGCACAGGCTGGGGGTGTGGGGACCTGGCAGGTGCCCCTGCAAACCCCCGAGCCAGGGGCTGTGTGAAGGCCACGGGTGACTCAAGGGTGGCAGAAAGCAGAGGGAGCCTGTTATGTCCTGGCTGCCACAGCTGTGCCAGTGCCTGCAGCAGCTGAAGAGCTCACGTGTCTCGTAGGGGCCTTTGTCCATCCAGAGGGGTGCAGAAGGAACCACTTGAGGAATCACTTTTATTGCTTGTGGGGAGAAGTGAAGCATCTCCCAGCAAAGGGCTCTTTCCTGGTCCAGAAGGCAGCTGCCTGCTGACACAGGGGGGCTGTGCCCTCTCCCAGAGCCACTCTGCCTGTGAAGGGAGGTTTGCGAAGCTCTGCAGGGAAAACTTGTCCATCACAGTCTGAATATTGCTGGAAATAATCCCAGGGAAATCTGGAACCAGCCAGAAAGCACTTACTAGCTGAAATTCCAAATGATGTGAGTTTTTCCAGAGCGTTCTGAGTGCTAACGTGCTTTGTGGCAGCTGATGTGGAGGCCTGGCCCCAGAAGGGAGGCAGTAAGATGGGAGCAGGGTGTCTGCCTGGAGAGTGATCCTGTCAAAAAGAAGTATGGAAGAGAGGATCCTCTCTTTGTGGAGCAAAGGAGGAGGCATCTCCGTCGGTCACGTGTGTGTGTGTGGAGTCAGAGATCCTCTCCAGAGCTCAAGGCAGCTTCTGGCCCTTGCTCTTTCTGCATTTGGCTATTCTGTATTCCCATATGCACGGGCAGACATCTGAGCATGGACCTTTCAGAGCAAATTCAGCAGCACTCACCTGAGATGCCCTTCTTTAGACTAATTTTGCAGTTTTGACCGTTTTGCTGTTGAACACCCTCCTAAGGTAAATGGAGCAAATCAAAGTGAACATTCCTGACAAATTAATGGGCAAACACATTAGCAGCTCTGAAATGAAATGCCTGCACATCACATGAATTCATTTCACAGTGTTTATATATTTATGGAAATTTATTTGAATTATACCCCCAGCTCTAGCACAGATGATTTCTTCCTGCATTATAAAGCAGGTTATGTGGTGATAACTTCTAGACCCCTAAGAGCTACTGGAGCATGTAATTATCTTGTTCCACTTATTAATGATGAAAGGTCCATGCAAGTCCCAGAGTAGCTGTATGTACTATGCTCAGTAACCTAAAGAGGCTATATAAATTTATTTAGTTTAAAATTTAGTTGCCGACTTTAAATAATCTTCAAATAGAGAATATAAATGTTTTAGGGCATTTAAAGCTCTTAAAAGTTATTAATGGATCTGTAGTACTGGAAATCTAAACTCAATTTTGTGGTGCTAAGATATGGAACTGAGAAAGTGGGCTACAAGGAAAAGAAGCTGACCAGGCTCTACTCTGAAGTGCATATTACAAAAAAAAAAAATCAAGATAACACAAATTAGGACTCGGGCTTTTAATTGTGAAGTAATATTATCAGTAATGGAAGAAATGTTAAAAATTAGTTTCATCTTTACATCCTTGGAAGGTGGCCAATTTATGAAATTCTGAGCTAGAGAGCTGCAAACCTCCATTCCCCAACCTTCCTAAAATGGCATCACTCATTTGATGATGTCTCCCAGCTATAATCCTGCTTCTCCAATCTGCCATAATAATGCTAATTAGTTCTGTATGTAAATAAACTATTGTTGACAGGACACTTTAAGCAATTCACACATGACTCATGGAGGGAGAGAGAAAGAGGGTTTAAAAATGATTTATCCATAAACAGAGATTCCATATGTCCTAATCTGGCATGAATTTCGCTCCTTCTCTTTATAGCAAGGAATGTGTGTATGCCTGTGTAGCAGGGCTATAATGTGACAATTTGTCTCAAAGGGAAACCAGGATTTATGGTACTTAGCAGAGACCACAGAGGTAAAATGAACAGCAGGCTGTATTTAATCATCTGAATTTTCAAATATTTCTTCTGCTTGGGTAAATGTGTCTTTATTCCTTTTTGGAAATGTGCTCAGCTGGAGGACTGGTGGCTGTAAGGGTGTGTGAAAAGGCTGCAGGCACATTTAGTGAAGTGCACACAGGGAGTGTGGGAGGATCCATGGATAGGGGACACTGCTGCAAAGGGGTTGGACCCCAAATTCTCTAGGCAAGATATTACCAAATCCTTGAAGAAAATGCATGTATTGGGTGTCCAGTGCACATTTCTGGAAATCAGAGTATATTGCACTGATCCCAGCTAATGCCATAGGAAATCCAGGCAGAGGAAAAAAAGAGGAATTCTGAACAGTTAAATAGTATTTCTTTTTCGTTTAGGAACTGATCCTGTGGCCTTCAGTGGTGCCATTCCAACCCTGAGAGGAGTTGTGTTGATATGAATGTAAAGTAAATGAAATTTGGAAACTTCACTGGGAATTAGCCTTAGGCTGAAGTACCTTGTATCTGGGTTTTATTATTGTCCTTGTAGTCAGGACTGCAGTACGCATTATTCTGGTGGTGCTGGTTTTTTTTCTCCCCATTTCTTTCTTTTGACTCTTGCCTTAAATTATTTTTGGTTTTAGCACAGGATCACTCACATGACTAAAAGTAATTTCTGTAATTTACTGATTCTGCTGTTATTTTAAATCAAACCCAGGGTTCTCATAACCACAGGATTTCAGAATACGGCATTTTGGGTAAAACAAATAGAAATAATGGAATTTTGGTGCTTAGAAAATGGCACATGGGTTACCTGAACACAGATAAGGCAGATTAACAACCCACAAACCGGTGGCAGGTGCTGTTTGTGCCTCCATAATTTCAACAAGACAATGCTGCACATGTGACCCACAAAATGGGATGACATAAAGTGCTTCTGGCAGTGAGCTGTGATGGCAGAAAAAGAGGGAAAAAAAGCTGAATTTTGAGTGTGTAGGGGCAAAGCTGGCACCTGCAGAGAAAAAGGCTGGCTGATTATTCGCGGCAAAGATGGCAGCTTTGCTGCCAGTGGAATTGGAGCCTGTTTTCTCCCTTCAAAGAAAGGAATCTCTCCAGGGGTGACAGTGGTTTAATTGGGATGGCTTGTTCCAGCCTTTGGGCTGCGAGTCCTGATGAGGCTGCCAGTGAAGTGCCAGAGCAGAGGAGATTTGTCTGCTGCAAATCCTGTCTGCTGAGAACTGCACCAGGCACGGATGCATGGGCACAGCTGTCTGGGGAAAGGCAAGGCCAGAACTTTCCTCCTCTCTTGAATTTTCAATGACTTTCCCCCTTCAGGCTGTGCAGGGAGAAGAAACAAAGGCACTGAGATGGCTCATCCAAAGGAGGGGATCTATGAAATCTGAAAGTTTTAGAGCTCGTTCCTATTGCACTGTCCCTGTCCTTGACTCCCCACCAAGGCATTTCTGGTGTAAACACGTGGTGATGATAAAAATGAAATAAAAGCAGATTTGTGTGAGGCAGAGCAGAAATTTGGGGGTGGAGTGGGAGCTGCCTTTGCCCAACTCTGTTAAAACTTTCCTTTTTTCCCTCTGTAAACACTTGACAGCTTATAGAGGGATCACAGATTACATTTCCACACTGTTGCCATTAATTAGTGCTTGAAAGGTGAAATGAAGAGTTGGGTTGCTGGGCTGCTGTGAGGTGAGTAATGTGTATTTACTGAGTGGTGATCTGCTGCCTGCCAGCACATCTTGGCTACCTGTGCTGGCTGGTTTCAGCCACAGAAAAGAGCTTGGGGTTATGTTGTGCTGGATCCATTTAAAAACAAAGCCAAGGGAGATTCTTTCCCATCTGTCTAAACAAATTCTTTAATGAGCAATATCCCCAAAACAGGCTGAACAAAATTTTGGTCAAACAGGGTAATCCCAACCAAGAATCCAAGTCATTCTCAGGGAGCCGGGATTGCTGGAGAGAATGGATTTTGAGTATGAAAGGTGAGCTCAGAGATATGGCTGGGAGCTTCCAGTATAATTTTTCAGGGAAATTTGAACATTTCTGCAAAGTCAGGTGCCCTGTGCCCCCATGCAGTGGTAGCTGCTCCTCATGCAGAAATGTCAAACATTCCCTATGTGCTGGAAGAGTTTCTATTAAGGGATGATTGCCTAGACCCCAGAAATTCCACAGAAAATCTTTTCCTCAAACTAAGGCTTATATTTTTAATTGTTTTGAGGCAAATAATTTAGCTGTTTGGAGGAAAAAGTGCAGGAGGAGAGCAGGACAAGTCCACAGAAAATTCATCAGCTATTCCCAACCCTATGCCCAGTTTTTCTGCTGTAAATATTGAAAGGAAGGCTGGTGGTATGAAAATCTTGCAATATTCCTCCTAAGAATCTTTTGTCCCAGAGTCCAAAATGTGAAATTGAAATTTGCCTTTGTGTGCAGCTCTTCTACGTGTGCATAAACTCTGAACAGAAATGTCAGGATTATGGCCAAGGATGATTGAATAATTAGTTACAGAATTTTTGCAGAAACACTCTGGAAGAATCCTCCCCAGTTTTCTGGGGTTTATGTCAAAATGTAGGTCATGGGGAAAATGTAAAATTTGGTTTGCAGATGCAGCTGGCAGTTTAGTTCTCAGATTACCTGTGTGTTAGCAGATTTTTGTGGTTGCTGTTTATCTCCCCATCCTTTGGAGCAGACTGTTCAAGCCCAATATTTGCAGCGATGGCTGTGGATTCCTCTGGCAGAATCAGAAGTGTGTGGGCATAAACTGATTGATTTATGTGAATTTTGTTACTTATCCAAAGCCCCTATTGAAAGGGACTTCCTGTTCAGGCCTCGTGTTACTGTTTATTGATCTGATATGGAGCTTTTACTGATATAAAGTTTTATTTTTCCTATGGTGAAGCTTCACTCACGTTTGATAAGTCTTTTAACAAACCTACAAACACACAGGAGCTGTACTATATATCCTATGGAGAGAGTATGAATTGTCAGGCCCCAAAGCTGCTGGGGTGTCTTTTGTGGGAGGTAAAAAAGTCCCACTTGTTGAAAAGCTGGTGACAGTGAACTCTAACATGGGAGTGTTTGGGGCAGGCTGCCACAGAGGTAGCTGTGGTTATCTTTGAGGGGAAGAAGCTGTTTCCTGAAATCCTGTTGCCCCCAAGGGGGCAGTGAGGCTGAGTGGGATTTTAGGACACTGATTTTCTTTTGCCTATAAAGAAGTCTTCAGAAAAATGTGGCAGGTCACCTGCTTTGGTGTTTCCAGCATTTCCCATTAGGATGCAGTGGAGAGGTCAGCTGCCACTGCAGTTGGTGCTAGGACACTGTTTGGGTACCTGCTCAGCCATGCACCTTGCTCTGGTGTTCAGCCAGTTCCTGTAATCCTTTCCAGTGCCTGCAGGAGGAGGGAAGCTGGACCTAGAGCTCCCAGAAGGAATGGGCAGGCAAAAATTCAAGTGTATCAATGACAACTTGCATTCAACCAAAAGGTAAAAAAATACATCCAAAAAAAGCAGATACTGCTATTGTCCTCTAAGTTTTTTCAGAGCCAATCACTGCTCTTAGCAGATATTTCCCAGAGAAGCTGCCCCTGCCCATGGCAGGGGGTGGAATGAGATTTAAGGTCTATTCCAATCCAAACCATTCTGTGATTCTACAAACCTGAGCTCGAGAGCACACTTGGAGCTTGGCTGCTCCTGCTCAGGGAAGAAGTGGGGCCAGCTAGGAAAATGCAGTTCACCATGAAACTGGCACCGTGTGGGTGGCTTTGCAATAATTGCAGAAATAAAGATGGGGGGAAAAGGGATACCAAATTGGTCTGCAAAAATGAATTGCATCAGAACAAGTATGGATAAGTGATGTAATTCAGAAATTCTTTGGGCTTATTTAACAGCTTCTGAAGAGCTTGTCTGAACACAAACTTGAAAGTGGATTAGAAGGTTAGCCTGGCAGGATCTAAACTTTCAGGTATTTCTTGAGATCCATGTTTTGTTCCAGGCTCTGCTACTGGCCTGGAAGGAAGAAGAAGTTTGGAGAGGATATTTCATCTGTCTTTGATTTCCTGTAAAATCAAAGCAGTGATACCAGCTACCATGAAAACATGTGGAGATAAGCTGAAGGAAAGTTATTAATTATAATAGTAAAATCATTTCCATGATTATCTGTGGCAAGTTACCCAAATTAAACTCTGGAGTTAAATTCTTTCAGTAAATAAAAAGCCCTTTTTTTATGCCTCTTTCCTGCACATGTCCAGAATACAAGAGAGATCTTAACTTTCTGTTGCTTCCACTTAATTGGATTAGTCAACTACCTCCAGAGGTATGTGCCTCAGGTCCAGTTCTTGCTGACAGCCAAACCAGTGGGCCATTACATGAGGTAGATGGAATCCAGCATCAAAGGAAAGAGCAATTTGGGCTGGAGAGATGCCAGGACCTTTTTGTGCTTAACCAAATACCTGCATGCATAGAGATTTTTTTCTCATTGCTCCGTGCTTCCTTATTGCGTGTTGAGAAGGATTAAAGCCTCTGCTGGTGAGCAGGGTTGTGCTACCATTATCTCCAGTGCCCAAATAGAAATGGTGTGGGGCTGCTGGTGATGTGGGAGATCACTTCTCACTTTCCAAAGCTGGTGGCTCTGGGGAGTGACGGTGAGTGCTGCAAACAACTACCTACACAGGGGGTTCTTAGCAGTGCTTCCATATGATCATCTCTTCATCTCTTCCTGTCACAGTTTCAACAAAGAAAATTAAGATTTTCCATTGCTGTAATGTGGCAGGGGGAGGTTGCAAGGAGAAGGGAGCGCAGTGTTCCTGCTGAGCTCTTCTAATGAAGCTGTTGCTGCAAAATAGCTTCCAAAACATCTGTGAAGGTCCCTGGAGAGCCTGTCAAGGATGTGGCATTGCAATAGTTTGTGTTGCCCTGGTATAGAGCTCAACAGTGTGCTCTATGCTCTTGGCTGTGGCAGCTCACAGGCAGTGTCCCCGTGGAAGTGTCATTCACTGTAGCAAGGACCACCTGCAACTTGAGAGCAGTTCCCAAACAGACACTGGGAAAGCTGGAACTGTCTTCAAAGTTTCTTGAAAAGCAGGAAAAAATCAGATAAATATCCAGTCCCACATGTGTGAGAAATTAATCCCCTAGACCTCTATGGAGCTGAGTGCAGCTGTTTTGCAAATTGACCCCTTTGGATTCTACATTGAGCCAGACAGCTCAAGAGAATTGTGTTTACTGTGTTATTTCTATCCTGCTATCAGTATCCTCCTGGGAAGATGATTTTTGTGTTCCTTTTCTGCTGAGGAGTTTGGAAGCAGAGGCAGAAGAATGGTAACTGGGCTTTGCTTCTTCTCAAAGTTACTGTGGGGCCAAGCCAATGCCCAGCAAATGTAATCTGCAAAGATCTGCTAATCCAACTGTTGGCCAGCCTGCTTGGCACAGCCCATCCCCTGCTCTGTGCCTTAGTTTCATGTTGAAACGTGGGAGATGATGCTGATCTTTGAATTACTTGGTCTGGAAGAGGAAAGAAATGTTTGAGTGTTGCTTATGTGGGACCCTCCCTCCTTATTACTAATAGACGGAATTGAGAGCTGTGTTGCAGCAGTGGGCTAACAAGAGCAGTGAAATGGTATGAATTTGCAGAGGAGCTCAGGACTGCCTTTAGAGAGGCAGCCTTTCCTCGAGTATCTGCTAAAGCTGGGAGAGACCTGAATTAACTTACTGGGAGCAAAGTTGTCAGGGCTGGGGCACTCTTTACAGCCCTCAATACATTCGCAGCCACTTCCCCACCAAGTCAAGTGCTCAGTTTTGGGCTCTTTTGGTGTGAGGGTTGTTGGGGTTTTTTGGTTGTTTGTTTCATTTTATTTTGTTTTGTTAATCAGCCCCTGGCTGCTTCCACTCCTCCCACTTTTGCTTTTTCACAAGCCTTGGGGCAACTTGCCCATACAGATCAGGCAGGTACAAAGACTCCTCTTGAAAGCCTTGTCCTGGGGGTCTGCATCTGTAAAACCTGGCTCTATAAAACCAGCATCTGGGTATGGTTGCTCCCAGCACAGGATAATGTATGAAGTCAGGAATTCCAGTGTTAGTCCTGGGTGTGGATTTGCCACTCTGACTTTGGAGAAGATATTCTTGCTTTATTTCCAGAGGTGAGCCTTTCCAAAGTTGTGAACACAAGAGCTTGCCAAATATTAGCTTTCAAGGTTTTAAGTTGCACAGTGTTTACTCGAGTTACCTCTTCTTGAAGTCTATATAAAGAGTCATGTTTGCTCAGGCACACTCCTAAAAGCCCCAAGACATGGCTCTGGAAGGAGGTATGCAGCAGCAAATGTAAATATTGCTGTTCTTAAAACTGGAAGCCCTCCGAGTAATCTATAGAAGGAAATAGTAACTGAGGAAAAGGCCTCAGATTTGGAGGAAACTTTATATGATTTAGAGGTGAAGACTACAGAGCAGTACCTGGAAGGGATAAAATCCAGAAATTCAGGGATATTGTAAGTAGTTTCTCGTGGACAAGGCTTAGCCCTGCAATCACAGCTGCTCTCTTCTGTTCCCCAGTGTTTCCCTTTGCTGTCACCAAGGCAGCATTTTCCCATACCCCAGCCTCTGAAGCAATTGCTGGGAACAGTTTTTAGGGACTTTGCTGGACAAACTATGCTGGCCTCTTGCTGTGGGACAAAGTTAGAAACAAAATATTTGTTGTACTTAGCCAAGTGATTCCCTCCCACCTTTTGTCAGTAACTGGAGCCATTTTTCTGAGAAGGTTGGGGAAATGTGAGCTGAGTTTCAGGTGCTCCATGATATGATAAATAGGAGAAGAATTTTCATGAAGAAGTGCCTAGATACAGTGCAAATAAAGAAAAACAATTGAATTAAAAATCAACCACAATATTTACCAGTCTCCCCACCTGCCTGTATATGCAGGTATGCTGAGACCAAATTCTCATCATGTTTCCTGCAGCTGAGACAAGTGAGCAGAGTGCTGGCTTGGCTGAGGAGAATATTTGCCCTTGCCATGCCATTTTTTCTACGTATCAACAGGCAGCCCACTGAATTCCCACTTCCTTTTCCCCTCTCTGTACATAGCTATTATCAGCCTTCCCACAGCACGGGCAGGAAGTAAATAAATGGAGCTGCAGCAGCTAGTGCAGAATTATTACACTTATCAGTGTATTTATCTAGCGCTGGGCAGCCTCGACGAGTGAAGGATCGCTGCAGGGCTGGAGGCAGCAGGAGCAGCTGCGCTCCTGCATCCTGCAGGTTATGGATTTATGGTTTCCCGGTGCCATCTGCTGGCACTGAGCTCACTTGTGCAAGGAGCCCCGCAGCTCCTCTCGTACGCAGATGCTGCAGCTCTGTGCAGGTGGTGTAACCCCGATCCACCCTTCCTGGATGACTTCTTGGGCTTTGCAAAGCAAATGCTCCCTGCAGCCAAGCACCTGCAAAACCTCTCTGCCCATGGTCCCTGCTGGAGTTTTGTCTAGCCAGAGCCCCCTGGGCTTCCCACCCCTCCCTTTGTCCTGCTGTAATTCTGCCTGGTCCATGGGAGCAGCCCCAGATCCGAGGGGAACTGCAGATGGAGCTTTAATTGAAACCTAACAGGCTGAACTTTTAAATCCATGGGGTTTTGAGGGAGAGGGTTTGTCTTCGGTGCAGAGTGATACCAGTAGTACTGCTGAGGTAGGGTTGTAAAGGCACTGCTGGAAAGCTTTCAGAGCAATGGAAGCTTTACTTTTGTATAAATCTCTGAAAAGAAAAAAAAAAACAAACCCATCCACGTGACAGAGGATGTAGGGAAGTTTTCCTTTTCCTATTTTGTAAAAGGGATGCGTGGCAAGCAAAGATGAGCTGTGATAATGACATTAGTTGCTGATATTCCTTGGCTTTTGCTGTTAGCACTCCAGATAACCCGGTAGAGCTGCCTCTGTGCTTTAAATTTGCACTTTAAATTTGCATTTTTCTCTGCCTCCATCACAGCATCTGCTCTGGGATGGTGTGTGACTGATCTCTCTATCTTCCTTCCTTTACATTTTGGTGTGTGTCAGCATCCTGATGCTGCCCAAGTGCACTGCATGAGCCTAAAGACAGGACATGTGTCAAAGCCAAGTCATCAATTCATTTTGAAATCTTCCATTTTTTGGAGGTAATATATCATTCTGTGTAAACACCACATTAAAAAAAATAAACTTCCTTCGTGCACCTTGCTTTGACTTCAGGTTTGCCCTGGGCCTCCCTTGTTTCTGCCCGTGGGGAACTTGCACCAGTTAACCACAAATAAAGTGGAGTTTCTGACACTTAACTTCTGGTATGTCAGGAGAGGGTAGTGACAAGACCTAGCTGGGATCTGCATTAGCTTGTTTGCAGACACAGATCAGAGGTTTGAAATCCAGATGACATGAGGATGAATGAAGAGGAGAAATTGCTAATCAAATTCTCCAGGGCTGCAATGCAATAAACCAGGGTAACTTGATGGAAAATGTAATCAAGCCTTCTAGTCTGTTTTTCAGCTACATCGAGGCTTCAGTTTTTCTGCCTTTGTGCCTCCCTCTCACATGGACTCCAAAAGGAAGGAGGATGTCTGTGAGGATCAATGAAGTGATTTAGTTTTACCAAGTGAGTCCAGTAATCCTGCTGGACAGATCTCCCAGAGATTTCTTTCTCTTAATTGGGGAAATACTGTAAAGAAATTCTCCATCTCCAGCCCATTACTAGTATAGCCAAAGGAGAAGCATAACCTTGTAGTGGAAATGGATTTTTTTACCCCTCATTGGTCAATAAGTGGCTACATTTGAGGGTTGTTTTCTCTATCTTGCACATATATAAATCAGCTTTTCTGAGTTTCAACTCCTGATTTTTTGCTGGGTACTGGTGTTCACTGTCATGTTAATCAAAATGATTCAAATTAATACAGAATATTTATCAGTAGAAAGCATTTGTAGACATTATGATGGGTTGCATGTATTTTTTTGGGATGACAGGATGCAAAAAGCATTGCCCTCACATTACTGGGTGGAGGTGTCTCCTTATTCAGAGACTTTTACTGGATATGTAATTGCAGATATTCTGACACTCCTGTAGCATGAAAGGAGCTGAGCAAGTTCATCGTGGAGTTGTAGGAGTTGGTTTGCTACAAAATAGAAAGTTTTCCTCTGAAAAAATGTAGTGTAAAAATGCAGCAGTAGCTGACATACTGCCTCCATTTTGAATTTGAGCCAGTATTTACCCTAAAAAACGTCATGATCGAGCACTTTGCATTCTATAGTATTTCAGACCCATCACTTTTCATGTTTTAACATTGGCCAGGTGGGAGAGGATGCACAGAATTGCTGCTTTAAGTCTTTGAAGGTCTCTGCAAATTAATATCTTATTTTTTCTTCCTTTTTTTTTTCCCTAAAACTTGTTTGCAGGTTGCATGCAAACCATCGTTTTGACAGGAACAGCCTGATTACATTGCAGGAAAGATTATTAACTGGCAGCAAGCTGTGAGCACTAGTGGGATCAGATTGCTTTAAGGCAGAACTTCTTCAGTTCCATCTTACAGGTGATCTGAAGGTCTACAAGGGGATGTGTTTGTGTGCCCTGGGACAGTCACACAGGGATGTTGTCAGCTCTTCCAGGCCAGTCAACAAATAAAAAAAATAGGGAGAAATACTTGAGTGATCAGACCTTGCAACGAGCATCACCTTAAAATGGTGTTTAAGTGGCGGGGGAGTGTCACAGCCATTTAAAGGATTTCACTGTGTAATTTAAAGGGCATTTCAGACTGTTCTAAATCATGGGAAGGATGGGGTGCAACTAATAAAGGCCCTGTGTTTGGGGGATTTGAAACAGCATCTTATCCACTCTTGCTGCACAACTTTTGGGGGAGCTTGACAAAGCTGGAGGATGCTCTGGCTGCTTACACAGCCCACAGGTCTGATTTGCTAACAAAATAGAAACAAAAGTTCAGGAGTCAAATGCAAGCAGCTGCCCTTGGAAGCTCTCCAAGCTCATTGTCTGCTGTCATTGTCTGCAATTTTCTACATTTCAGTTCACCTCCTGCAGGCCCCCAGCACCTGGGGATTGGATGGGTTGGAGGAGCTGCCCTTTGCTTCGTGCTGCTCCTCTGCAGTCAGCAGTTATCTGTGACTGAGGTTTGCTTCCACTGACCTTTCAGTTTCATGAGGGACAAGCCTCTGTGCCAGGGTCACAATGGGATTTGAAACATTTTTGGTGTTTCCACACATCAGTGTTAATATTCCCTGGGAAGGAGCATGAGGGTTTTTATGTCTTGTTTTTATTGTTGCCTCTGCACTGTTCTGCACTCAGCTGATTTGGTTTTAGGGCTTGCTCAAAATTTCCATGTGGTTCAACTCAGAGGTGGTTATACTTGGGGGTGGGAGAGGGTTTATGGGTATTTGAATGATAAGAATACTGAACTATTTAGGGAATACAAAATAGGAACTGCTACAGGAAACTCACAAGGGCTCTTATTTAGCAGCTATACAGTAGAGGGAAGTTTTTTTTTTTTTGTGGTCATTTGAGGTTCCTTTCACCTGAGAGCTGCCAAAAAACTGTTTCTTGGGGATGCCAAGAGCTTCCACCAATATCATAACTTGCTTAATTCTCACCAGGATGCTCATGCTCAGGCCCTAATTTCTCAGATTTCTCATCAGGAAAAGGAAAAAAAAAAGTATGTTTCTTTGATAACATCTAATTTTACCTGAAAATAAGCGACATAAGCCAACTTGTGCAAGAAAATAGAAAGGCTGGAGTAGGTGTAGCCGTGGTCTGAGTTGCAGCATCTCGCCTTGAGATCTTTGCTCCCCATGGCCACAGTGCGGCAGCAAAATCCGAACAGGCTCCCCCGTCCTGCGGCAGCGTCAGGACCGGGTCCGTGAGAGCTCTGTCGGGGGGGATGCTTGACTGAGCTGCGGGGAAAGACCGCTGGGGATTCACCTCTAGCAGCACTCGATTCCTTTTCTGCTTTGCTCCTGGAGGAACTGGACTGGGTGGGAGCGACACAAACTTTTCTAGACATTTCCAGTAAGTTTTTGTTGAGCTGCATGGTTCTTTGAGGAAATTAATAAACTTTTTTTTTTTTTTAGCCTCTCTCTGAGGATGAATTAAAGGCATAGCAGAAATCAGTCTGGCTTTGGAGCATATGTGCTTTACTTCAGTCCTGTCATATTGTCATCACAGCTCCTACAAATACAGTATGAAACCATTCCCTAACCAATCCTTGAAGCCTGAATAAAAAGCAACAAGGAAAGGATCCTTCCATTACAGGTGAGTTACAAAAGCATGGAGGCAGAGGAAACTTCCTTGTTGTGGCTAAGGATTTCTCTAGAGAGAAATCTCTTTCTCAGCTAAGAAACTGAGTCTTTATAAAGAGCCCAGTTCCCTTGGATAAAGTCTTCAAGTGTTTGGATGATTCTTGCCTAAAACAACACTGGAAATACCTTGGGAGGTGACTGGAAAGCAAAGTTTTATCACAGCCCTGGTTCCAAACCCACTTGCTGCCCCATGGCCTGAGCCATAACTAATAAGCAAGGACAGGGCTGAAAGGCAACTAATAATCTATTATAAAAGAAAAATAGTGCATCTCAAAATGGATTTTTGCCTCCTGGTACATAAATCCTCACAGTTTCTCTGCTCGTCTAGAAGGACAGGAATTTCTTTGCAACCAGAAAAAAAAGATGTTGGCTGTGTCTGCAGAAGGCCCAGCTCAGCAGAAGGGAAATGCTTGTTCATTATTTGCAGCCATAATTAGTATGGGACACTAGTTAAAGGAGAAGCTGTTTGCTAAGCAATCACCAGTGAGATATGAGGCTCTGGGAGCAGCATGGGGCAGCACTTGCTCGAAGGAATGTGGTCATACAGGAAAGCACAGCACCACCAGGTGTGTGAACTCTGCAGCAATTTTTTCTGCCTTCCTCGTAAATGGATTAGAGGCAACTTGAATACCTTCCTCAATTAACACAGTTTCCTATAGATGGAGTAATTTACTGGTTTAACTAGGAAATAATGTAGCACAATTTATTTAAGTGACTCATCAAATAGAGTAAGGCTGATTCAGCCCTCTGGTTTATGCCTGTCCTGTAGGAAGGGGTGTCTCAAGGTGCAGTCACACACGTGCTGTACCCCCAGAGCACAGGCTGTCACTTTGGGCTGTACCTCCTGCTTGTTTAATACTTTTGTTCTCTTGTCTTTTCAAGTTTGCCAGAAATGAGGTACACACACCTGTCGGAGTGATGTGGGTGCCAAGGGATTTTATGGAGAGATCATCTTGAGTGGGATTGCAGGACAACCAGGGCATCAGGCCCAGCCAGCACAGGCTGTGAAGGGCAGGTCCTGCCTGACCAGCCTGATCCCCTGTGAGCAGCTGACCTGCCCAAGGGATGAGGGAAAGGGATGTTGTCTACCCAGACTGTAGGAAAACCTTCAACACCACGGTGTGTTAGTGGCTGGACTCAATGATCTTAAGAGGTCTTTTCCACCCTTAACAATTCCGTGATTCTACAGCTGAGATGGAGAGAAATTATCTTGCAGCTTATAACAGCTGGATGCAATAAAGAGCATATTGCACTTTTAAACTTTTCTTTTGATCACTAACCATTAATTATAAAAGAAAAATAGTGCCACCCAAAATGGATCTTTATGTTCTGGTTCATAAATCTCTATGGTTTGCCTCCCTGTCTAGAAAAACAGGAATTTCTTTAAGGTACTATTGATCAAAATTAATGCTTGCCTGTGCTCAAGGCTGCACACAAGGCTGGAACACTGGCACAGCCTCTGCAGACTCTTTATGATTTTCCACTATACTTTGCAAATGAAATGTTCTATCACAGATTCTGTAGTCATTTCACTGCAAGTAGCTTTTGGAGGGCTACTCTGACCGTGAAGATAACCTGGAATGTTGGTATATTCTTTTAGAGAAAGGAATTCAACACAGTTCTTACAACCCCATTTGTAGGCAAGCCTGATGAACCCCTGACCAGCCTCTTGCTGCTCTTGGGAAGGTACAAACACCTCTGCAGGAGGTGGCACAAATACTCTGCATCTCACCTGATACATTTTCGTGCATCTTGCAGTTTTTCTTCCTCTTCCATGCATACTCTTAACCTCCATGATAAATCTTTTATTTCCCTCCCTCAGTTGATGGTCAGACTTTCAGCCCCGCAGTGCAATGCCAGCTTTGGAGCAGGGAGGGTTGGGTGAGCTGTCCATGCACGTCCCTTTCTGCAGGGCCCAGTTCCAGCAGCTCAGTCTGTCTGCCGTCAGGCTCTTCCCCTGAATGTGCCCAGATCCTGTTCTCTGGTGTCTTTCCTGCTTGCAGGAATGTTCTCTGAACTTTTGCTGGCTGTTTGCATAACCAGGAGTGTATTTCCTGGCTGGCATGTGGCCTGGGATGTGTTTATGAGCAGAAATCCTTGGATGGGGGCGAGCTGGTGTTCAAAGCTGCGGGCTGGTGCTTCACATGCTCTGCAGGGTCTCCCAGGGGCTTAACTCCTTGTCTCATTCTGTCACTCTGTGATTTAATTTCTGGCCTCTCCCCCACCCCAAATATCACTCTACTTGGAATTTGTACAAAGATTCCCAGATGTGATCCTGATGATGATCTGAGGGAAAGTGCCTGGTACCACATTGCCTAGTTCAGTTCCTCTCAAATGTTTCTAAACATTATCCACCTTCTCACCAGGCAACTGTAAACTGAGACCATCTTGAAAGCCAAGTTTTCAGGATATAGAATCGTTTATGGAGTCTGAACAGTAATAATGTCTCAAACAGACTTTGAGCTCAAGCTTTTGATATTTCTGTACACCCATTTGTTATCCATCTGATTTTCAGATTCAGTCTGGATTTCTTGCAGACTACAATTCTTCCTCCAAGCCATCCATCTGCTGAGGGTCAACTGATCATCTCTAGTGTCTCAAGCAAGCCAGAAGACAATTTCTTTGCTTTTCCTCCTATGTTTGCCATTTCTATTGCTGACACTTAATGTCCATTGGGACCAGAGCTGCCCTTTGCTCATGCACTGTACCTTTTGTCTCTCCTATCACCACACCTGCTCTCTCTTTGGACCTTCCCGCTCATCTGAGGTAAAACCTGCAGCTCAGCCAGAAGGGAGGAGTGCTTCTGTGCTGCTGGGACTCGGGCAGACAAAGCCCATTTGTTGCCTGAAGGCTGCAGAAATGGCCTTCATGGCCAAATGAAGGCCTCCAATGGCCAAAACGTAGAGGTAGCCAAAACCCAGCCTGTGCCCATGGCCTTGGAACCTCATGATGGAAGATGCTCCAGGTGTGTTTCTATTTTGCTCCCTCATGTAAGAGTAGTTCTGAGTACTACGGCATGAAGTTTAGGGGTATAGAAAGTGGAAGAAATGTGTACAGGCTAAAATACCTTTTTAACCTTATTTAATTCAGGTACAAAGCAATTCCTTTGCAAGACAAACAAATGGAGAATCTGAGCTCTTTTACCATAACAGCTATTGCTTTTCTGTAGAGTTCAGATGCTGTAATGGAAAAAAAAAAATGGAAATACAGTTAATAGTGAAAACATGCATTTGCCACATCCACTTATACGTGCAACAGAACCCATGGCCTTCTATAACCAGAAGGAAACAATATTCTGGTACAGGGCTATGATGTGGTTTCTCCCTGTCAGAGAGAGGCAAAGGAAGAGAGGGGAAATATTCATTTCAGGCAGAGGAGAAGCAGAGACTTCCATCAAGTCTGTCTTGTGTTGTCAACACTGGAGAGAAATATTTCATGCTTTTTTATAACTTTACTAAATCATATGGGAACATCAGGATCTGAATAAAGAATAGCATGGAGGAAAAGAATGACTCAAAAGTTGATCTGTCTTACTGTAAGCACTGCTAAACTCTGGGCATGCACTATTCCTGAAACTGTTTTCCCTGCTCTTAAGGTTTATCCTTGAAGTCTCTGATTTGCTACAGCTATTGGAGGAAATAAATGTTGGAGTCTGCACAGGATGTTTGTAATTCTTCTAGTGATATAAAAATAACTTTCCCAGTTTTGATTGAGTCCTCATAAAGATCATTTTGGGTTTATGTAATGAAATTTGGCAAATTCCTAAAGATATTTTCTATTTAACTACCAGTCTTAGAAACAAGACTGTCAGTGTACATCATTGATATATCAGCTGTTAGGAGTGATAGACTTGTAAAGAAGCAGCATTTTCCTTAATTCCTAGTGGTGTAATTTTGAAAATCAGTGTACTAACCTTCACTTCTAGATTAGACTTCATTCCTTACTCCTGAATTTTCCTATTTTTTTTGAGATTCAGACTCTTAAAAGAAGTTAATTTTCTTCTGGAAATGTGACATTTTGACCCTTTAAATAAAATAGTCCTAAATTTAATTTCTCTGTAAAAATTGTGGAACTAGATTTGATACCCATGTAAGTTTTCACTATTTCTTCTAAAAGCACAAAAGGTGATGGTGCTGATGGTGCAACAGTTGCTCTTTGGATAGGCCACAAACTGGAGCCAGTCTGTAAGATTTAAGAAGGTTTATGCTGTATCAGACTTTCTCAGCATTCCCACTCCTTCTCACAAAGGTTTAAAGGTATGTAAACCACAGCCATGTGAAATATTCATAAAGGCAAATGAAGCAATAGCCCACACTCATGTGGGGTTTTTTCCTGTGCATCGAGAACCAAAAAGGGGAACTGTTTTCATCTTGCACCATTTTTAGGCAGACAAATTCAACCCAAATATTAATAAACAATTTTTATAAAGGAAATTCTCTTCAGGTGGGAAGTGATTTGCTTTGTAAGAATCCACATCTGAACTAGTTAATCTGCTCTGTCTTTGGGAATCAGGGCAAGACCAGTAATTCTATTAGGTGTGACCTGAAGAAACCATGATGAGCCCTATGGTGTGACCAGTGAGGTCCCTCCATAGAGTAAGATACTGGGAAACATTTCTGATCCAGGTGATCCATGTCACATCTCAGTGCTGGCAGTGGTTACCCCGTTGGAGGCTTTGGCACAGGGATGTGGTGCCAGACTGAGCTGAGTGAGATGCAGGAGCATCTGAAGGGGGGTGGGGAGGAGGCAGAGCCCCCTTCTGCTGACCAGACCTGTTAAACCAGTGTTGAAAAGGCTGTTGCAGCTCAGCTTCTCTTTCACTGCTACAGAGGAGAAGGGTTCAGGCAAACCTGATTGTTAGCTTGTGTCAGCCAAAATAGCCACTTGAATTTATGCAACCAGATCATGTTTTTCCAAGTGATGCAAAAGCAGGCAAAGTGGAAGAGTCTCACTGAACCTCAGGGTTTCCAGAGCTGAGTGAAGAGCAGAACTCAAAGGCCAAGCTATCTGGGAAGAGTTTTGTGAGAACTCTGGGAGCAGAAAAGGATCTAGGATAGTTTTTTGTCTCTGGAGAATGTAATTCTTTAGCAAAAGGCGGTGAAGGGACAGGGAGATCCACGTTGGGTGCTTGAGTTTAGAGGCAGTGGGAGGGTAATCTTCAAGGCATCTCCTAATTAATGAAGTTCAACTGCACCAATATGAAAAGGCACTGTAATGTTTTGCAGTAACTCCCCTTGTGCTGTCCCAGAGCAGTGGAGCTCTCTGCTCCTGTGTGCCCCTGTCACCCCAGACCCTGGATGCTCGGAGCTGTGTCCTCTCTCCTCTCCCAGGTGGGACAGGTAAGTGTTTGGATGCTGAATCCCTGCTCATTTCAGGTTTTTTTTGGTCAGAGTACCTTTGCTTTTCCATTGAGATTATATTAGTCTTGGAATGTGTCTTCCCCATCTAGTTATGGAACATTCTGGAGTATTGGCCACAGGCAGAGCAATGGTGCAATGAGAGCCAGGCTGGGCATGGGAAATAATTCAGGGACTGACCAGAGAATATTGCTCATTTTTGGAGGGTTTGGTACTGTTGTTGGCACGGACCTTTAGAGTCTCTATTCTAATGTGGCACAAGGGTCTGCTTTCAGGGACCACTTCTTATTTTTACAAAGTTACCTTCTTTATGTTTAAAATATCTTCTGTTAAAGGAACCTAGAAGAAGAGGAAATATTCCTGATGTTTTTATCTGATGATTTTCTGCAGAACTTTGTTTTCTATACCTTGTGATCTCCTATGAAATCGATATAGATTGGCCCTAAGGTACCAAGAGTGTTTTGTGGCATCTGGGATAGCAAGTAAAAGCTGTGGACATCCCCCTGGATTGATCATCTATTCTAGGGTTGCTTTTGACTGCAAACCTTCTTTCATATACTAAATTTTAAGGTGTTTACTGGTGGTGGGAAGAAGAACCTGTACTTTACGAGCAAACAAATATTTGTTTCCTTTACCCAGTACATACTCACTTTCTTCCCATGGTTCCCTCTCTAACTCTCCAATTTACTTGCATGTTTTCAAAATAAGAGTCTGGAAGGATTCCCAGTTTGCTCCACTTAGGCATCATTGCAATTATAATTTCACATTTGGCCTTCAGCAGAACAGAGTGTCTCATCTCTTAGAAAGGAATATTCATAGGAAAACAAATAAAAGCACTCACCAGCTGGTGCCTGCTGAATTGTACTTTCGAAGTTCAAGGATATTGAGTATAGTACGTGCTGATTGGCATTTATGTGGATGTTTCACTGGCATCACTTGACTCTTTCTAGCACTAAACTCAGGCAGACATACACCAGTGTAGTTTTTGTCTTGCTGTGTGAAAAAGATGTTTAATCTCTCATGAGCTTTCCTTGTTCCCTGTAGAGACTTGATTTTCAAATGGTCTAGGTTGGTTCTCCTCTTCCTTGATCCTGCAGAATTGCTCTCTTCAGTCCTTTATAACACATAGGTGGGGGCAGGCTGCAGCAGCAGCTGGCTGCCAGGAATGCCAGGATTGCAGACTGGGTCCAGCCAGGAGAAGTGCCATGATCTGCTTGCCTCCTGTCAGCCCTCAACCTATTGCTGGATAATTCTCCCCCTTCCCTCCTCCTCCTCCTCTCCCACCAGCCAGAAAGGGGCTTGGAAAACTGCACGTGGGGCTTAAAAGAAAAGTAAAATGCTCTGGTGTTTTCCCCCTGGTGTAAGAGGAATCATGTCACAGCTTCCTTCACCGCCTGCTAGATCACAGCTTGCAACATGGAAATGCTGTCTGTGGTGAAGCAAAATTTTAAAAGGTAATGTGGGAATACTTTCCCCAGAATCTTGGGGGATTTGCAGCCCTGGCTTCCACTGAACTAGATGAACAATGGAATTGCATCAGTTGTCCCCAGGATTTAGAAAAAATAAGACATTTTGGTGCTAAGGCTGCACTGCAATAGTGGCAAAAATCCTGATTTTTGGAGAACAAGGTCTCTCCCAACTTGGCTGCTTAGTCTTTCTCAATACTAAATTATTTGCATCAATTGGAGATTTATAAAGAAAATGAACAAGATGATTAAAGGATACATCATTTTGGAACTTCTTGCCATGTGATTTATAGAAATGCCATAAAAATGCATACATGCATTACAAATGCGTTTATACATTACAAAACCCTTTAAAACACCCACACTCAAAACACTTGTTTTTCTCCTCTGTTTTCTTTTGCTGCATCTTAGTTCTAGGTATTGAGGATGGTAAATGTACAGACATAAATGGGTTTGGTCGTTCTGTACTAAACCCTTCATTCGTATCCCTGTGCAAAGCAGAATATGCTTTTATTCCCAAATTATTGATGCCTGCCTATCTCTTATCAGCTGTGCTGAAGATGGATGTATAAAGCACCTGGCTGTCAGCTCTGGCTGTTACCTGGAAACATCACTCAACTTTTAGTGCTCTTTCACCCACCTGGTCCCTAGCTTTATATTAAAAACCTTAACAGTAACCTTTTGGGTTTATCAGGGAGGTAAGGGAAAAAGCAAGCTCAAAGTACTTTTGTTATACATATATATTTTATATCAGCCTCAAACTGCTGAGACAAGAATTAGGTGGGGTTTTTTCAGGCTGCAGTGCCATAAATCTCCAGACTGGCCCTTGTAGTTTATCGGGGCTGAGTGGCTGAGGTGATCCTCCATAAACAACTCAGACATGTGGAAGATGAATTTTAACGAGTGTTCTCAAAGCTAAGTGCTACCTCTTGCTTCTACGCCTCAAATTCACCCATTTTTTATTTTTATGTTATATCAGAGGCTGCTCTGTGCTTTTTTTCCTTCTAATTATCTACACTCAAGCTGGATTCTGTCAAACCCAGAGGAAGGGGAACATAGCTGTGTACACAGAGGTGGGGTTACCACCTGGCCTGATTTATGCAAGGGTTTAAACTCCCAGTCAAAACACCTGGGCTTTTAAAGAGGAGGGATTAGACACTTGTGCCTAGGGATTGTTTCATTTGGTTTTGCCTGTGCAAAAGGCTTTTGTGTTTCATGTCCTCTCTGTAAAATGTTCAACCTTGTTCTAGGAAAGGCTCCAACGTAAATTAGAGCAGCCTCAGGGGCTGTTTTAAATCATAGCAGCTGAGGCCTTACCCCAGCACTTCACACTCCACCCTGTGTCTCTTCCACCAACGCTCTCCATAATAACCTCAGATCTTCACCTTTCCACAGAGAGAACTCTTTGCTTTGCACCACTGGTAGGTTTTCCTAGGTAGGCTGGGAAATCATTGGATCTGGTTCACAACAAGCAAAGAGAATTAGAAACAGAGCCCACCGGCCTTGCTGGGAAACAGACAGTCACCAGTTACTGTAATTCAGTATTCCTGTTTATATTCTGGAGCACGCAGACTGACGAAGTAGGAAAAACACAGCTAGAATAATTGCTCCTGGGTATTGTGCTTTCATTTACAAACATAACCACTCCTGAAGCTGCTGAGGACAATTTCCCTGAACTTCCAGCATTGTGCAATTGCCCCTATGCCTTCTGTGGGGTTTCAGCTTTCCTCAGCTCTGACAATTACTGGTCCCTGACAGAGGCAGGGCAGGGAAATTGATGGATCAGTGGAATGATCCTGTACCAACAAACCGATAGTTACAAAAATAGGCAGTTATTCTTATCATTTCCTTGTTCTGACACGATTTCCTGTTCTCCTCTCAGGCTGTTCTGAAGATTGCCTGGATGACAGACCTGCTTTGAAGCCTGTCAGCCCCTCTGCAGAGCACCTCTCCTGTTGGGAATTGCTGTCCTGGAGTGCAATGGCCGGGAGCAGGGTGAGGGGCTGTGCTGTGCTAGCAGCCTTTGATCATGCCTGGCACATGTCCACACGGGGCCTGCTTGTGAGCACTGCTGGGTTTTAGCATTTCTGATGAAATCACACTGAAGTACAGGAACTGTGCTTTGCTGGGTGAGCCTCATTACCCCTCCTACAGATTTAGTCATCTCCAGCCTTCTCAGAACAGGAGAGGGATGTGGGGACCAGAGATGCTCCTCAGCGAGGTGGTTAGGACACGTCTGCAGCAGCCAAGGGAGGAAGGTGAATGAGTTTAATTAACAGGGCTCTGCCAGTGCACTTTATTTTGACAGGAGAGGATTAATGAGATCTCCCAGCTGCAGCCCTGCTGACAGGTCTGTGTGTGATAATGTTTGGCACGGGGGGCAGTGTGCAGATGGAATTGATACCCTCCTTGGCAAGTGCAGCTGTCCTTAGCACAGGGAGCGTGATAGGCTTTAACAGTTCCATCAAGACCCTCAGGGATCTATCTGCTGGTGGCTCTAAGGATGTATTTTTGCAGGCTTGTCACCTTTAGCTTGCCATTCTCAAACCGAGTTAGGCTTCGTTATGGTAGTTCTCAGCTCACCTTTGGTAATTTCTGTGTCTTTAATATTAAAAAGTAATTGAATTTAAAAGACTAAAGAGTCCATAGGTCAGTGTTTTGTAAAACAAATTCTTGCTATTTGCTCATGGGATAACACCTGGAGAGCAACAGGTGAGGCTCTAAGCAGATCTGTGGCCATGCCTACATGTAAACACTTGCTCTGATCCAGGAACCTTAATATTGAGTAACTCATTCACCATCTACGAGTATGTACAAGACTAACCCTTAGTGTCAGTAGTTCTATGTTACTCTGATTAAACAATGCACTGGAAATATGTATTACCAACAGGGATGGGATCTGCTGTGCTCCAGTTTTAGGCTATGGATTTCAGCTTAGTGAGAGTTTTGTGCTATACTGGAGTGACAAAAACCCCCAAAGCATTAACAGTAGGGAAACCAAAAAAGCAAATAGCTATTTTGCCTGATTCAAGTCAATTGAGAGGAATGTAAAGCTTGGCTTTTAGCTATCATATTTGGAAACTCTGCTGTGTTAAAACCTGCATGTGTAATTTTCTTCCCTCAGCTATCCCAGATCACAATTTACGAGCAAATGCCAGTTCCAATGGGCATGGTTCAAGGTAAGAAAATACTCTCTTGAATGTGCATTTTGCTGAAAATAGACATAAAGGAAAATAGTACCTTACTTGGTAGAGTCTGGAAAAGAATAAAACTCTTTCTTCCATTCACTCCCAACCCTGTGCTCTGTTCTCTAGATCCAGGACTAGGTCTGGAGCACACAATTAATCTCTAGTTTGTGTTTGTATCTTTCTTCCAGGAGGATCACTTTGTGAGAAAGCAGAGGTAATGGGACACCAGTAATCAGCTTGTAACAACTCTGTACTTGAAGGAATGGGGAGAGGATATTCAGGGCAAATTTTACAAAAATATTGAAAGACTGGTTTGGTGGTTTGTGTGGGTTTGTTTTTTTTTTTTCTTTGTTTGTTTTGTTTTGTTTAATTTTGTTTTGGTTTGGTTTGGTTTTTTTCCCCCCATTTTTCCATCCCTGCATTCATAACTTATTTGCATTACTCAGACTCTCCATAGCTTGTGAGGTGCCAGCCTCCTCTCTTTCAAGGACCAAATGTCTCAGTGCAACTCTCATAAGAGCTTGGGGCTGGGAGCTACAAACACCAGGGTCCAGTTTTTGCTTTTCAAGAAGTACAAGCAGAAACCCCCAACCAAAATAAGTCACTCATCATCTCCTCCTCTACCAAACACTTTGATATTACTGGAAGGATCAAAATTTCATATTTTATCCCTGACTCTCACTGGTTTCCTGGCTAATCCTGAGCCAATCATCAAAAAAACCCTTTGCTTGTATCAGCCTTTTTTTTCTGACAATGCTTCTGAGATGCATTGGAATGCTTGGAAATTCCTTGAAAATTCCTGGATACAATTCCTTATTTAAATCCCTGACTACACTTTTGTTCTAGAAGTTGTCAGCTGGTCTCAGGAGCCCACAGACCCATTGCTCAGCTCTGCTCTGCTCTTGGGATGAATCAGAAGCTGAATTTTCAAATGTTCTAAAAGCTCATTGTTTGCACAAGAAACAGCCCCCAGCATTGCTCCTCAATGGATTGTCAGGAAAATGACTGCATAGATTCTAAGTTCTGTCACAAAATACAGCCTGTTTAAATGGCATTTAAAAGCTAATAATGAATCCTGAGTGGTTGAAACACTTGTCTCACGTCTTTGTTCTTTCTCTCCTTGTACAGCTGATGGAAATGTTGTCAGTGCTGTTCAAATGGTGAAGCTGCACACAAACACGGGCAAGGGATTGAAAAATTGAGAAGGAAGGCTGAGGTTGTGATGGTTTCATTTCTGTGAAGTTTAAGCTCAGGTTTGCCCACGCTGAGACAAAAAAAATGGTCAGTGACATTTCAGAGCAGAGAATCCAGCCCTAAGGAATGTACCACACATTTAACTGGTAAGGTGAATCATAATGACATTAAGTGGGGTTGAAAATATGTGGTTTTTCAAGGTAACCTGTTGGAGCTGAAAGCGAGTAGTCAAGCCATAACTAATTATCATTATTCGTTTATTAATCCCAGACTTACTGACATGCTTAATCTTGAGTGCATTTATTTGTGCAATTGCCCAGAATGACTTAAACCTTGCAGTTGGCTTAGTTTGTGTTCTGGGAATGACTTAACACTCAAAGACCTGGGAGCAAGCACACCCTTGGTCCTGCTCCAAATTCTGCCTGTAAACCAGGTGCTCAGCTGCAAGGAAAATGGGCTGCAGCTTAGGGACTTGTAATTCTGTATTTTGGGTTCACCAGGTCTCTGGGACCCACTTGTCTGAAAGAACTGAAACATAACACTTAACTCTTGCAGGAGATTTCACCGAGGGGTTTTGAAAAGCCTTTATCAGGTGCATGGCTGAGGGGTTTTGTCCCAGGCTCACAAACATCTCAAGCAATCTGTCAAGCCCAGTGCTGTAAACATGTCAGTAGAGCTGGTGGTGAACAGGTGGGTGCAAACAGAATTGCTCAAAATCGTGATAAGGGCATCTTCAAAGCTTCTGGTGGTGCTTCCAGTGAGCACCTTCCACTTGTAGGTGAGATAAGAGGAGGAATTACTGACAAGCTTTTAACTCGATTGAGCTCCAAAGACTGGTCACCAGATACACGACCAGCGAGGTCAGGAAAAGGAGTTTTAACCTGCATGGGAGGAAAATTCAGGTTATATATACAGAAGAACTTCTTTCCTGTGAGGGTGATGAGGCCCTGGCACAGCGTGCCCAGAGCAGCTGTGGCTGCCCCATCCCTGGCAGTGTCCAAGGCCAGTGCTGAAGTGGATGGGGCATTGAGCAACTCGTTCTAGGGAGAGCTGTCCCTGCCCTGGAATTAGGTGAGGCTGGAATTAGGTGAGCTTTAAGGTCCCTTTCAACTCAAACCATTCTACGACCGTTTTCTTCTGTGATTTGATCTCCTTGTGCCCCTGTGCCCTCATGTCTCTTCCTCACAGCTCTGAAGAAATGCTGCTGCAAACAGGCTGTGCAGAGGGGTGGGCTAGCTATGAAAGCTTCACTTGCTGCCTCTCTGAAAGGTTGCTGCTGAACCTGTAATTAGGAAAGGAGCTAAACCCATTATTTTCAGCAGCCTCACATTGATCCACATTGGCCAGGTTTTGGTAAAGGCTGAGAAAGTAATTTTTTCTTTCAGCAGTCAGAATACAGGGTAAGAAAACGCAGGCAAAGAAGAAAAGTTGCAATTTTTTTTCCTTTGCTGAGAAGACAGGTCTTCTTTCCCTTCTGAGAAAATGAGATGTTCACACAAAAGATGAGTAGGATTTGATAACGCCAACTATGGTTCTCAATTATATATTTTCTCTTCCCTCACAGGAATTGATAATGACATCTTTAATAAAATCCAGAAGAAAAGCATTTGTGTGCTCAAAGAGAAGGTGTACAGGGGCTCCTTGTGAGTATGGAAAGCTAATGAGAAATCCTGTTTAGACATACACATTTCAATTTCTCATGTTGAAATGCTTCTGTTTGCTGTATTTTTAACTGGGCCTTTTTTTTTTTTTTTTTTTTGACAACATGTTTTACAGGGGGATTTAATTAGTGCTCATCTTTAAGTCATACTTAATGACTTACTGTTATAATAATGAATATCTTGGCTCTTGATGACTTCAGATTGCATTGGATATGTTCATAGAAAACCCTCACGTTGATGTTTTGGTGACATTTCCAAAGGTTCATGTTTCCTCCTCTCTTCCCCTTAGCCTGCCAGTGATGTAAAGTTCCTATCTTAAGGATCTTCCCAGTACTGTTCTCCTTTTTTTCTCTTAGTTAGCAGTGAAGTAACAAAGAACTTGGTATTCAGCATTCTGTGGCCTTATCAGCATCCTTAATACAGCTACATGATCCCTAAGACAAGAAAATTTCTCAAGCTAAGGTTTTGCAGAGCCCATATTTGGGTAATCTTGTAACAGTTAACCAATTTATCTTTTTATTGCCACTAAGTCGTGGCAAGCTTTTCTCATTTGGGTGGATATTGGCTATGAGAATTTAATTCCTGTATCCCTTTCTCCTAGTGCATCCAAGGAGCACTGTTACATTTCACTTTGGCAGAGGCACACACAAGCTGCTTTCCTTTGCTACTCCTGAAATCAGCAGCCACCTTTATTAGATTGCCTTTGGGCGTGTGTACAGTTTTTTCTCTCCTGGCTGCAGCCTTTGACAGAACATGCACAGAACTATATTTGATATGCATTTTGTGGGATCACACACCTAAGAGAAAAAGGCTGTTTTAAAGGCTGTGTTGTTTTAGTTCTAAACTTATCTAATTATCTGAAGCTGATATTTTTATTGGTTTAGATGAAAGGAAAACAAAACCATTAGTGGCATAAGTTTCCTCTGTTTTCAGCGGAGATAGTTGATTAGTTTTCTGATCTCAGCCAACTTCCCCTTAGATTTTTGATTGCATGAGCTGAGTAAAACTGTGCTATTCAGCATGTCAACAAACTCTGGGAAGGTTTATGCAATTTAGGAGTTGCTGTATACCTATAACACTCCAGAGTAACCAATGTTGTTGTTGAGCTTGTGCTGGAAAATCAGGATCTGGCCCTTCAAACATGACCTTTAAGTCAAGAGGCAATACAAATCATTGCCAGTTTTTTTTCCAGTTCCTCTAAAATTGCTCACGTGTTCAAGCAATAATCTTCCTGATGTGTAGCTCCCAGCTCCTGAACTGATGGCTCCTGGTCCTCTCTTTGTGAATCCATATGGGACCGTGCACAGGTGTGAATTCTTCCTCTCCAGATATTGTTGAAAGAATTGGCATAATGGCTTTTATGTTTTCCCCACATTTTTACTCAGTGGTTAGAGAGTAATTCTTTGCACTGTGACAAACCCTTCCCACAGGTCCATGACCATTTCTGTTTTGCAATGGCACAACGTGGTTGCATCACCAGGTTTCACTCGATGGTGTGAGATGGGTGTCGCTACGTCAGCTACAAGGTGTCATTTCTTATCAGAATGACACGTATGGAATGTAAATATGTTCCATCACCAAGCTTGTCTTTCCCCATGTCGTTTTCCTGCACCTCCTGCAGTGATACCACACTCAAGGGATGCTGAACACTGCAGGTGGGCGTGGTGGCTGGGTGAGCTCTCCGGGAAGGTGTGTGACCCAGCGTGCTCCAGAAACAACCTGGCACTGAAGGCATCGGCGGGAGGCGTTTGCCTTTCCACGCTGTGGCAAACCCGTGAAGAAACATGCGTGGGACCACGTTTCAGGGGCAGACACGCCAGGTAAGCACGTCACCTTGCACAATCCTGCCTCAGTTTCCTTGCCTGGAACGCGGCCGCGGCCCTTGGCTCCCTTGTCGGTCACCTGGAGACGCTGCCAAAAAAACGTGTTGGGAGGCGCAGCCAAGAACAAGTGTTACGCGGCAGCAGCGGTGCTGTTGATTATATTTCCCTTGGCCTGTCGTCATTCCCGTAGTTTCCTTCCCAGCTCCACCCTCAGCCAAGGCTCTCCAGGGCAGTGCTGCCAGTCCCTGGCCCTTTCCCACCACCATCCCCGATGTCCCGGGGGTGTTGCGTTCGGTGGGAGTTTGATGCTTTGGTCTGGGTGTGGAGTGGGCGGGCAGGAAGCAGGTGCGGGAGGGGACGGTGATGCTCCGAGCGACAAGACCCGCGGAGGGATGGCCCAGGGGGACGCTCCAGGGGGATGCCCCGGGGATGCCCCGGGGAAGCGGCGCGCAGCGGGCGCCGGCGGGGCAGGCTGCAGGAAGCCGCGGAGGTTCGGGGGCGGGCGGGCAGCGAGCGCNGGCGCGGCCCCGGCCCGGCCGGCAGGTAAAGGGGCGCGGAGCGCGCCTGGACAGGGCGGCCCGGCGGCTGCGGGGAGGGTGGTTCCGTAGTTCGGGGTGTTTTCTTGTTGGCTGTTTGTTTGCTTTTTGAGGTCTGGCGGGTTTCGCCCGCTTTCTGCCAGCTCGGTCGCTCTCGCTGTTCCGCTGTCCGTGCTTCCCCAGGCGCCCCGCAGAACGAACTTTGCCGTGGGAGGCTCGGGGTTACTTCGCTTTTTGCTCTGTGTCGCTGTAGTGATGCTGCTGCAGGGACTCGCACCTTGTGTGAATAGTTCTTTTTGCTGATGTGAGAAAGAGATGCTGGGGAAATTCTCTCCTTCCTCAGCCAACTCTCACTGAACTGACGCATCCCCAAGTGCACTTGCTGACTGAAATTGAGTTTGTCGGCTGTTGACTTTGACTAAATAAATAAATAAGCCACTTAACAGTAATAATAAAACAATCCCTAAACTAAAAACAAACAACGAAGTGGAATATTCACACAAGAGCATTGACATAGCGGAGTTGTTTTAAGGGTAACTTTGAAGGAAATGTAGTGTGTAAGCTATAGTTTGTTTGTTTGTTTGTTTTTTTCTGTGTGTGTGTGTGGTTTTTTTTTTTTCTGAAAGAGCTGTTCATATGATTGTAACGAGAAATAGTGAGAATTTTCATTGATACTCGCCTAGCACAACTATGGCAACTGGCAGGGATCCAGTTGGTGCCATTAGTTTTATGACAGTCAGTTGCTCAAAGCACACTGAAAGCTGAATTGCTGCTACGTGGCATTAAGAAAATAGAAGTTTTCACCTGGATATCTTACTATTAAGTTACTGTGAATAAACTGTAGAATTTGTCATGTGTTTCGCAGTAATTCTCATAAATGATACTGTTGAGCGAGTCGATTTAGCTGTCAGGGTGAATGAGTGTATTTGAGTAATAATCTTACTTGTTTGATTTCTTGCTGCTGTTTAATGCCATCATAAAATAGCTTATCATAAAGCAAATAAACCTGCATGTGCTGTAACCTGAAGATGGATTCAGTACGTGTAGTTTCACTTTGCTATACTCGTGGAAAGAAAAAATCAAAAATAGTGCAGAGAGGAAATTTTAATTTTATTTCTTAAAAATTTTGCCCTTTTTTAAAATGAGAATGGTAAATTTTGTGCTGTTAAGAGAAGTTTAACTTTGATTATATTAAAGGAGCTATGGGATAGTTTGTAGATGTGTGGTTTTAAGGTGTCAGTTACAAACGAGGGCATGAGGAGAGGCACCCGCTGTCACTGACAGGAAGGTGGGTGTCACAACAGCCCAGGGATTCCTGTAATCATCCCCTCCTGGGACAGTGCATGAGGCTGTAACAGTGCTAGAAGTGTTGCTTATCACGTCATTCAAAGTAATTAGAACCATAATTGGCTCCATTTCACTAATTTCACTGCAGTTTTTTCCCCAGTGTCTTTTGCATTTGGTAATGTAAGCAGCTGCTTTTGGACTAGCTGCACCTCTTACTTGAACAGATGATTATTAAAAAAATCTGCCTGCTCGGGCAAGGAGCACTCCTGAGGAGAGTAGGTTGCACCTTGGATGTTGAAGTTCATTGGGATTTGGGACTGACTGTGGTGAAGCTGGAGTCAGGTTGTGTGTGTGGCTGGAGTGGGCTTGGGACAGGGGATAAACCTCACCCCAGAAGTTTCTTGGCTGCTCCCCCTGACATTTCCAGGCAATACTGAGTGTCTGCTTCTCCTCCTTTTAGTCTGCACTGGGCAGATTTGCCCATCTTATCTTTAATTTCCTATAGACAGCAGAAGGTTGGCATGAGGCCCCAACCAGTGGCTGTCAAACTCGGGCAGGATGTGTGTAACAACTTGTGCTGTCACTTTGGTGTGAGAATTTTGGGTTTTAACCGTTTTGTTCACCATCACCTGTGCCATGAACTAATTATAGGATAGGGTTTTGAATTCCAGTCTCCCAAAGTGCAGAGAGTTGGGGGGTCTCATCACCTGGGGTCCCCCTGCCTGGGCACGGGGAAGAGGGAAGCTTTTCCTCAGCAGAGGAGAGCAAAGCATGCCAAGTATGCTCTGCATTTCCTCTGTGTTGTTTCCACCCTTGAGTGGAAAATTGCTCCCGATTTCCTCAGATTTGGAGGATTTACATTGGCACTCTTCCCACATTCCCATTTTACTTCCAGTTGTACTTAGTAGATAACACGCTTGCATACAAGCTTGTTTATAAGAAAAAAGAACGTTTTTCTTCAATCTATTCCTATTTAACTTAAGCAGTTAAATGTTCCCTGGGTCCAAGGGGTCTGTTTCTTAAGCCTTAACTGGTCTTTGCAGGATTGTGATGATGTTGGACCCACGAGTGCCTTGAACTCTGGTTTTAATCACGTAACAGCTGATCCTGAGTGCACCTCTGTTTCCTAAGATGTTGATGCTGTAAAATCAAATCATGGAACTGGATGGAATATTCATATTCGGACAATTTATGTGTCATAATATCAAGATCTTCTTTGTGTATCCCACTGTAATCCACATAAGATTTTCTGTGATCCACATAAGAATTAACTCCCCATTGGCTTCTGTGTGAGGGCTCTAATGAAGACCAAGAGTGATAAGAGAAACTGGGCCAGATCTCCCATATTAGATCAAATGTTTGATCACCTTTTTATATACCTGGCAATTTCTGCCTTGGAGAAATTAGCTTGGGTGTAACTACAGGTTTACCAGCATAGCCATGGAGTGGGTTGATTGCTGCGTGGGCAGATGGTTTTGGTGCAATTTAGGGATCAGTAGTAAGGAAGCCTTGTTGATGGAGACTTTGTTTCTGTTAGAAGTTCTCTGTCTTCTCTGGATATTGGGTATCTTGTGAGCTGCAAGTCACTGTGGATGTGCAGTCTGTTTGTCCTGCCCTGAGGATGTCACCTCCTAAGGCAAATTTGACTTTTGGCACCCCTGTGGCCTCATGCCTCACTGTGCCAGGGTAAACACTTGCAGGAGTATAATTGTATTTTCAGTAACTCATCAAAAACCTACACTGGAGTGATATAAAGGAGGGTCTTGCTATATTTTTTTTTTAAATATTTAGGGATTAAAAATTTTTCTTAATCAAAAACTTCCTTTAAAAGACTACACAGCCAGAGGTAATTTCAAACCCTTTAAACTATTCTTTCAATTTAGAAATTACTTGGTAAAATAGTTGTTAAGACTGTAGAAAATAAGATGTTAATTACCTTTTCTTGAAACATTCCTAGATGGTTTTGAACTTAGGTTGTTTTGCACTACATTATATATTCAGACAAATCAATTATCTCAGGGGAAAGAAAAAGCCTGTGGTGTGTGCCAGTTCAGATGTTTGGATGGTGTAACGTTAACCAGGTTCCTTGAATGAACCTCTCTTTCAATTAAGAGAGATCATTAGAGAAGAGAATGCAGAAGTGGGAACAATCAGAGTGATGTGGAGTAAACAGAGAACAATTATTTATAATTTCACATAATTCAAGATATTTAAGAGATAAATGAGCAAGATTCAAAGATTTTTTTTTCCTAAGGTCCTCTTCAATAAAAAAAAAAAAATTCTTCCATAGCTAAATTATGCTTCTGCTTCACACAAGCTCATTACTCCAATATCCTCCTGTTGTTAAAGATATAAATGAATTTTAAAAGTTGTTTGGCAAATTAAGAGAGAAAACGTATGCCGGGGCTGTTAATCACAAAGATGCAGATACAATTTCTAGCTGAAGCGGCTCCTAAATCACAGATTCCTGGAAATGAGGAGATTATTTTGCAGGCAGAATCATGGTATGATTTCGTGACCTTATAGTCTTCCCCTGAGCATCTGTTTTTGGCCAGGGTTAGAGGCAGCTCATTGGGCTGTGGCTGTTTGGAGTGATGCGGTCCCCTTGCGTACCGTGCGTGACGGAAATTTGGATGGGTTTTCCTGGGATCACTGCTGTTTTGTCTGGAATAGTTTCAAACAGGTGGACGTTAGATGCAGCTTCAATTTCCACACCTGGGGGAAAAAGCCTGAAGTAAACAGTATGCTGTGTTTCCTTAAGTTTTGATTAACTGGCTATTCATAAACACAACCTGTAAAGAGCACAGATGGAGTTGACCTTTTGCAAGGCTGCACTACTGCTGCAAAGCTCCACTGTGAAATAATTGGATTATTGTGGGAAAATCTGGGGCATGTAATAATTTTAGTTTTGATTTCTATTTTCTTAAATGCACGCTGCTTTTCTAAGAAGACTTTTTTTGTTCTTTTCTTCACATGAGCAGCCTGCTGACCTTTAGGCATTTTTTCAACCCTTGCTTCTGATTCTTTCACTGCCTCCTGTCAAACCCTAGGTTGGGACTGATGGGGACAAATTGTGTCTGTGCTTTCCTCTTGACTTCCACTGCTGCTTTTCTGAGGAAAACAGACCCCGGGGCTCAGAGTCTTCCAGTCTGCCTGTGGAACTGAAGTTGGAACTTCCAGTCTGATCATGTAGGTGTCCAACCTCTCCTGCCACCAGAGAGGACCCTCGTGTGGGTAGGTTGGATGCACGCTGTGACCACCTTGGCCTTAAAGGAGAGCCTCTTGCTAACAACTTCTGGTGGTCTTTAGTTTAAATTAATTAATTTGCTTGCTGGCTCCTGGTGTTTTGGTCAGTGCTGGTGAGAGCTGGAGCACAGTGACCCAGGGGGTGACTTCTCCTCCTGCCGTGGTGGGTGCCTGTTTCTTATGTATTTACACAGATGCTCCTTCACTGGCTTGTTTTCACTTTCCCACAAAAACAACTTGCTAAAATGCAAGCTAAATACTAATGTAGCTTTTGAGATCTTTGTTTGGTTTTGTTGGCCTTTTGGGATGGGGAAAAATAAAGAGAGATCTTATTCATATCCTTCCTTTCTGGGAAGTACTTGTACCCTTGACAATTCTTCCTGTTGCCCACTCCTAGAGCTATAGATGTAGTCTGTGGAGTAAATTTTGCTTTACTGGAAACTTTAGGTTTGGGAGAATTTCATTGTTTTGGGAATTCTTGGAATTGTATAGCTTTGCTGCCTTGTGATCAGAGCCAATTTAGAAATAAAACAGTTCTGCTTTTGCGTAATGCCATGAATTAAGACAGAAGCAGCTCTGTCTTTTTTGGATTTATGAGTGTGCACTTTCATTCTCTCCTCCCAAATAGATAAGCCCTGCTCTAGAAGTTAAGTTTCTAGCCAGGACAGGGTATGTAATCTATATGGTTTGATAGTCTTTTAATGGGGGTGAATGGAAATGAGGGGGCCATGCTAATTTATTTGAGCAGGCATTTGTCTGTGTTGCCATTGATGTGGAGGTGGTGATGATCAGGAGCTGTCAGCGAGGATGGGGCAGTCTCTCTATCAGCTCACTTTATCACGGTTGTGAAAGTTCTTTTTTTTTAAAGTCTGACTCATTTGGGTTTAAGTGAGGAGAGATTAAGAGCTTAGTTCTTTGAAATTTTATTGGATGCAGGTTCCCCTTGAAGTAAAATCTTATTGAACTTAATGGTTTTGACAATTTCAAATAAAAATATCCAAGTGAATGAACATAACTCATCCCCTTGTCGCTGCTTCCCTGGGTTTGAAGAGAAGTGGTTTTTTGCTGTCTTCCCTCATGGGAAACATCTGCAGATCCAAATGGCAGATCATTAATGCTCATTCAATAGCAGGCTTTGTTCCCAGTTTCTTCGACTTGGAAACAATTAACTGGAGAGTTTTGTTTTGTCTTGTTTTCCTTTTTGAATGCAAACATCTAATTCCAGTTATATATTCTAGTGGATTTGGTAGAAGTCCTGCTATTTAGGATTACTTGTAATTATTTTAGAATAAATGCTCCCTACCCGAATTCAGATAGTGGTAACGGTGCCTTTGTGGTTGTGGTGCGGTTTTAATTTATTTTATTGTATAAGTGGCTGAATTTATTTTATTGTGTAAGTGGCTGAATTCAACTCTGTAAAACTGTAATATACAAATCTCATTACAAGCATTTGTGTTCAGTTCAGGAAGGCTTCTCGTTCCTCCCGTTCACCAAATGCTTCTTAGTAGCATTTAGCAAAAAATACGTCTGGTCTTTGCTAGTGAGCAAACAAAAGCTGATCAAACATTCACCTACTTGGGTGCAAAAGTTGTAACCAGAAAACCTGCAGATCTGTTTAGCTGACTGTGGGCAGTTTGTATTTCAAGACACTTGCCAGATTGGTGACTCCTGTCCATATCTGCTAGATGGAGGAACTGAAATGTGAATAGCTCTTAAATCCATTAAAAAAAGCATTACTACATCTTTAAAGGGTTTATTGACACCTGCTGAAAAGTTCTGGATTTGAGCTTTATGTGATTTTAATCCATGAGCCAAACCAGGAAATTGTATAATTATGACAGCTGAATTAAAATACCTCTTAGTCAGTATTCACCAAAACTAAACATCTGTGATTATAAACTCAGTGTTTTGTTGGTTAATTAAGGGCTAAGTAGTCATAATTTGTGCACTTAACATTTACTTTGAGAATATGTGAGTGGGGCACAATAATGACAAGTGGTCAGCTTGATCTGTTCTAAACTGTCCTGTCTGGAGCTATGTGTGCATGAAAGGAGGATGAAAGCAAAAAGAACCCCACTGTGGTGGCAGTGTACAAAGGAGCAGCCAGTGTGGCTGGGCAGCAAGAGCTGTAAATATGCTTAAGGGAAGGTATTTAAAATTTAGCAATCTACCCCACCCTGCCTGTGGCAAATATGCCCCAGATGAATCAGGCCCAAATAGTTTTTTCAGGACTGCATAATGTGTCTGCATGTTTTCACAGAGCAGGTTTGTCATATAGAATCATAGAAAAACTGAATTTTAAATTGCTTCATCAGGTGTCATCCTAGCTCAGCAATGCCTGTATTCCTGTTTTATGGAGCTTTTCTGATTGGATCTCTTCCAGGAGCCAGAATTAACAAAACCAGGCTTTGCTATAGTTGAGGTTCCCTGAACTCCTGCAAATAAAATCCTGAACAGGTCACCTAGTATTCACCCCAGCAGAGTATTCCTACATTTTAATTTTTGTCCCTTTTATTCAAGCTTAAAATCGTTACTGGAATCATAGTTTGTGGTTTTCTTATGATGCTGCTGCTGCCTGTATTTAGGGACTTCATCTTTAGGAAACCAAAACCCCGGTGTTAAGACTTTGAAAGTGCCAAAGTGTAATTACCAATGCAAATGAGTTAAATTTACAAACTTTACCTGATCTTCTCAGTGAGAAAATAATGCTGTAACAGAAGCTGGAGACAAGGTGCAGATTTCTAGTGCCAGGAGGCTGAAAACTCAGATGGTGAATGGAAAGAGAAACCTCAAACCTCTTTCCTGTGAAAAATGACTGGTATTTAGAGATATGTGCTGGCATATGTTCAGTCTTTACAGTTGGAGAAAAAAGGAAGTTTAAAGGAGTTAAAGGAGTCTTTGGGTTTGTGCTGCCGTTTGTGTGCTGAACACTTTGCTGTCATGACTTCAGGGGAGCAGTGTGACTGGTTTTAGTTGTATGCATTGGCTTCTTCATATTTAAAGTACTAAATTATTGTCCAGGGTGAGATCCTCAAACACTTGACTTCACCAAGAGATTCCCAAGGGCTTTCTCTGTCTGTGGGTTTCCAGCTTTCTCAGGGGGATGCACAACTCCAGCTGTTATTTTCTGTAGGGCCATCTGTGGCTCTTGCAGAAAATCAGGGCTACTACTGGTGCAATGCTCTCATTCACTGCTGTGCTGCAACATACCAAACTCTCTTTTCTTTAGGGTTCTTCAGCCTCCTGCCTTTGGGAATTAAAAGACTGCAGAAACACTGGTTCACTCTACCTACAGCTACACCCAAGCCATGTGGAGATGTTAAATGTGAGAGGACATTTAATCATGCAGGTCAATGCAGATTCAAAGTAATCTCAGCTCTCCCATGTGCCCAGCTCTCACTGTGAGCTCTGAGCCTGGCTTGTGCCGTGTTGCTGTTGGAAAGAGGAACACGCTGTAGTAAAAAAAAAGGCAAACCAGCAGGTTTTTGTCCTGCTCAAGTTGCCATCAGGACATTTTTATGAATCAAAAGTGTTCTGTTTAGGTTATTTTGGTAAATTGTTAAATAAGGAATCACACAGAGCTCTTAGTAGACCTTTCCTCTATAGTCACTGAAATTTGGTAAGAAGTGTGACAGTAGTAGTAGTTATTTAGGGAGAAATGCTGGCACATGGACAAGTAATTTGCGTATAGTCGCAAGCTTCTTTTCTTGAAATATGTGATTTAAGTGCTAGCAAAAGGCACAGGTTGATTTGGCCTCCAGTGGAAATGAGTCTCCGATTTCCTTCCTAGGTTTGTTTTCCCTGAGAGTTATGGAAAGGGAGGATCTATTTCTGTGCACCTCTTGTTATAAAAATAAACCTTTTGTTATGAGGGAGGTGAGCCGGGGGTGGAAGGAGAGAGTGAGGAGGAAAGAGGCTGCAGGGCTGGATTCCCAAGAGAGCTCCTCCAGCAGGGACCAGCGCCTTCAGCATGGGTGTACCTGGCTCTGTCCTGCTTTTGTGT
Source organism: Promerops cafer (assembly GCA_013398275.1). NCBI lineage: Eukaryota > Metazoa > Chordata > Aves > Passeriformes > Nectariniidae > Promerops > Promerops cafer. The sequence goes on along the minus strand of VZSE01001429.1, from coordinate 11,921 downwards.
TCTCCCTCATGTGAGCCCTGATAAACCTCAGTTACTTTAGAGCTTTTCTTATCTCATTCTTACTCTGCTTGTACCTACGCCTCTCCTTCCCCTTGCTGCTCATCAGCTTTCCCTCTCCCCCTGCTCCTCCAGGTGCCCCGCTCCAGGTGCCAGCATTCCCAGGGATCTTCTGATGGGATTGGGAACCCAAATTATTCACCAGATACAGTCAGTGGTGAAGAAGTGCCCCAGCTGCTGGTGTGGTCTCAGCAGACACCTTCCAGGAGAAGGATCTGCCCCCCCAGGATCTTTCCTGGAGCCTGGTTTGAGGTGCACATCATCGCTGCAGGAAGCAGATCTTTGTGCACAGGTGTCCCTGGAGAGGCCTGCTGCTCAGCAGGTGTTGTTTGCACTGTAAGGATCATATCTGGCTGTCCCATTCTGGAACAATCCCACAAATTAGACTGAAAAGGTTGAAAGGGCCTTTTTGCTTGCACAGGTACAATTACAAGCCACAATATTTTGAAGGAAGCTCAAAGAGTGGAAGGAACTTGTGAAATATATTTGTAAAAATACACCCAAACACTTCCTTCTTCATTTCCTCTATACATACTCATCATTTTTCTTCTGTTTTAGAAAAGACAGAAGCAAAATGAAAGCAATACTTTCATAAGCTGGAGGCAGGTGCACGGTATTTTCTCAGTAGCTTTCACTATCAGATGCTATTTTAAGATGCTTGTAGCAGCTGGTCGTTCTCTTGCTTCTCATAGTTACTGTCTGCTCATAAATGTTGGAAAAAAAGCCCTCCAGATTGTGCAAAAGAGCCTCTAAGGAGTTAAAGTGTCCCTGTTCCTCTCTTGCTGCTAAGTGGAGGAGGATGTGTGCTTGTTTCATGTGTTTGTGAAAGATGAAACTCATCTCATTTGAGCCAATTAAAAATCAAAAAGCCAAGCATGGGATCTAAAAGCCCAGAGCCTAAAAACCCATGACTGTGAAAAAAACCCAAACCCAACCCAAAACAACAAACCCCACACCTGAAATAGAAAATATTACTTTAGGTGCCTTTATTATCTGCATGTAACAAACAGGCTTTTCTTTAAGCTTTGTATTTACCCTGGATGTTACTTGTGATCTTCTGCAGAGACTGTCGATTTCCTTCACCCCACATCAAGAAAATAAAGCTGGTTTGTGTTGGTTATCTTGTTCCCATTGAAGCATGTGAAATTGTTTCTTATGAAGCACTTGTACTAATTTGGCTGACAGCAGCAGGTCAAGTCTCTATTTTATTTTATATATTTGAGTTTAGCATCCCACTACGCTCTGCAAATGAATCTGTTCCAACAGAGCAACAGAAGAGCAGGATCTGTATCCACAGACTGGCATCATTTGAAGCCCTACAGGGAAGCTTAAGCTCGGTGGGAGCATTTGGAAGCTGCCCAAGCCATGACCCTGCTTTAGCAGCAAATCACCTGTGCAGTGGAGACTTTACCTGCACTGCATCAGTGCACTCCCTGTGATGCTTGTTAGTGCTAAAAATAATTCTAACGCTGATTTCCCCAGGGTAATTAGCCTGGCAGAATCAGATTGAGATTAGACTCTCTTTTCTGGTGCCTTGTCAAGTTTAAGTCTGGGTATTTGCCATATGCTGCAGGGAGAAAAGGCTGTCTCAGTTTCTCCACATTGTGACCTATGGAATTCAGTGTCCCTTGCTGCCTTCTGGGATCACACCCAGCTCAGCCTTCCACTTTGGACTTGTTTTTTTCTGCAAAGGAAGCCCAGGGCTTGCTTGAAGGTGTTGATGATCCAAGGAACATCCTGCCCTTGGTAAAGTATTCCCTTTTCTTTTAGTGACTGGTGCTGGGTTTGGAATGCTCCAGGGCAAACTGGTAATGCTGAACACAGGGTTACTTTATTTGGATGATATTTTCTTATCTCTGTGGCTGTTGGTGCTTATGATAAAGCACTGCCAGATAAAGCACTGAAATAAGCCATTGCAAAGAAGGAAGTGTTGGTTTCTTCAGAAAAAGTCATTCCATTCCTAGTAATGGTTTGTATTTGGCTGTGTTTGAGCTACAATGATATTAAAAACCTGGGGTACTTGGTATGTTCTGTTATAGAAATAACCACCCAGCACATACAGTGGTTGTTCAGCCAGCAGAGAGCTATTTCACTGATATTTTCCTTTCTCTCCCAGGGAGGAATGGTTTCATTTATGTCTCCTAGAGCCAGAAGACTCAATTTATAGCAAAAAGATAAAAGAAAAATATGGAAAAAAATCCTCAGTCCCTTACCCCCCTGCTCCCTTATCACATTCTTGTCAGCCTTGTTTCTCAATGCACTGAATTCAGAAATTATAAACCTAATGGAGGTTGTAAACTGATATTAGAACTTTCCATAGCCAAATACTGTGTTGCATAACAGAAATGTAATTATCTTTTCTTGTAATTTGTGCTATGTCTCATGCATTAGGTTTTAAGTCAGTGAATGTGCCAGACAGGCAGAGATTGGGGTGAATATCCTATTCCAGAACAGCCAGAATCAATAGAGGTTTTACACTGAGGGAGTTCCATTAGTTCCTTCCAATTTGAACCAATGCTAATATGCATGCAAGTGAGGAGCATCTTCCTAGCAGCCTGTGATGCACGTGGTAGTAATTTCAGCTGCAATGGATGTAGGTGTTTATTAGCATTGTTGTGGCTGAAAACACACTGACTGAATTCAAACTCAGAGGTGGCTGGCATGCACACTGACCCAAAGTTTTCACCTTCATTGGATAAACAAATGAGTACAAGGATTAATAGATTTATGGGAGCTGTAATAGTGCTGGTGTGGTGCTCAGGTGTGCTTTTGTCATCCTGGCTGACTTGGAGGATGATACTTTAAAAGTATTCACAGGGAGTGTCTCAGGGTGCTTCAGTGAGCACTGTGCACTTCTGGGTGTGCAGGGAATGGTTCCATAGTGAAGAAAGACAGTTTCTTCCATAATTTGCAGTGTGTAAATCAATTTGGGTTTGTTCAGTTTATTTGCTTGGTTATGTTGGGTGGTTTTATAATGTTTTCAGAGTGTCTTGCAGTGTTTCTCGCTTGTGGCTTTGCTGGCTTCCTGTCAAGACAGTAAGTGAAGTAGAATTGCAGGATGATTTCTCTAGGCTTTCAGTGGCATTTGAAATATCTCTTACAGCCACCTGGTAGAACATCTAAAAATCATTTCACTCTAAATATTATATGAATTTAAGGGAGTGCATATGGAGTGTTTTACTGAAAGAAACCAAAGCACATAAAAAAACTTCTAAAAAATCCCAAGGACCGTAATTAGAAGGTACTTAAGGGAGGATGAAATGCTGGAAATATTTGTTCAATCATAGTGAGCTGTGACTAACTTTTCTGTCACAAATCCTTTCTCTCTTGTCCCTATTGCCCCCAAAAGAGGAGGAGATGGCAAAATAAAAGGATATAATAAAAATGACAGGTGCAATCAAAAGCAGTCTCTGAAGGAAGAGATTAAAGTATATGGATTCTTCTGAGCATTTGAGATTTGGCAGCATATTAAAGAGAAAGCTGAAGGAGATAGACTGAAAACATTATTTTTTTCTTGTTACCTAAGAACAAGGAGCCATTCAATTAAAATCAAAAACAACAGAGTTAAATTGATAACAGGAAGTGTGTCTCTTTGAATGTTTTCTGTTTGCAGATTTTTGCTACAATGTGCCATTGAAAGGGGAAGAATAAAGAGGCCAAGCTTTGACCAAGAATTTGGCAAAGTGTGTTTTTTTCCCTGTGGTTGCTTAGGGAATATTTGGCGATACAGTTGGCCATGAACTTCTGAGGCTGAGGAAGGAAGAGGGAAAACTTCTGGCCTGTGGAGGATAAGGACTACATGAACAACATGTTGGTACCAAGAACACACTTTCTACATGCAAGGGAGAATTTCTCTCTCTTCAAAATTAAGTATTTCTGTTGATGCTGTTCTGTATGGAAGAGAAAAGCAGAGGAAATTGTTGTGGGAAGAAAGAAGATTTGTATATGTGTGAATATGGACTGGGCTGGCAGGGGGTACCTCAGTAATTCTGGCACCCCTGGCTCCAACACCACTGGGGAGGAGGGTGGTCCCCATTCCCAATCTTTCAGTGATCTCCCTAGGGAACATTTCTTGTCATGGAGATAATCTGTGTGTCTTCTGCTTGAACTGAGGAAGTGAAAAAGGGCCACGTCATGGCTGATGTAGAGTGCATTTGCCCTTCAGACTGTATTTACCCTTTTCTCAGATGGGAACACACTGTGTATTTGTTGTTAATTGTGTATCGTAGCCACCATTTGGGTTAATTTATTTGTATTGTATTTACAAATAAGAGAAGTTATTTACGTAAGATAAGTTGTAGCTGCAGCAGGAGTGTGGGTGTGAAGGTTCAGAGGCAGAGTATGGTTAAACTTCCAGGCAACCCAGTGACCAGGGATGGCCTTATTTCTTCTGTGGCCTCAGTTCAGGCAACCTGCTACTCCCTGTGCAGCAAATATCTCTGATGTGTTGCTCCAGTGTAGGAGCTCAGAGGTGGCACCTCAGTGGAGCCATCCCTGCTGTCTTGACAAATCCCTTTAAAAAATTTTTTTAACTTTTTGATTCCACTGTGTTTCTGCCAGGCTTGAGGAGGACTCTGCCCACTCTGGGTTAAATGCAGGTTGGTCTCAGAGACACAGTGTGGTCCCTGCACCATCCTTAGGGCATCTCTAATCAGCAACTGAGGCAACGTAACTGGGAAAAAGAACATTTGACTTGGGGAAAGCAACTGGAAAAACCTACAGGAACAAGTCTGCTCCTTGGTAACAAAATCTCAAAGCAAACAAAATAAAAACAACGGCAGCAGGTCCTCAAAGTGAGAGGGGTGGAGAATAACAGGAAGGGAATAGGAAGCAGTAAGTGTCTTGGGAATTGGATGTTGAGCTGGGCTCTGCTTTATTTGCAACATCTTGGCTCCAGCAGGTTTCAGTACAAGTAGGCGAGCCATGCAGAGAGCACTAGCAGAAGATGAGCTGTTTAAATGACTCCCAACAGTGTGTTTCATAGTGTTTTGTGCAAACGTGTTTAGCCCAATAACTTCTGTTGCTGGCATGTGATGTAAGGCTGCCTGAGAGGCCTGTGGCTGCCTTGTCAGGATTTTAGGGGAAGAGAGAAGGGCCTAAGTGAAAGCTCTCAGCTGGTGTGAGCAAATCCAGCCATGTCTCGTGAGGCTGTGCAGGGCATCAGGTGCTGCTCCAGCACGGGCATCCCTCCATCCCCAGTCGAATTGGGCTGGCATTTATGTCTTTTCTCCTCCCCCTGTAAATCTGTTGTGCTTCAGCCCCAGGTCAGTGAAACACGAAGGCATGGTGGGTCTTTCTATGTGAAATCTTCCTCTGTGAGGCTCAGAAAACTGTTTTTACTTAGTGGTGCTGTAAGGGAAAAAACAATTTCAGTTTGTCCATGTGCACTTGGATATTGTGGCTGTGTTAAGCTGATACATCTACACTAACACACATTCCTGTTTGGGCAAAACCTGTTATTTCCTTGTGCATGCAATGCCATTAAGGTTGTTAATTTATTGCATTGAATATAATAATGCTGATATTATTTATCTGCCAATATAAATAGGGGAGGTGAGGGTTGTGCAGCTTTAGTTAGACAGTAATGCAGTTAGAGAATTTTTTTGTGGATTCCTGAACACTCTGCAAGTGTGGCAGGGTTAGTCATAAAGTTATTTAAATAAGTTATTAAGTAACTGGTTATACAGCCTCATTCAAATTAATGAATGCAAGATTAGATTTCTTTGAAAGCAGGCAGTAATTTCTGTGTGGATTGATCTAACAGTTGTGTTTCTGTTGCCTGTCCTGGTGTTTTTCCTAGTAATCATGGAAACAGTGGGAAGTAATTTTCTGTTGACTGTGCAATAGTTAGAAGGTAAACATGCTGTGAGTTTAGGAAGCAGCCCTCATGTAGTTAATGTATAGTGTGTATTTCTGAGGACATGGGTACGTACTGTAGCCTCTGTGTGTGTGACTGTAAAGGAGTAAATCTGCAGGTTTCACCAGCTTTTTCCTTACTGGGTTTTGATGATGATTTGACTTCCTCTTTTCACAGAATAAGGATGATTGCTCAGCTGTTAACCACAGAAGAGTCTGTCTGTGAGGATATTCCTGTGCACAGAGGTGTCCCCGTTCCCTTACGATGCACATACGGTGAGTGAATTTATTTTAGCTCTTTTATTCCTGACCCTCCCAGCTCTGTAAATGCTCACTGTGAATCAACTCAAAGATGAGTCCACCAGTAGGTTTTCAAGAGTGACCCACTCATCCATTTTTGTATTATTTTTCTCTCAGTTGCTGATTTTACAAGGGAAAATAATTCTGCAGTTTTCACTGACAGTGGGTTAATGTAAGGGAGTGCTTTGGGGTCCCAGTTGGGATTCCTCAAGTTCAGTGTCCTCTCTTCAGCCTCAGCTACTTTGTTTGTGGAGCTGTTTTTCATATGTGCCAACAACACATCCTGTAAGAATCCATGTAGCCTCGGAAATAGCCAACAAAGCCCTACATGGCCTGGGAAAGTGGCAGCAGAAATGTCAGTGCCAGCTTTGCCAGCATGTTTTGTGTGCTTGCATTATCACGATTTAACTCTCATCAGTAAGCCTTGTACAGAAACAGTTTCAAATTGGATAAATCTCAAGTTTTCACAGATCAGGGCTTGACAGAAGAAGAAATATAATGTCCTCTCTTCGCAATCATGAAGTAGTGGGCAGACATTGCATTTTTGTGTAGGAATAAATACTTGCTCTGGCTGTTTTCCTCCTAAATAATCAAACCTACCCACCAGATTGTATTTGGAGGCACTTACTAATGTGACATGCTCCGTTTTAACTGTTCAGAGGAATGACTGCAAGTTTTAAGATGAGACAACATGAATCATAGTCTTGAGCGGCTGTTCACTTTTGTGATTGACTTGCCTCCTTCCTACGTTCCCTTTAGTCACCCCGGGAATCGCTGAAGCTGTTCTGTGCAGGAGGCACTGCTGAGATTCCCCTTGCAGCAATGGACTTGGATAAACAATCCGTATGGGGATCCCTGAAACAGAAGACCCGGCCGTTCCTGCGAAACCTGAGCGTGAGGAAGACCAAGAAGAGGTCTGGCAAAATGCTGGAGAGGAAGGGCCACTCCTTGGACCGCTGTCTCAGTGTGTCAGTGCCTGACATGCTGGAGGTGGAGACTCTCATGGAAGAAGAAGAAATTACCTACTCGAGTGCTCAGGTGCTGTCGAGCTGCTCCCCCAAGAGCTTTTCCAGGTCTGTGGTGTCCCTGAAAAGCAGAAACGCTTCGGTGAAGGCAGCGGGAGAGGACTGGCTGTGGGCGGCACAGCAGGGGACACGGACGGAGGTGGCAGTGTCCCCGCCAGACACGCAAGCTGTGGGCATTCACCTGATGTCCTCGCGAGGAGCTGAGGCTGTGGGCAGCCCCGTGTCTGAGGGGAAGAGGAAATCCAGCCAGGACCTCTTTGACCTGCTGCAGAGCTCCCGCCTGAGCGCCGCGCTGAGCGACGAGGGGACAGAGGTGGGTGCTCCAGCAGCAGTGAGGCTCAGTGGCCACCTCCTGTGGGCTCCCTGTGCTTCTGAATCTTCTGGGTTATAAAGGGATGGAGGATCCAGCCGAGGCCGGGCTGGACAGGGCTCTGAGCAGCCTGGTGTAGTGGGAGGTGTCCCATGGCAGGGGGATGGAATGAGGTGAGCTTTAGGATCCTTTCCCACCTGAACCATTCTGTGAGGAGAGGCTCTGTTCAGGGAATTAATGAGCAATACAAACAAGCCTAAACTTTACATGATATACACATTATTCAAGACTAATTGAGCTATCCTTCCTGTCAGTCTGGGCTGCAAATAACACTGCTCCAATTTTTTAATTCTTTTATTATTCTTCTATTGTTTGTAATGATACTTCAGATTTTTCAGATTTGTTGGAATTGCTTGCTCATATCAAAAGTTGTTGCAGTTCTCTGAGCTCTGAAGTGAGGCGCTGATGCATTTGCTTTTTAGTATGTAGCACAATCAATTTGCCATCCACCCACTCAAGACTGATGAAGGCAATAGGTGAAAGATGGCTGTGAGCGGGGTGAGCTCTGCCTGTACCTGGAATTAACCAAAACAAGCATGTGGTGGGGAACAGAACATGTAGCATCATTCTCCGGACTGTTTTTTGGGTTTTTGTGGTGATGATTTTAGGAGGTGAAAAACTAAAATGTTTTCTCTGCACTGTTGTGTCCCCCTTTCCTTCCCCCCTGCTCTGTGGCCAATATTTGTGTCTGGACATGATGTCCCATGCACAGGAGGATCAGAGACCAATACTGTCATAAAACTAATGCCTGCCTGGCCTGAGCAGATTGGGAATCCTGAGGAGCTGTATGATAGCTTCATTATGTAGACAGCAGGTAAAGATTGTGGCTGCAGGAAACACTTCAGGCAAAATTTGTTTTAGTTATATTTTGTGGAAGTATATCTGCTCCTGTTGAGTTCTCTCTAGGAAGGTTATATTTTGAACTTTCTGAGGCCTTTTTCTCATTACCTGATTGTTGCAGTCGTGGGAGCTTGCCTCTGTAGTCATCCACGATGCCAAAATGGGAACTGGGCGTTTTTGTTTCAAAGCCTCCCTTGGGAATGGGGATTTCACAGGTTAATTGCTTCTTAACTGCACGTTCAAAAGGATGATTAGCACTGATGTGGGGAAAGTGGTCCTCTCTGATATAAACTGCTTGTTTTGCATCTCAGAGGCCTGTGGTTCCTACCAAATGGGAGTTGGCTCCCAGTCTGTTGTGATGCAAAGTGTCAGACTGGTAGTTAGTGACCATCACTTGCGGTTTAGTGTTGCTAAATTGTTCACAAATTGGTTTTATCTTGCTGGAGGGTTTATTATTTTGAGGGGTACTGACTGAAATAGTATAGTGCTTTGTTTCTCTGCTCAAACGTTACTCAAAAGTTGTTGCACTCCACTTGGTATATGGTAAATATGTGGACTCTCATTATTTCGGAAGTTTTCCGAGGTTGTTTTTACGATAGCAGCAGTTTTTTTCCTGCTGTTGTATACCTAATTTAAAATCAACCTCAGCACAACGAAGTTAATACTAAGTCCTGCTTTGATTTTGGGCAAACTGAGTGTTCTAGGAGAATGAAGTACCTGTATAGTGATGAAATAGCTTAACCTCAAGTCGAGTTTCATCCCGGTGCACAATCTGAGTCTGGCTTATTTTCTGCAGCACTTACATCTTTCCCTAAATGTATATTTCTATATTTTCTAGTGTGTGTAAATTATTTGGTATTTACTTGTATGGCAAATCATCTCTCTGTGTGAATATGCTTCCTTACTGTAATCTACCTCCAGTGCAACTTATAAAGATCTTTTACCTCGAAGATAAAAGGAGAGAGTGAAGCAAAGGAAAGTAGAAATGAATAAGGAGTATTGAGCAAGTTTAATTATACTGAATCTGGTGAAAAACAAATTCAATATTGGAAGGTGTCTGTGGCAGGGAGGGTGGAACTAAATGATCTGTAAGGTGCCTTCCAACCCAAGCCTCAGTATTCTATGATTCTATGACAGCTTCAACACTCAGCTTCACTTGTACTTAATTGAACAGCTCCCAGATTTGTGCTGTGTGTGCCTGGATGGGAATAGTTTGTTACAGAGGTTTCTGGTCCCTGAATGCTGGGTGGGGTTGCTCTGAGGAGCACAAGAGTTTGCATTGTTGTGTGAGCATCACTCCCTGCCCAGGGAGGTAAATCAGAAGGAAGGCAGATCCCTGGAACAAAACAAACTAAAAAAAAAGCAGAAATGTAGGTTGAGCTTCTTTTCCCCCTCAATTGCTTGTGACATGCCACCTTCTCATTTCCTGGTTGTCTTTGGCCACCTGATACCGTGAGATCCTCGGGGTGAGATCAGAGTGTTCCTGTGGTTTTCACACTTGTCTGAACTCTCTGTGCAGAGCTGTGGGGGCTCAGCACAGCCCATCTTCACCAAGGCTCTGCCCACAGATACCATTTTTCCATTTGTCGAGAGATTTGCTCTCCGTTCCCCATTGCACCCAGCTAGGCAAGCCTGAAGAAGCCAGTGAAGTTGGGTTGAATCCCTGCGTGATTCAGGTTGTAAAGGGTTCCTGTAATGCCATTTTTTTTTTGCCACTGGGTTTTGTCCATGGCCACATGTGATGGCTGAAGTGCTCTGGTATCTCTTTATCTCCTTGCCAACACTTTGCAGTGAGTCACTGGCAACCCAAAGCCTTGTCCTGTTGCTGATGCACTCAGTGGTCTTGTATTCTGAATAATTCTTCTGCAGAAAACAAGGGGAGGCAGAGGTGGGAACGCTTGTCAAGGAGAACTTTCAATTTATGTATATTCATACATCTACCCTTGCTTGATTTGTTTTCATGCAGATCCATTTGGGGCTGTGGCCCCCCTGGGTGTGCCCACTTGTTTAAAGTTGAGAAGTGTCAGCATAGTTCAATAAAATCAAGGTTTTACTACCATGCTTTCACCAAGACTTTTATCTATATTCAGTAATCTCACTGCAGTTAGCTACCTAGAATAACAGTAATTTATATTATGTGGAGCAAAAATTAAAAAAGCAAGTTTTTCTAGTTAAAATTGCAATTGTTCAGTATCTGTGGATGTAATGCAAGTAAACAAAAAACAGAATAAAGACAAAAATCATAATTTTGTAGGTAATTTTTTTTATAAATGATAGCAAACTAGCCAAGACAGTACTTCTAAAATTATTATAATTTCAATGCAGTTCTTTGAGCCCGTGTTTGTGCCATGTAAAACAAGTTGTAAAGAAAAAACATTACCAGTGCCAATGATGGTGCCTGAAGCTAGAGACTCCAAGACACAGTAAGTTAAATGCACATGAGTGAGATTTTATGCATACTAGTCAGAAAATTCAAAGTTAGGGCTCCCCTAGCAGCTGTAACGCAGCTCCATTGTGTGAGAAAATTCTTCTGCTGCTCTTTATGATGATAATTTTTCCACTTTTAATGTGTTTTTGCAAGGTGGCCAAGTTATGATTACTGTGGGAACCATAAAGTTAGATTTTGTCTGTTGTGCGAGGGAAATCTTACTTGCAATGCTGGATTACTGTACTTCCTGATATGTAATATGTGTACTTGAGGGAAGAGGAGGAAAAGGATTACACAAAGGGTATTTAGGTTTATTTCAGCACGTCAATACAGCTAAGATTTATGTATTTTGGTGCGGGAGCTGGTTGACTTTCAGGTGTTTCTGTGGTGCTGCACACAGTGCTGCTCTCATCTGAGAGGCTGGGGTGTTACCACAGTGCACGGGGAAACGCTTTCACGTGCGGATCGAATTCCACCTGGTGTGCATTTCTGCAGACCGGGATACCCTGGGCACAAATCTCTGTGTTTGAATGGGCTGCGACTGCCCTGCACCAGACCAGAAGGGTTTCCCAGGCACGTAGGGAGATCCTCTTCAGCTTAAGTGATGGTCGTGGGCTCTTGGAGCAGCCAGAAGAGCATCAGAAGTGTCCTGGCTGATGAATCACTTCAGACAGACTCGATGCTGGGCCACTGTAGCCTCAGGTTTTTGGATGAGTCAGTATTTAGGAAGAAGTGTTTGACTTCCTCTCCTATAGATAAAAAATCCTTTGGGCCTTCCAGTTACTGCAGGAAGGTGGGGAAGTACATGTTCCTTGTATTTTTTTCTCTTTTGTTGTGGTTTAACCCACCCAGCTAAATATGACACAGCTTCTCTCTTACTCCCTGCTCGGTGGGAGCCATCGTGTGCAGGAGAGAATAGGGGGCAAAAGGTAAAATTTGTGGGTTAAGATAAAAACTGGAAAGGACAGAAAAGGAAGAGGTAATTATTTTAATAATACTTTATGTATTATAATAGAAAGACATTTTAACAAAAAAGTCTAAAAAT